>CANTAL010000274.1:67500-278921 GCA_947650365.1 Chamaelirium japonicum
CGTGCGGTATGGTACTGAAGGCTGTCCCTCAACAGGTGCATAGAGTGACCGAAGATCTGGAGCAGACCTCAGCAACTCTATGACACCTCTCACAGTATCCTCAGTATACAAAGGACCAGCAGCCTCTAGATCGTCAGCCTATAATATAAAATTTATTTATACAATTTTATAATTATATATAAAAGAACACTTATGATAAATTTACTTTATATAAATATTAAACTTACCGCCTGAAAACATCTGAGGGTGTACTGGTGAAAAAACCGGTCCCCGTATCCTTGGGGGAGAAAACGTGGCTCCAAGTAGCGCGTCCGTGGATTGTAGATCCGCGGAATACCAAACCACTGACGGTACTCCAGTGTCGGACATCCGTCTGAAACATATACGAAATACACATATAAGCACATACTAAGAATTTAACTCTGTACGCAATAAACATAACCACATATTAAATTAATAATATCTTACCGTGAGAGTCCAAGCAGAGAAACGGGGCTAACTCAACTCTGTAGGCAACCAACCGCTGCTCCCACGCCTGGAGGGCAACGTGTCCCACACTCAAGCCTCTGTCGCTAGAAGCCCACGAAGGAGGTGTAGCAGGGATGGGCTGGCATCTGGCGTACTGACGTAAACACCGATCTAGTGGATGATATAGCGCAAGCGCCATATGGATCACACAAGACCGGTGACACGCCCAACTCGCTTCCCAAGCCTCCCGTAAAAAAAGTGGAACATCCGGCTCAAGCGGAAAGTGAGGGAACCAGGTGACCTAAAACATATATTGCATTGTTTAATAAGACAATCAATATTAAATTATGACTAACCTACTAAAATATCTAATGTTAATATTTAATTAACTTACCTCACTCCCAGTCAGTAAATCCAGCATCATCCGGTACAACGGGATGCTGTGGTGGGGGTCAGACTCGTACTGCCGGTACGGAAGGACCCACCTTAAAGCTCTAGGAAAGGGTCGGGTGCCCTCGGGAAGGTCAAAACGTACCGGCCGCCCTACAGGTAGGTACTCATGGGCCCAAACCTAAAACAATACAATAAATATATAAGATTTTAAACAATTCAAATAAAATATAAAAAATTGAACAATTTATCTTCTTTACCTGCAGTAAGGGGGTGCAACCCACTAGCTGGTGTGCAACACCCATCGCAAAACGGCTTAGGCCAGAGTATAAAAATGCCATAACGGCTGCACCCCAAGCATACTGGGAAGTAATGGTCAAATCCTGAAAAAAAAATAGATAACTGGCATGCACAAGATTGCCAGTTGCATCTGGAAACAGGCATAAGCCACACAGTGCCAACAAGTACGCACGTGTGTACCTCAATGCCTTAAATACCAAAAACACATTATTAGCATGTCATTATGTACGAATATTAACATGTATTGAATATAATTAATAAATAAAAAACTTACCGTCTCAGGGTGTACCGGCTCTGGAGGTGCCGGTCCAAACTGAGTACGAAGCCAGCTAAGCTGGATGTACCGCTCCCCCTGTGATGGCGGAGGCGGTACAACTCCTAAGCTGTCGTAGATCAGCTGACGGTAGTCAAACGGCGGGGTGCCAGGAGGTACAGTCACAGGACGACCGGTAATGGCCAACCCTATAATCTGTTGAGTGTCCTGCAACGTGATCGACATCTCTCCGAATGAAAAATGGAATGTGTGAGTAGCCGGCCACCAACGCTCAGCTAGTGCGTAGCAGAGACGCAGGTCGGTATTCAGCCATCGGATACGGCTGAACCAACCGAACCCGGCCTGCTCCACTAACTGAGTACGGGAGCCGAACAACTCCCACTCGTCCAAAAGATTCCCGTGATAACGGGAACGAATGTCGTGATAGTCGATCTAATATAAAAGTTTTAATTAATTTTTTTTTAATATTAATTAATTTGAATACTGCAGTATGCTTGAATATAAAATTTAAAACGTACCTCAGCATGCTCAAATACGACAGTAGCACGATGTCTAGTTCGTGAGAGAAGCACCTGATCTGTGGTCGGACCTCCCGGAAATCGTCCATCATTTCGCTCCATTTCAGCCCCTGTGCACACTGCAGTGGCCTGTTGCCCTCACCCGAACGTGACCTGTGGCCCTCACCCGAACGTGGCCTGATGCTCTCACCTCACCCGAACACCCCCCCCCCAGAGAAACCAGAAGCACCTCAGCCCAGGGGTGCACACTGCAGTGCAGTGTCCTGATGCCCTCACCCGAACAGGCCTGTGGCCTGATGCCCTCGCCCGGACACCCCCCAGAGAGACCAGAAGGAGAGGAGAGGAAAGGGAGGGGAGAGGAGAGAGATTGTTTTACGCCAAGTGAGAGCAAGTGGCGTAAAAGGGGAGACTTATAGTTGTGGGATTTACGCCAACTGAGTTGGCGTAATAGGAGGGTATTATCGGTATTCTTCTTTACGCCAACTCAGTTGGCGTAATAGGAGGGTATTATCGGTATTAGCCCTTTACGCCAACTGAGATGGCGTAATAGAGGGTATTGTGGGTATTAGGAAAAAGCCGAAAAGTTTTACGCCATCTCAAATGGCGTAAAGACTTTACGCCATTTGAGATGGCGTAATAGTCCGTTTTTGACAAATAATTAACTTTTGGTCCGTTTATTAAAATATTAATATCTTTCATTCCGTTTCTCAAAAATTTCTGTCTGCTTTTTGTATGTGCTCATTGTCACCTAGTGGCTTTGTTTTTTTTGGTATTCAAGAAGGGGGAGGTCATAACAAGATCTCCATGGAGGCGCCACAAACTGGTGCTAGCATAAACACCGACACACCGATGGTAGAGAAGACACCATAATCCGGCGAAAGATCACATGGCGGGAAACAGAACCCTCACGCCGACAAAAGGAACCAAACCCATAGCCCCCTCTGCACTCCGGCAGAAACACGCTACACTTGGCGAACACACTGCCGCACCCCGGCTGAAACACCCACACAACAAGGGAATAAAAACATAGAAAACGTAACAAAACCTGCACACACAACCAAAAATGGTGAACCACCGTCGGATCCGCTAGCCCGGCAAGAAGAAGTCGCCAGCCGCTACCCAGCTCTCGAGACGCCGCCGCACCGCCTGTAGCCGCTCACCGTCCAGAGGTAGCTCTCTGAAAACCACTGGCGGAGATCCTCACGCCGGGGCCAGATCCGACCTACCTTTGCACCCGACGAGAGAAACGACCCCGACGCTGCGCGAGGACTGGCATCTGAGCTTGGGGAAGCGTCGCTCGACTCCGGAGCTCCGATCACAAAGCGCCGGTTGAAGAAGAATCCCCCTATCTACAAGGGAGATGAAGGGGAGACAGATCCACCCCCGGAAAGCCTAGATCCATCAAGATCCCAGCCTCCCCAGTGCCTTTGGTGGCATCTGAGGAGGCTATGGGCCTGATCGCCAAAACCCTAGCCGGTGAGAAGGGAAAGGGGAAAAGGGGACGCCTGGTGGCTTTGTTGACACCCTAGTGGTGCAGTTTACATGGGGACGTGGTACCGTGCGCCCGCCCTTGCCAGGGGCTTTGTACTCGTGTTAGTAGGAATGTGTGATATGTTAATTTGGTTTTTACCCACATCGGCTAGGGAGCTGGGCGGTGGTGCTTCATATTTCCTATGTGGATCTCCTCTTACAACCCGATCTTTAATGCGTGAGGGTATCTAACAAGTGGTATCAGAGTTAGGTTCTGCCTAACCAAGTTCTAGTCGGCCCAAGGTGTGTCTAGGTTGTGCCCAATGTGTGCCTCTTCCTTTGCTCCTGTCGCATGTGGGCGGGCCGGCGGATATTCAGCCCTTGCCTCGTGTGAGGACGGATTGTTGGATTTAGTCCCAAATCAATTAGGGAGCTAGACGGTGGTGCTTCATATACCCTCCATGGACCACTCTTATCTGATTGACCCTTCCTCAGGCCCTCTCTCTCATATCCCAGTTGTTTCTCATGGCCTACCTTTCATCCCACCTAGCCGAGATATCGCTGGATGGAAAAGGGTTCACCATAGAGATGAACATTCAGGACACGAGAGATTGCCAACGAGATATGTAAAGAGAGATGGTAGGGACTGGGGGTGGCAATGGGTCGTTTCCTGACGGGTTCGTGTCGTGTCAGAAACCCCTGGATCCGGACCCGACCCGTTTAACTAATCGTGTCTAGATCCTAAACCTGTACCCGACCCATTAATAAACGGGTAGACCCGATAAGACCCGGTAAGACCCGTTTACCACTCGGGTCTATTCAGTTGACCCGATCCGACCCAATCCGACTCGACACTACCTGATCCGAAAGACTCGCTGGCATTATAAATTATAGTATCGGATTGCGGGTAGATCAGACCCGACCCGACCCGTTGAATACTAAACGGGTCTTCCCGGGTCTACCGTGTCCAGACCCTAAACCCGGACCCGACCTGTTTATTAAACGGACCTATTGTGTCGACCCGTCTACGACCCGAACCCGTTTAGCCCTGCCCCAGATCTGCTAACTTCGTGTCGGGTCTGCCGTGTCGGGTCCGAAATTGCCAGCCCTAGTAGGACACCAGTCAAGTGCGTCCAAATTTGACATGCAAGTATCCGAGAAGGATGAGTTGGATTAATTAATAAGTTTTTTTCTAGTTGCACGCAACCCATCTTATATGGTCTCGTTTTGGGGTTTCTTAGTCCCATAGTAATTAGGGTTATGGGGGGCATCTGTTTATATGCCTGTAGCATCTTTTCTCATCAGACAATAAACGAATGAAATTTGAGAGTTCCCTTAGGGTTGATTTTATGAAGGACCTTTACTTTGAGGAAAGGGGCATCGAGCTTTGTGGGTACAAAAAATATTGAACCGGACCAGACCCATATGGGCCTGCACAACGGCTAAAGTAGGCAAGATCATGCCCATGGACCTGCTCTATAGGTCCCGCAAATCAAGCCCCCTCTTATTGGGCCTGGACAACGGCCCAATAGGGTTCCATCGAGGAGGCCCAGGACCAGTACCATCTCAACACTGCCTCATCATCACTACATATCAAGCACGTACCTCAGCTATAAAAGGACCCATACGGCTTACATAAAAAAGGGGTTGATTGGTTGTTTGTTTGTTCAACCAAAGGAGGAGAGCATTCTAGAGCCTGAACCAGACCCCTCTTCTCTTCTTCTAATCTCTCTTCTAGTTGCTCCGTGCAACCAGCCTTATAAAAAACTTCTCTCTACCTGTAGAGAGAATACTCTCAATCCCCCTTTCGCATATATTATAATGCAAACCAGGTGACACCTCTCGCCCGGATACGTAGGTCGTAAGACCGAACTTTGACAACAACTCATTATGTCATCTCTCTCTCTCTCTCTCTGTCTCTGTCTCTCTCTCTCTCTCTGTCTCTGTCTCTCTCTCTCTCTCTCTCTCTCTCTCTCTCTCTCTCTCTCTCTCTCTCTAATCTCCACAACATACAAACCAACTAATTCAAACAAGAATTGTGGGCGAGGTCTCTGATCAAGACGGCACGAAAATTTCTCCAACAATCTTTAGCGCCTGTAGACACACAAATTTTATCGAACCCGACTCTTGTGCACCGACCCGGGGGCAAAGCCGACACGAACCCGGGCCCACCAGACCCGACCCGGACCAAAGGAGAGGTCAGGAGGGCCCATCCTCAAGTGGGGCCCACCCGGCCCCCTTTTGGAAAATCGTGCCCCCTACCCGCGGGTAGGGAGTGGCCGGCCAAGGGAAGAAAGAAAAGAAAAAAAAAGAAAGAAAAGAAAAGGAAAGAAAAGAAAGAAAAGGAAGAAACTGGAAAAAAAAAACCCGCCATGCGCAGGGGGAGGTTGCGAAGACGTCTACACAAGCGTTTAATGTGAAGCTGGGTCGTCATCAATTTAATGTGCAAGATTCAAATAAAAATTCAAAATGATTGGACCATAACTACCCCGCTAGAAAAGGAAAATAAATGAAGGTTTATTCTCCCATAAATGAGGGAATGAATATTGGATAGTTATGTGAGAGAAAATCAAGGGATTTAAATGAACCTTCCCATATCTCTCCCCGCCCCCCTTCACCTATAAATAGAGGGGGAGGGGGAAGGCTCACTAGGTCGGATGGCAAGAGACAAGAAAGCTCTGCAAAGGAGGAGACTCGCCTTCAACGACCCAAGGCTTCACGAGGCTCGGGCAAGCCTACCCCTTTGGGGATTGGCTCAGTCCATTGAAAGTCCTCATCAACGTGAAGACCCACCCTTACAAAAGAAGATCAACGCTTCAACTCCGTGCACAAAGGAGAAAGCTCGGAGAAGAGAAGCCTTAACTCCGAAGACGCTAGAAGCAAAGGCCGGAGAAGAAGATCAAAGCAACATCACCCCGTCATCTTCAACAATCCTTCGACTCCGTGCACGAAGAAGAAAGCTCAGAGAAGCAGAAGTCTTCAACTCTGAAGACGCCAGAAGCAAAGGCCGGAGAAGAAGATCAAAGCGGCATCACCCCGTCATCTTCAACAACCCTTCGACTTCCTGCACAAAGGAGAAAGCTTGGAGAAGAAGAAGCCTTCAACTCCGAAGACGCCAAAAGCAAAGGTCGAAGAAGAAGATCGAAGCAGCACTACACATGTCATCTTCAACAAGCATCCGCTCCATTCACAAAGAATAAAACTTGGAGAGGAATATCCGAAGCGGCGCTACACCCATCATCTTCAAAACGAAGCCTTACACTCCGATTACGCTAAATACGCCCAGAGAAGAAGTTGATGCCACAACCATCGCCAGGTCGAAGCTAGAGATAAGGAAGCTCTTCAAAGGAGGACACACGCCTTTAACGACACAAGACTTCACGAGGCTCAGGCAAGCTTATCCCCTTGGGACCGGCTTAGTCCATTGAAAGTCCTCATCAACGTGAAGACCCTTGCACAAGAAGATCAACTCTTCGACTCCGTGCACGAAGGAGAAAGCTCGAAGAAGAAGAAGACTTCAACTTTGAAGACACCAGAAGCAAAGGCCAGAGAAGAAGATCGAAGCGGCATCACCCCGTCGTCTTCACCAAACTTTTGACTCCAATCAAGCCCAAAAAACCCGGAGAAGAAGATTGAAGCGGCATCATCCCGTCGTCTTCATTAAGCCTTCGACTCCGATCAAGCCCAAAAGCCCGGAGAATAAGATCGAAGCGGCATCACCCCGTCGCCTTCATCAAGCCTTCGACTCCGACCAAGCCTAAAAGCCCGAAGAAGAATATCGGAGTGGCATCACCCCGTCATCTTCAACAATATCCACTTCATTCAAGAAGTAGAAAGCTTAGAGAAGGACATCCGAAACAACGCTACACCCGTCGTCTTCAAATCAAAGCCTTTGACTCCGCTCACTCCAAAGAAGCCCGGAGAAGAAGAGAAGTCAAGCCGACGCTACAACCGTCGAGGAAGCCGGAAGAATAAAGAAGCCTTGGAGACGTAGTCATCGCTGTTCGAGAAAAAGATCAAGTCAACGCCAAAGCAAAAGCCAACGCAAGAAGACGAAGCAAAAGCACTAGTAAAAGCCCGCGCCAAAGCAATACACATGCCAAAGCCAAGCAACTAGGACGGTCACGAGCAAAGCACCGAACGTTCTAGTCGATACGACGCGAAGTCCGAAAGAACTAAAACACCGCAAGCCTCTACCCGTCTACGTTCAAGCGCAAGCATCAAAGAAAAGCAAAAGCCAGAGTCACGCCAAAGCCAATGCCAAAGACAAAGACAAAGTCGACGCTAGAAGCACAATCGACGCCACGAACTAACGATCAAAAAAGCCGAGATCTAGCCAGAGCCGAGGGAGACGCGAAGGCCGAGGAGCAAAGCAAAAACCCCCTAGCCGAGAAAGCGCAAAGCATAGAAGGGACAAAAGCAACGGCGACATCTTTAGCCTCTTAAGAAACTCTCACCCTGTAAAAATCTCTGTCCTGGGTAAACACCGAGCTTCCCAAAATTTAACTGCATCAAGGGAGACCCTGCTCTCCATATCCTCACCTTCAAGCAGGCCATGGCATCATACGAGTATGAGAACCATATTCTCTGCCATATGTTTGCAGTAAGCTTTGAGGGACCTTCCATCGCTTGGTACCACACTCTGCCTACCGGTACAGTAGCCATATTTAAAGAGTTGGCGGAACACTTCATGGATCACTATCGGTTGAACCTAAAGCCAAAATAGAAGCTGAACACTCTCTACCGACTGAAGATGAGCTCTGATGAGTCCTTACAGTGCTTCACAAGGTTCCGTAATGAACATTTTGAACTTACTAGCTAGATAGGTGTTAACCTAGCTGGCTGGGATTTCCTAGCGCAAAGCCGGTCGCTCATCTGCCGACCCTCTATCCGGGGTTAGCCGTTGGGCTTGCCGACCCCCTGCCAGAGGTCGGCCGGGTGTGCATCTGTCAACTCGTTGCACGGGGCCGACCATCGTCTATCTGCTGACCCGTTGCGCGGGGCCGACCCTCGTCAGTCTGTCGACCCCCTGTCCGGGGCTGACTACTGTGTGTCTGCCGACCCGTTGCGCTGGGCCGACTATCGTCTGTCTGCCGACCCGTTACGTGGGGCCGACCGTCGTCAGTCTGCTGACCTGTTGCGCGGGGCCGATCGTCGTCTATCTACTGACCCGTTGTGCGGGACCGACCGTCGTCAGTCTGCCGAGCCCCTGTCCGGGGCCGACTACTGTGTGTGTGCCGACCCGTTGCGCTGGGCCGACTATCGTCTGTCTGCCGACCCGTTACGCGGGGCCGACCATCGTCTGTTTGCCGACCTGTTGCGCGGGGCCGATCGTCGTCTATCTGCTGACCCGTTGCGCGGGGCCGACCGTCGTCAGTCTGCCGACCCCCTGTCCGGGGCCGACTACTGTGTGTCTGCCGACCCGTTGCACGGGGCCGACCGTCGTCAGTCTGCCGACCCCCTATCCGGGGCCGACTGCATGTGTGTTACCCCCTCCCAGTTAGGTAGGTGGTGACTTGGTTGACTGGGATTGTGAAAATAGCCATGGGTAGTTGGTGTAGGGTTTTTCGGGCCAAAGAAATAAGGGGCTGAGGGTTTTAGGCAAAAAGTTTCTATTGTAGGCGGATATTTGCAAAATACCTTGAGCTACGATTACTGCCAAATAACCTGCAGGAGGTTTTGGGAAAAAATATTAAAGACAGGGGGTTTTGTGAAAAAAACCAGGGGGCGGGGGTTTTGGGTAAAAGTAGCATTGGTTGGGGGGGGTTTTTAGCAAAACTCGGGACTGTTTTTTCGTAATGCAGGTGGTGGTGGGTTTTTTTGCAAAACAATGAAAAAAATCGGGTTTGCAGGTCTCAGTAAACGGGGGAGGGAAGAGGGTCGGGCGGCAGCGGCGGCTCGGGGGGGGGGGGGGGGGGGGGGGGGGCGGCGACTGCGGGGCGCAGCGGCGGCGGCGGCGCAAGGGCTCGTGCTTGGGCTCGGGCTCGAGCGCACGGGGGTGGGGTTGGCGGCGCCAGCCGGGGGCGGGGGAGTTGGGGGTGGGGTTGGCGGCGACCGGGAGCTCGGGCGCCAGGGGGGAAGGGGGGGGTGGCGGCGGCGGCGCAGGGGGCTCGGGCTCGGGTGGCCGGAGGTGGCGGCCGACCTAGTGGTGGGGATGGGGACGGAGGTGGTGGTGGTGGTGGAGGTGGTTGGTGATGGTGGATGGTGATGGTTGAGGTGGTGGTGATTGGTGATGGTGGATGGTGGTGATGGTGGTGGTGGCAATGGTGATGGTGGAGGTGGTGGTAAATGGTGGATGGTGGATGGTGATTGGTGATGGTGGTGGTGGTGGATGGTGGTGGCAATGGTGATGGTGGAGGTGGTGGTGGATGGTGGTGATGGTGGTGGTGATGGTGGAGGTGGTGATGGTGGATGGTGGTGGCAATGGTGATGGTGGAGGTGGGTGGTGATGGTGGTGGTGATGGGGCGACGGGAGGTGGCCGGAGGTGGCGCCGAGTGGCGGGAGTCGTCGGAGATGGGGAAGAGGGGGGGTCTATTTTGGTGTATGTGTTAAGGGGAGATCTTGCAGGGGGGGGGGGGTCTTGTAAGAGGAGGGGTCTTGCAAGAGGGGGGGGTCCTTGCACAACTGGCGTTTAGTGATATGTGGCCGTACATCTTATCTGCAGTTGCACTACCGAAACAGTTAGTTTGTTAGTACCTATGCTACTAAACAATGTACTATACGGTCGCACAACTCTAACGGCTAGTTTATAGCTGTTGAATTTGTGCAGCAATTGCTGGAGTCCTATGGCGGCATACTACAGTGCCATCCATCTCACCGTGTGTCCCCTAGTTGATCTAATTCTTACTCATTTCTTAGGTCAAGCCCTACAAGATCTCAAGTTGTAAGTCCAAGCCTCCTTTTGTTCAAGCAAGAAAGCTCTCTTTTAATTTCTGTAACACCCAAATTTCTATGCTTTTAATCCTGTATATAAGACTCAGATGTATTTTCCTCTTCATAGTCGACTCAGAATTATGGATGATCGTGATGAATCTTCCAGTTTCCCCCAACAAATATCTTTAGTCCTCACCGGGTAATGGGTTCAATCCAAACGATTGAGATGGGTGGATTTACACCGTTTCACCCCTGTTGAGACAAGATGCATAAATGATCTCATGAAGATAAATCCATCTACTTCAATCCACCAACTGGAGCATCATAGATCTCAGAAGAGTCAGGTACTCTGCTTCTCTCTTTCTTAATTTGGACAATTAGGTGATGTTATATGGTGATTAGTATATAGAAATAAACAGTTTCCATTTCTGCGAAACAATAAATACCCTAAAATATTTGAAGATATCGTGAATTATACTTGTATTAAGCAGTTTTGAAATATTGTTCAGAGATTTACGTCGTTTATTGGTTTCTATGATCCAAACAGCTTAATGAAATGATCATTAATATCTAAGAGTGATTCCATGAGTTTGGTTACTTTATATGTGAATTTATGTGTCATTTCTTTATATGATAATGGTTTATGCTTATATGTGAATTTTATATACATATTTAGTGTTCAACTTTTTCTTTCCTTTTATTTTTCACAAGAACACCCATTATTTTATTTTTTTTGTATCTTTCTTTCCATATTTTGCTGTAACTAACAAATATTTTGCATGTTGCTTTCGTGGGTTTCCAACGGATTGAAGACGAAGGTCAAAACGGTAAAAACAGTACAAAAGGTTAGAATTCTATCCAACATAGGACAGGCCTGCTTGAACCAATTAGCTTCTTTTCGCTGATGCAACAATTGCTCTTGCAGTCTCCAAAATTTAATTTTATTTTGCTATCATTCTCTCAAATGTTTGCTACTACGAACAGATATTTCACATGTTGCCTTATTGCATTTACAACAAAAGCTTTTGTTCTATAACCAATGAATCAAATCTTGTAAATTCTGTTACATATCACAACCTGAAAAACTAGATATTTCGGTGAAATTTGGCAAAATATCAAGGATTTTTGACCGCTGTACACATAGCCAAAAAATCGCCATATTTCTGTATACCACTATTCTTTTTGGTAACAATTTTTCATTCATTGACAATAACTGACTTAATTTTGATAAATTTGTTTGTTTCAAAATTTTCGCCCCTTATCTTTTGTATTTTTATATTCAATAGTAGTCATTTTTAATCTATCTTATGATCAATGATTCATTATGTTCTAATAATTTTCAAAATTAAAAGTTGAAGGGTCAGTAGCTGGACTCCTTTTAACCTAAATCAACTCCTAACTAAATATTTGGTCCTATGTTTTTACTTTTGCTTAATTAGATTTGTTCAAAGAGAACTTTTATGGTCAGAAACTATGAAAAATTAATTTGTAACTATATTTGTTTGATTTATGTTTTCTTTTAGATATTTGGTTAGTCAATTTCAAACATTTAAGTTGATGATTTGTTTATGGTATCTTGTGCAGTTAGATATTTCATTCTCTATAATTTTCTGCGTCTAATTGATCTAGAATTTTAGAAGCTTCAAACATGACATGTAATGTGGCCTACTTTGCTTTTGCAAGCAACCTTATAAAAGAGAATGTTACTGTCTTATACTGATGGTCGACCTGGAAGTGTGACGATAATTTTTTATTTTTATTTTATCGTTAATTTTATAGTAAGCAACTAAGTCAACTTTTTATGTTGATTGCCGACATATCTCTTAAGGTTATTTTTTATTTTTGTTTAATTGGATACTATTATATGTATTCATAACAAGCAATTGGGTCAATTGTAAGAAAATTGATGAAATTATGGTTATTTTTCGGTTAGTAAAATAATGATTTAATTTTTTTTATTATCCCTACTAGTGTGAAACCCTGCGATTCCCGAATGCCACTCATGTCGTTGAATCATAATTTTAAAATGTATTACATTTACAAATTATAATATTTATGAAGTTATATCTAATGAATTTCTAAAAGGTGATACATGGTAATTCGATCAAGCTGTTCATTGACACCTATGTCATCAACAACAAGTTTAAAAATGTATATATTTGTAAAGTATAACATTATTTAGTCATATGACTCATATTTAATGAGATTATTAGAAGGGATTCTTGGAGCTTCGATTGTTGCGCCTATCAAGCTTCTCTCCATCATAGTTACCAAGTCAGAAGTCGGGAAGAAGTCGAAAAATTCTTTAAAAAATCTGCTAGGTCCGGAAAGAATCGAAAAAAAACGTAGAATTTATGAATATATTTATATATAGATGTTACAATAGATTTTTTGAGCTAGAATATATTTATATATAGATGTTACAATAGGTTTTTTGAGCAATACATGACTAGAGTATAACGCATAAATCGGGATTCAAATGTGAAAATCATGACTTTTTTATAAAATCGTAAAAGAGTCGCGTTGTGAATGTTTAATGAATAAGTCGTATTTTAATTAAGACTTGTTCAAAAAATTGGAGTTATTGGTAACAGTGTCTCCATTATAAATGATAGACTTATACTCTAAATTATAAGGTAATTCTATATCCAAATGCTATAAAATAGATTTATATTTAATGAATAAGTCGTATTTTAATTGATACTTGTTCAAAAAATTGGAGTTATTGGTAACAGTGTCTCCATTATAAATGATAGATTTATATTCTAAATTATAAGATAATTTTATATCCAAATGCTATAAAAGAAAAAAAAGTACTCAAACCCGGTAAATCAACAATTACAATATCAAAAAACAGCAGCCATAAAAAACCAATATTCAATAATCATACTCAAATAACAAAAGCCTCTGTTGTTAGTATCGTACGATACACGATACGATATAGGAGAAAAATGATACGTATCGTTTTTCTCTTGTATCGTACGATACACAATACGATACACGCGACAGTCCGATATGATGAAAATATGTTTTTTGTTTGTTTGTGTTTTTTTGAAATTTTTAAAATGATTTTTTTCTCTTAATTTTCCAAAGGACTATATAGTCTATATAGATCTCTTAGAGTTAAAAAAATACTTAGGAATATTTTCTAACTTAGAGTGAAGTGATACTAAATTTTTTTTAAAGTTTATAGGGATTCTACAAATCTTTCTCTAGAGTTGTCGGAGCCCAATGCCATTTGTTTTTAAAAATTTTATAGAACTTGGAGTAACAAATATCTACAACTTCGCTAATTTCAATAGTTATAGGATTTCATTTCTATCTCTTTCTCTCTCTCTCTCTCTCGCTCTCTCTCTCTCTCTCTCTCTCTCTCTCTATATATATATATATATATATATATGGTACTTCCTACTAAAGGGCTAATGGATCTATGTTCATGAAGGAAGGCTAAAGAAAAGAAGTGGATGACTTTGAATAAGACAATGAAGATGAGAATGAATATGAATAAGAGTTGCAAGAGACATTAGAGGAAGATAAACAAGCGAGTGGTGATAAATTATCTATTGGTGATGATCAAATTGATGTTGTAGATGCGGTGGAGATAGAAAAATAAGACCTTTCTACTTTTTGAGTTTTTGTTTGGTCTTCATTGACCATTCAAATATTTTGAGAACAATCTATATAATAAGGGACAAAGGTTGTGGAGGGGACAAATGAACTAAGACAACAGCGACTGAGATTTGTTGAGAGGAGGGGGATGAACATAGCAAGGGCTGACATTCATCCTCTCTACTATCTCTCCCCCTCAAATCAGCTTTAACACATACATTAAAGGGTAAAACCTTTATTGAGAGAGATCGAAAAGAGAATAAAAGAGAATCGAATATTTATTGAGAGGGGATGAGAGAAAGGGAGAATAACAGAGATAATCGGTAAGAGAGAGGATCGGAACAAGCGAGATCAGAGAGAGTTCAGAGAGAGATCCCTCGAATGGTTGGTTTGTTCGACTGATGAGAGATCGGATGGTCAGTGGCCTCCCTTGGTTCCCGCAGACCCCGCCTCCCCACCTCCCTTGGCAAATCGCGATGGCTACCCCTCCCTTGGTTCCCGCAGCCCCCCTCAGTGCCCGCAGCCCCGCCTCGGTAAATCACGAGACCCCCTCCCACCTTTGCTATTTGTTGCAGCCCTGGGCCTCTGCTTACACGCTCCCTCTTCATTGCAAGAAACCACCCTCTTCCCTTTCCCATTCTTTGCAAGAGAGACTGTGATGGAGGTGATTAATTTTTCCTTTCTTTTTTCTCTTCTTTTTGCCCTTCTTTCTTCCCTCTTTCTCTCATCCTAGGCTGATGATTTTTTTCCTTCTTTCTTCCCCCTCCCCCTTCTCATGTTCTAGGATTTCTAATTTCTTGATTTTTTCTTTTCTCCTGATTGCAGGTTCATGCCATCGCTGGTGGGGTCAAATTCGTTGCCGACAAGCTGCGGAATCAGGCGGTATCTTCCTCCCTTTCTCTCTTTCTTAGTTTTAATTAGAACTGTGGAACAGATCCTGATCCTAACTACGTCCTTATCACATTTGTTTTATGATGTTTTTGTGAAGGAGGGATACATAACAATCGCTGAAATCTAGGATCTAAAGTGTTCTTTGCATCAATTTTTAAGTGTGTCTGTACTTATGTTTTTATGAAATCATCCAAGTGGGTTTTAAGTGTGGTTGATTCTAAGTACGTCATATCACATTTGTTCTTTGATGTTTTAGGTTAGAAACGAAGCTCGAAAAAAAACCGAAATGTAAATTAAACCCCCAAAAATGGCTCAAAACACAACCCTTTAATAAAAATGACTCTAATCAAAACCCAAAAATGGCTCCAGCAACGAATTCAGATCTAATCGACTTCGTCAAGCCCAGTATCGCTACCTCCACCACGAATAGGAACAATATTGGCTCCACCCATGTACATCTTTATAAGTGAGGAATTATATTTTTTCTCAATTTTAAATAAATCAGTAAAATAAAACTCATCTCATATGCCTCGTATGCGAGATACAATTCTTGGGTTTCTTACAATTCTTGAAACCAAAATTGGGAGGATGGGCGAGGGGTTAACCTGCAGCTGCGAGATGATCCTCCTCCTTGGCAACTACACATAGAGAAAGGAGTCGCGCACCCCGCCGCCGTTCGAGATGAGATGAGTCGCGCACCCCGCCGCCGTTCGAGAGAGAGAGAGAGAAAGAGAGAGAGAGAGAGAGAGAGAGAGAGAGAGAGAGAGAGATGAGTCGCGCACCCCGCCGCCGTTCGAGAGAGATGAGTCGCGCACCCCGCCGTCGTTCGAGATAAGTCACGCACCTCGCCGTTCGCGCGAGAGAGAGAGATGAGTCGCGCAACCCGCCGCCGTTCGAGATGATTCGCGCACCCCGCCGCCATCTCGAACGGAATCGCTCGCCCGCCGCCGACCGAAGAGAGGAGAGAGGAGGGGATGAGAGCAGGGGGAGAAAGAGATAGAGAGAGGGGGGGGGGCGGGGGGTGGAGAGAAATGCAAAGAGGATAAATGAAAAATCAGATCTCTCCGAGATTAAACGACGGGACTACAGCATCGTTAACACCTATCTAGCGACCGGCTTTGCGCCAGAAAATCCCAGCCAGCTAGGTTAACACCTATCTATCTGGGAGGGGGTAATTGTGGGTGCAAAATCTGGCTAACGCCCAGCGATGGGACCCGTAGCCCTGCCTGGGGCCAATGAGTACGACGGTGGTACCCGCAGCCCCGCCTGGGGCCCACTTGCACTATCTGGGGTTTGGTATATCCCCCAAAAAATTTACTAAACCCCGAATAAACTAAGGAATATTCTTGGAATATTCCTTATATGAACCAAACTACTATAAATAGCAAACCTGTAAATGATTCCGAATCCCGAATTCCTGACCAAAAACCCATTTTCTGTTTTCCAGAGCTCTTCGAGTTTCCTGGTTTTCAGACTCTTTTTCCACCCTCTGATTACTTGTAAGAAGTACTCCTCGGCCTGTCGAGAGTAGCTCTACTATTTACTCAGAGATAGTGGATTCAAATGTTGCGTCTTACCGCATGGAGACGTAGGCTTCAGCCAAACTCCGTTATCACATCCTGTGTCATCTCTTTCTCCACTTTCCTACTCTATCGTGCTTGTGTGACAGCCTAGCAAGTCACAACTCAGCGCTTCGAAGCGCGCCACATCCCGAAGGGTCAAACCTTCAATCGACTGTTGGAGGAGGGTCACGTACGACGGCCGAAATCCTCCCCCACAAAATCAACAATATTTTCTCATTTTGGATGTCAGCTAACTGCAGGGGTTATTATATAATATTTGAATGAATTGAGAGGTTTATATGTAAATATTACTTTTATAGAGTTTATATGTAAATAGAGAAGATTGTAGTGGTTGATTTATAAAAAAATCATACTTTTAATTTTTGGTTGAAATTAAACGATGATTTATGATCATCGTTTAATACGAAGCCCATCGTTTATAAAACGACAATCAAAGACCATCGTTTATCTATGTTGTATTTTTCGTATTTTGGCGTAGTATACTCTAGATGAAACATAGACTAATGTGTTAAGGACTTGATGGCCTCCTGTCTTCCAACTAGAGAATTTTCATAGTTGTGGTTGTGGACAGGTTTAGCAAGTTTGCACATTTTGTTCCACTGCACCATCCATACAATGCCTCTAAATCGATTAAGGTGTTGGTTGCTAATATCGCTAAAATAAATGATTTGCCTCGTTCAATTGTTAGCGATTGAGATCCAATATTTCTTAGCAAATTTTGGGAAGCATACTTCCGCCTACAAGGTACCAATTTATATCATAGCACAACCTATCACCCCAATCTGATGGACAGGCCGAGGTGTTCAGCTCGGTGAACACCCTCTGGGAGCTCTCCTCTTTTCTACCGAAGGGGCTTTTGGTTCTTCATTGTCTTTTGGTCGCGGTACCTTTTGGTTGGACGCTGCATTGGCAAACTTCTTGTATTATGCTTTATTCGGGGCTTCGTCAGCTTTCTTGTGTCGGGAGTCGCGAGACTTGTGTCGATCGCATAGTCTTCTGACCCGCTGATTACCTTCCACCTCTATCTCCCGTTGTACGTGTCTGAACATTGCCTCAAAAGAGCCGAGAGAATGCCATATGAAGTCAGTGTAGACTGGAGTTCCTGCCGGATATCATTCTGGAATGCTAGCGTGATGACCTCCTCGTTATGGGACCGGCTAGTAAGTTCAGAATGCTCATTACGGAACCTTGTGAAGCACCGTAAGGACTCATCAGAGCTCATCTTCAGTCGGTAGAGTGTTCAGCTTCTATTTTGGCTTTAGGTTCAGCCGATAGTGATCCATGAAGTGTTCCGCCAACTCTTTAAATGTGGCTATTGTACCGGTAGGCAGCGTGTGATACCAAGCGATGGAAGGTCCCTCAAAGCTTACCGCAAACATATGGTAGAGAATATGATTCTCATACTCGTATGATGCCATGGCCTGCTTGAAGGCGAGGATATGGAGAGCAGGGTCTCCTTTGATGCAGTTAAACTTTGGGAAGCTCGGTGTTTGCCAACCCTCAGGAAATGGGGTTGCGAGCCAACCCTCAGGAAATGGGGTTGCGAGCACCTCAGGATGCAAATGTCCCACTGAGGTGATTAGCTGCTTGCGGTCTTGATGGCGACGTCCCATGTCAGTGGTATGCCGTAGTCTTTTGATTAGATCATGGGTTTCGGTTACTTCCAAGCGCGAGTGAATGGCGCGTCCAGTGGACCCCGTTGATGCCTGATGCCTTTCGGTGCGATGCTCATGTGATTCCTTGAGATGATGAATCATAGCTAGGTGAGTCCTTGGTGGTTCTTCATCAGTGGTGGGAGTGTTGTAAACTATAACCCCCGCTTTATCAGTTGCCTTCTTCAAGGAGTCCCTCTCTAACTCGAGGGCCACGTTCTTCTTGAAGAGGTTCAGCAGCGGGAAGTTAGCAGTCGAAATTTGGTATGTAACTGGATCCGCGTCCCCGCAAGCGACATGCTCCTTGCCTAGTCGGCGCCTTGGGGATGGCGGTTCTTGCCGGTTGCTGCGGCCCTCTAAACCGCTGCCTTGTGGCCCCAGTCACTCAAGTACATGCCTTCGGTTGGTTGCTACAGAGACTTCTTCATCGCCTTCGACCAGTACATCATTTGTTCGATTAACAACCGCCCTCGGAGGGTTGGTGCTAGCCTTCACCATCGAGCACGTTGATATCGGCGTGATGAAGAAGTTGAAGTAGACTTGAAGGAGGACTTGTGGCTCGTCACCACAAGTTCAGTAGGAGTCAACAGAGGTGCGGGTAAAACCTCTAACGCAATCCCACAAACGGGCGTTGTATGCACAAAAAAAAGATTCGAGTCGTCTTTATTGCACAAAAGGAGATTACAGAGGCCGAGACTTGAGGACTCAGGGGTGGTGAGCCGGGTGCGGCGAAGATTTGATCAAGAAATTATAGGAGAGATCCTCTAGAGGGTCCCTTTGATCCGCGTCTCCATGTTTCTTCGTGCGAGAGTTCTGAAGGGGTTGCCTAGGACAGAGATTTTTACAGGGTGAGAGTTTCTTAAGAGGCTAAAGATGTCGTCGTTGCTTTTGTCCCTTCTATGATTTGCGCTTTCTCGGCTAGGGGGTTTTTGCTTTGCTCCTCGACCTTCACGTATCCATCGGCTCTGGCTAGATCTCGGCGTCCTTGATTGTTAGTTCGTGGCGTCGATCGTACTTCTAGTGTCGGCTTTGTCTTTGGCTTTGGCATTGGCTTTGGCGTGACTCTGGCTTTCGCTTTTCTTTGATGCTTGCACTTGAACGTAGACGGGTAGAGGCTTGTGGTGTTTTAGTTCTTTCGGACTTCGCGTCGTATCGGCTAGAACGTACGGTGCTTTGCTCATGACCGTCCTAGTTGCTTGGCTTTGGCATGTGCGTTGCTTTGGTGCGGGCTTTTATTGGTGCTTTTGCTTCGTCTTCTTGCGTTGGCTTTTGCTTTGACGTTGACTTGATCTTATTCTCGAACAGCGATGGCTACGTCTCCAAGGCTTCTTTATTCTTCCGGCTTCCTCGACGGTTGTGGCATCGGCTTGACTTCTCTTCTTCTCCGGCTTTTTTGACGTGAGCGGAGTCAAAGGCTTTGATTTGAAGACGACGGGTGTAGCGTCGTTTCGGATGTCCTTCTCTAAGCTTTCTACTTCTTGAATGAAGTGGATATTGTTGAAGATGACAGGGTGATGCCACTTCGATATTCTTCTTCGGGCTTTTAGGCTTGGTCGGAGTCGAAGGCTTGATGAAGGCGACGGGGTGACGCCGCTTCGATCTTCTTCTCCGGGCTTTTGGGCTTGATCGGAGTCGAAGGCTTAATGAAGACGACGGGATGATGCCGCTTCAATCTTCTTCTCCGGGTTTTTTGGGCTTGATTGGAGTCAAAAGCTTGGTGAAGACGACGGGGTGATGCCGCTTCGATCTTCTTCTCCGGACTTTGCTTCTGGCGTTTCGAAGTTGAAGTCTTCTTCTTCGAGCTTTCTCCTTCGTGCGCGGAGTCGAAGAGTTGATCTTCTTGTGCAAGGGTCTTCACGTTGATGAGGACTTCCAATGGACTAAGCCGGTCCCAAGGGGATAAGCTTGCTCGAGCCTCGTGAAGTCTTGTGTCGTTAAAGGCGTGTGTCCTCCTTTGAAGAGCTTCCTTATCTCTAGCTTCGACCTGGCGATGGTTGTGGCATCGACTTCTTCTCTTGGCGTATTTGGCGTAATCGGAGTGTAAGGCTTCGTTTTGAAGATGATGGGTGTAGCGCCGCTTCGGATATTCCTCTCCAAGCTTTATTCTTTGTGAATGGAGCGGATGCTTGTTGAAGATGACATGTGTAGTGCTGCTTCGATCTTCTTCTCCGACCTTTGCTTTTGGCGTCTTCGGAGTTGAAGGCGTCTTCGGAGTTGAAGGCTTCTTCTTCTCCAAGCTTTCTCCTTTGTGCACAAAGTTGAAGGGTTGTTGAAGATGACACGGTGATGCCGCTTTGATCTTCTTCTCCGGCCTTTGCTTCTGGCGTCTTCAGAGTTGAAGGCTTCTGCTTCTATGAGCTTTCTTCTTCGTGCACGGAGTCGAAGGGTTGTTGAAGATGACGGGGTGATGCTGCTTTGATCTTCTTCTCCGGCCTTTGCTTCTAGCGTCTTCGGAGTTGAAGGCTTCTCTTCTCCGAGCTTTCTCCTTCGTGCACGGAGTCGAAGCGTTGATCTTCTTGTGTAAGGGTGGGTCTTCACGTTGATGAGGACTTTCAATGGACTGAGCCAATCCCCAAAGGGGTAGGCTTGCCCGAGCCTCGTGAAGCCTTGGGTTGTTGAAGGCGAGTCTCCTCCTTTGCAAAGCTTTCTTGCCTCTTGCCATCCGACCTAGTGAGCCTTCCCCCTCCCCCTCTATTTATAGGTGAAGGGGGGTGGGAAGAGATATGGGAAGGTTCATTTAAATCCCTTGATTATCTCTCACATAACTATCCAATATTCATTCCCTTATTTATGAGACAATAAACCTTCATTTATTTTCCTTTTCTAGCGGGGTAGTTATGACCCAATTATTTTAAATTTTTATTTGAATCTTGCCCATTAAATTGATGACAACCCAATTTCGTTTTTTGTCCGTTGGATCGAGGAATCGATATTGATCCACGCTTGTGTAGACGTCTACGCAACCTCCCCCCGCGCATGGCAGGTTTTTTTTTTCCAGTTTCTTCCTTTTCTTTCTTTCTTTTCTATCCTTTTCTTTTCTTTCTTTTTTTTCTTTTCTTTCTTCCTTTGGCCGGCCACTCCCTACCCGCGGGTAGGGGGCACGATTTTCCAAAAGGGGGCCGAGTGGGCCCCACTTGAGGGTGGGCCCTCCTGACCTCTCCTTTGGCCCGGGTCGGGTTTGGCGGGCCCGGGTTCGTGTCGGCTTTGCCCCCGGGTCGGTGCACAAGAGTCGGGCTCGATAAAATTTGTGTGTCTACAAGCGCTAAAGATTGTTGGAGAAATTTTCGTGCCGTCTTGATTGGAGACCTCGCTCCACAATTATTGATTGAAAGACTTCATTCATGATCGAAATATGAAAAAAAATCAGCAAAATCAACAATGGGCAAGATGAATGAGCTCCAGGGCATTTCCATCCCCATAATTGTCAAGGTGTACATGGGTGGAGGTGCCAGTATTGTTCCTATTCGTGGTGGAGGTAGCGATACTGGGCTTGACGAAGTCGATTAGATTTGAATTCGCTGTTGGAGCACAGTTTCTGTGGTGTGTTTTGAGCCATTTTTGGAGTTTAATTTACATTTCGGTTTCGTGTCGAATTTCGTTTCTAGCCTAAAACATCAAAGAACAAATGTGATATGACGTACTTAGGATCAGCCACACTTAAAACCCACTTGGATAATATCAAATAAATATAGGTACAGCCACACTTAAAATTTGACGCAAGGAACACTTAAGATCCCTGATTTCAGTGAGTGTTATGTATCCATCCTTCACAAAAAACATCATAGAACAAATATAGTAAGGACATACTTAGGAATAGGATCTGTTCCGCAGTTCTAATTACAACTAAGAAAGAAAAACAACGAAGAAAAAGAAGAGAAAGAAAGGGAGGAAGATACCCTCTGATTCCGTAGCTCGTCGACAAAAAATTTGACCCCACCAGCGATGACATGAACCTGCAATCAGGAGGAAAGAAAAAATCAAGAAATTAGAAATCCTAAAGCATGAGAGAGAGAGAGAGAGAGAGGGGGGAGGGGGAAGAAAGAAGGGAAAAAATCATCAGCCTAAGATGAGAGAAAGCGAAGAAGGAAGGAGAAAAAGAAGGGAAAAATTCATCACCTCCATCGCAATATCTCTCTTGCAAAGAATGAAAAAGGGAAGAGGGTGGTCCCTTGCAATGAAGAGGGAGCGTGTGGATCGAGGCGGGGGCTGCAACAAATAGCAAACGGGGGAGGGGGTCTCGCGATTTACCTAAGGAGGTGGGGCTATGGGCACCGAGGGCGGCTGCAGGAACCAAGGGACGGGTAGCCATCGCAATTTGCCAAGGGAGGTGGGGAGGCGGGGTCGGCGGGAACCAAGGGAGGCCGCTGACAATCCGATCTCTCATCAGCCGAACAAACCGACCATTTGATGGATCTCTCTCTGATTTCTCTATCCGAACTCTTTCCGATCTCTCTTGTTTCGATCCTCTCTCTCACTGATTATCCCTCTTATTCTCCCTCTCTCATCCTCTCTCAATAAATGTCTGATTCTCTCTCCGATCTCTCTCATCCTCTCTCAATAAAGGTTATACCCTTTAATATATGTGTTAAAGCTGATTTGAGGGGGAGAGAAAATAGGGAGGATGAATCCCAGCCCTTGCCATGTTTATCCCCCTCCTCTCAACAAATCTCAGTCTCTGCTTTATCTTAGTTCGTTTGTCCCCCCCACAATCGTTGTCCATTATTATATAGATTATTCTTAAAATATTCGAATGATCAATGAAGACAAAACAAAAACTCAAAAAGTAGGAAGGTTTTATTTTTCAATCATTACCAATAGATAATTTATCACCACTTGCTTCTTTATCTTCCTCTAATGTATCTTGCAACTCTTATTCATATTCATTCTCATCCTCAATGTCTTATTCAAAGTCATCCACTTCTTTCCTTTAGCCTTCCTTTATGAACATAAATCCATTAGCCCTCTAGTAATAAGTACCATATATCTACATATATATATATAGAGAGAGAGAGAAAGAAAGGAATGATAAAATGCGGCGTGCGGTGTCGCACCGCAGCCGTCTGATGCATCCGCTGTGTGCGTTCGATGCACGAAGCGGTGCATCAGATGGCTGCGGTGCGACACCGCACGCACCGCACGCCGCATCCTAACACGCCCTTATATATATATATATATATATATATATATATATATATATATATATATATATATATATATATATATATATATATATATATATATATATATATATATATATATATATATATATATATATATAGGGTCAGGTTCAATGGACATTGTTTTTGCACTCAATTTTTTACACCGATTTTCAAAACATTAGATAGAGGTTTCAGAATTTCTTGATTTTTTGTGAGCATAATCACCTTGTCCTAGATAGCACGTCCACAAAAAATCAGAACATTCTAAAGCCTCCAAGTACATCAAAACTAAAAGGCTTTATCGACCGTTCATTTTAATCGTTAATTTGAAGAGCACATTTAATAAATCTAGAGGCTTTAGAATGTGCTGATTTTTTGTAGATGTGTTATCTAAGACAAGATGATTATGCTCACAAAAAATCAAGAAATTCTGAAACCTCTATCTAATGGTTTGAAAATTGGTGTAAAAAATTGAGTGCAAAAACAGTGTCCATTGAACCTGACCCATATATATATATATATATATATATATATATATATATATATATATATATATATATATATATATGGGTCAGGATCGGATGACCCATCAAAATTTTGACCCATTAATAACTCAGCACCCTTTGAGGCACCTAGAGGTTTTAGAATGGGCTGATTTTTTGTAGACATATTGTCTATGATATGTTGATCATACTCACAAAAAAATCAGCCCATTCTAAACCCTCCAGGTGCATCAAATGGTGCTTTTCAAATCAACGGTTAAAATTGACAGTAAAAAGCCGTTGATTTGAAGTGCGCATTTGATGCACCTAGAGGTTTTAGAATGGGTTGTTTTTTGTGAGGATGATCAACATACCATAGACAACATCCCTACAAAAAATCAGCCCATTCTATAACCTCTAAGTGCCTCAAAGGTTGATGGGTTATTAATGGGTCAAAATTTGTTGGATCATCCGATCCTGACCCTATATATATATATATATATATATATATATATATATATATATATATATATATATATATATATATATATATGGAATCCTATAACTATTGAAATTAGCAAAGTTGTAGATATTTGGTGCTCCAAGCTCTAGAAAATTTTTAAAAACAAATGGCATTGGGCTCCGACAACTCTAGAGAAAGATTTGTAGAACACCTATAAACATCTAAAAAAAAATTAGTATCACTTCACTCTAGGTTAGAAAATTTTCCTAAGTATTTTTTTAATTCTAAGAGACCTATATAGACTATATAGTCCTTTAAGAAATTAAAAAAAAAATCATTTTAAAATTTTTTTTTAAAAAAAAAACATGTTTTCACCATATCGGACTGTATCGTGTATCGTATCGTATCATGTATCGTACGGATACAAGAGAAAAACGATACGTAAACACAATACATATCGTTTTTCTCTTGTACCGTATCGTACGATACTAACAACAGAGGCTTTTGTTATTTGAGTATGATTATTGAATATTGGTTTTTTATGGCTGCTATTTTTTGATATTGTAACTGTTGATTTATCAGGGTTTAAGTATTTTTTTATTTTATAGCATTTAGATATAGTATTATCTTATAATTTAGAATATAAATTTAACATTTATAATGGAGACACTGTTACCAAAAATTTCAATTTTTTGAACAAGTCTTAATTAAAACACGACTTATTCATTAAACATTCACAACACGACTCTTCCGATTTTTAAAAAGTCATGATTTTATAAAAAAAGTCATGATTTTCACATTTGAATCCCGATTTTTGCGTTATACTCCAGTCATGTATTGCTCAAAAAACATATTGTAACATCTATATGTAAATATATTCTAAATTCTACCGTTTTTTTTCAATTCATTCCGGACCTAGCAGATTTCTTTTCGGAATTTTCCGACTTCTTCCCTAGCCGATTTTTACCCGACTTCTGACTTGCTAACTATGATGGAGAGAAGCTTGATAGGAGCAACAATCGAAGCTCCAAGAATTACTTATAAGAATCTTATTAGCTATGAGTCATATGACTAAATAATGTTATACTTTACAAATATATACATTTTTAAACTGCTTGTTGATGTCATAGGTGTACATGAACAGCTCGATCGAATTACGATATATCGTCTCGTAGAAATTCATTAGATATAACTTCATAAATGCTATAATTTGTAAATGTAATATATTTTAAAATTATGATTCAATGACATGAGTGGCCGTCGAGAATCGCGGGGTTTGACACTAGTATGGATAATAAAAAAAATTGAATCATTATTTGCAAACCGGAAAATAACCATAACTTCATCCATTTTCTTACAATTGACCCAATTGCTTGTTATGAATACATATAATAGTATCAATTAAACAAAAATAAAAAATAACCTTAAGAGACGCCGACAATCAACATAAAAAATTGACTTAATTGCGTACTATAAAAATAACGATAAAATAAAAATAAAAATTTACGGTCACTTCCAGGTCGACCATCAACATAAGACAACTTTCTCTTTTATAAGGTTGTCTGCAAAAGCAAAGTAAGGAACATTACATGTCATGTTTGAACTTTCTAAAATTCTACATCAATCTGACACAGAAAATTATTGAGAATGAAATATCTAACTGCACAAGATACCATAAACAAATCATCAACTTAAATGTTTGAAATTGACAAGCCAAATATCTAAAATAAAACATAAATCAAGCAAATGTAGTTACAAATTAATTTTTCACAGTTTCAGACCATAAAAGTACTCTTCGAACAAATCTAATTAAGCAAAAGTAAAAACATAGAACCAAATATTTAGTTAGGAATCGATTTAGGTTAAAAGGCGTCCAGCTACTGATCCTTCAACTTTTAATTTTGAAAATTATTACAACATAATGAATCATTGATCATAAGATAGATTAAAAATGACTGCTATTGAATATAAAAAACAAAAGATAAGCGACGAAAATTTTGAAACAAACAACTATATCAAAATTAAGTCAGTTATGGCCAATGAATGAAAAACTGTTACCAAAAAGAATAGTGGTATACAGAAATATGGTGATTTTTTAGCCATGTGTACTGCGGTCAAAAATCCTTGATATTTCGCAAAATTTTATCAAAATATTTAGTTTTTCAGATTGTGATATGTAACCGAATTTAGAAGATTTGATTCATTGGTTATAGCCTAAAAGCTTTTGTTGTAAACGCACAAAAGCAACATGTGAAATATTTGTTCGTAGTAGCAAACATTTGAGAGAATAATAGCAAAATAAAATTAAATTTTGGAGACTGTAAGAGCAATTGTTGCATCAGCGAAAAAAAGCTAATTCGTTCAAGCAAGCCTGTCCTATGTTGGATAGAATTCTGACCTTTTGTAGTGTTTTCACTGTTTTGACCTTTGTCGTCAATCTGTTGGAAACCAACGAAAGCAACATGCAAAATATTTGTTGGTTACAGCAAGACATGAAAAGAAAGATACAATACAATAAAATAATAGGTTTTCTTGTGAAAAATAAAGGGAAAGGAAAAGTTGAACACTAAATATGTATATAAAATTCATATATAAGCATGAATCATTATCATATAAAGAAATGTCACATAAATTCACATATAAAATAACCAAACTCATAGAATCACTCTTATATATTAATGATTATTTCATTAAGCTGTTTGGATCATAGAAATCAATAATCGACGTAAACGTCTAAACAATATATCAAAACTGCTTAATACCAGTATAATTCACGATATCTTCAAATATTTAGGGTATTTATTGTTTCGCAGCAGTGGAAACTGTTTATTTCTATATACTAATCACCATATAACATCACTTAATTGTCCAAATTAAGAAAGAGAGAAGCAGAGTACCCGACTCTTCTGAGATCTATGATGCTCCAGTTGGTGGATTGAAGTAGATGGATTTATTTTCATGAGATCATTTATGCATCTTGTCTCAACAGTGGTGAAACGGTGTGAATCCATTACCCGGTGAGGACTAGAGATATTTGTTGGGGGAGACTAGATGATTCATCACGATCATCCATAATTCTGAGTCGACTATGAAGAGGAAAATACATCTGAGTCTTATATACAGGATTAAAAACATAGAGAGATGGAGAAGAAAGGAGTGATGATTCAAATGAGATCTTTAAGATGTTAAGAATAAAATATGGAATGGACGAACGAAAATTATGATAGGAATTTCATGAATTAGATAAGGATGGAAAAGAAAAATTAGAATTTAATGGAATGGAACAACAGAGATTATGCTTTTGGTGATCCCATAGACAGGAAAATCCATCTCGATTGAACATCAGGGCAGTGGAGGAGTGAACAAGATGGAATCTTTAAACTAGAAAAGAAAGATGGGATTTTTATGGAATGGAAGATCAGAGAAGCTCAGAAAATCAAAAAATAAAGAATGGAAGAACAGAAAAACCCAGTAAATCAAAATATTTGAGGCGGAAGCGATGTGATCCATGGGTGAATCTATGAAGAAACTCAGCCTTAGGTCTAAAAGGTGAGATCTTTTTAAGTAAACGATGAACAGAGACGGTGATCGGACAGATGAGAGATCAAAATCTTATCTCTCTTCTTAAAATAGGGCAGAGAAGATGAGATTTAGAGAGACGTGGAAAAAGATCGGATTTTTAAAATAGATAATAAAAAAAAAAAGAATAATCAAGCGGTTAAATATTCCAAAATAAACAAGATCTCACTTACTCCTTCGCGGGGCAGATAAAATCGATTTTAATTGAAGATCAACAGATGAGAAGGAAGTTTTAAAAGAATTTCAGCGTTTCGATTCCAAAAAAGATTGGATCTTTGGAGACAGACATCACTATGGGTGGGCCGATTTTAAGATTATGAGCCCAGATCAGCCAAATTTCAAGGCCGATCATATCATAGAAGAGTTGATAGATCAGCCCATAACCCTGCCTTCGATAGATCAGCCTATTTGGCCGATCACAGAAAGGCAACAGACCCCCCTCGAATAGATCAGCCTATTTTCAAGGCCGATCACATGGGAATTTTAAGATCTGTCTCGGGAAATCATACATACAGAAAAAATTGGATTTTTTAGATCTAAGAGCAACCATGATCTCTGATAAAAAAAATAAAAAAAGATTTTTAGGTACGATCTCGATAAATTATACAAGAAGAAAATTAGAACAGTCTAAAGATTGAAAAAAAAAAGAAATTTGTATAGGACCATAGAGATGGGATTTTTTGAAACATTAAAATTGAGAAAAAAACAGGAGAGAGAGAGAGAGAGATGTGGAACCGGAGCGGTATCTTCATCTCTATCTCTAGCCTTAGAGGTTTTTACCGAAATGGCCACCAACTCTCAACTATGAGGTTTTTACCGAAATGGCCACCAACTCTCAACTATTGTTGAGAATGGGCCAAGTTGCTTTTGGCTTTACCAAAATGACCATTGAAACTCTTTGGGACCAAACTACCCTTTTACTGACTGTGATTTTTCGGCGACGAAAACTAGACGAAATTTGTTATTTCGTCCAATTTTCGTCACACAGCCCAAAGCCAGCCTCGGGGAAAAATGACTGTGATTTTTTGGCGACGAAAACTAGACGAAACATGTTATTTCGTTGGATTTCGTCCGATTTTCGTCTTACAGCCCAAAGCCAGTCTCTGGCAGAAATGATTGTGATTTTTTGGCGACGAAAACTAGACGAAACATGTTATTTCGTCGGATTTCGTCCGATTTTCGTCTCACAGCCTAAAGCCAGTCTCTGGCAGAAATGACTGTGATTTTTTGGCGATGAAAACTAGACGAAACATGTTATTTCGTCGGATTTCGTCCGATTTTCGTCTCACAGCCCAAAGCCAGTCTCTGGCAGAAAATGACTGTGATTTTTTTTGCGACGAAAACTAGACGAAACATGTTATTTCGTCGGATTTCGTCCGATTTTCGTCTCACAGCCCAAAGCCAATCTCTGGCAGAAATGATTGTGATTTTTTGGCGACGAAAACTAGACGAAACATGTTATTTCGTCGGATTTCGTCCGATTTTCGTCTCACAGCCTAAAGCCAGTCTCTGGCAGAAATGACTGTGATTTTTTGGCGATGAAAATTAGATGAAACATGTTATTTCATCGGATTTCGTCCGATTTTCGTCTCACAGCCCAAAGTCAGTCTCTGGCAGAAATGACTGTAATTTTTTGGCGACGAAAACTAGACGAAACATGTTATTTCGTCGGATTTCGTCCGATTTTCGTCTCACAGCCCAAAGCCAGTCTCTGGCAGAAATGACTGTGATTTTTTGGCGACGAAAACTAGACGAAACATGTTATTTCGCCGGAGCAAAGGACGAAGGAGGGGGCGTCGCCGCTGCTCCCTCCGCGCGTCGTCGGAGCACAGGGAGGGGGGGTCGCGCGCTGCTCCTCCCGTGCGTCACCGGAGCACGGGGAGGGGGGGTCGAGATCGAGCTCGGGAGAGATCAGGCGCGGGGGGGGGGGGGGGGGGGGGGGGGGGGGGGGGTGTCGCCGCTGCTCCACCCGTGCGTCACCGGAGCTCGGGTTTGTCGGCGACGGCAGCGCGACAGCAGGGGTTGGGCGCCGGCTCGGTTGTGGACCGCCGGAGCTAGGGAAGGTCGGCTCGGGCTTGGGCTTGGCTGCCACCGTGAGAGGAGGTGGAGGAGGATGGCGGGCCGGTGTCGGATCGTCGCCGGAGCTTGAGGAGGAGGGCTGCTGGAACGTGGGTTGCACCCCTCCTCTCTTCAACTCTCTCTCTCTCTCTCTCCTTCACTCTTTGTTTCTCTCTCACTCTTTGTTTCTCTCTCACTCTTTCTTTCACTCTCTCTTTCTCTCTGCTCACCCCACTCTTTCACTCTCTCACTCTTTGACTCTCTCTGTGAGAGGAGATGGAGGTGGTGAAGATGGTGATGATGACTGCATTAGTAAGGGTCAATATGTCTTTTTACCTGTTTAGTGTCACCGTGCGACCTGTTTCCCACGTGCTGGTGGCCATTTACGTTCAGATTTCTTGACGGGGTCCATTCTCAACAATAGTTGAGAGTTGGTGGCCATTTCGGTAAAAACCTCTATGGGTATTCTCCAACCAATGAGAACATGAAACTTCCCTGAGGTTTTTACCGAAATGGCCACCAACTCTCAACTATTGTTGAGAATGGACCCCGTCAATAAATCTGAACGAAAATGGCCACCAGCACGTGGGAAACAGATCGCACGGTGACACTAAACAGGTAAAAAGACATATTGACCCTTACCACTGTAAAATTTTTTAGTCCCTCTTCTCCCCCTTTCAAATCTCCGGGGCTCCTTTTGTTGGTCCCCGTTCTCCAAGGCGATGGCGGAGCCGGGGAGACGACCTCCTCCTCTCCGCCTCCTCCCTCCTCGAATCCGGCGAAGGGGAAGCCGGTGGTCGTCAGGCATTTGGTTGATTAGATAGCATTTCAACCAAACCTGTTAAATGGGTTGAAAGACATCTCTCAACGGGACCCAAACACCAAACATCGTCATCGACGGCCAGAATTTACACCCTTCAAAGTGGCATTCGATCTAGTGGCTCTCTCTCGCGGTTGACCTGCAGTCATCATCACCATCTTCACCACCTTCATCTCCTCTCACAGAGAGAGTCAAAGAGTGAGAGAGTGAGCAGAGAGAGTGAGAGAGTGAAAGAGTGGGTGAGCAGAGAGAAAGAGAGAGTGAAGAAAGAGTGAGAGAGAAACAAAGAGTGAGAGAGAAACAGAGAGTGAAGGAGAGAGAGAGAGAGTTTGAAGAGAGGAACGGTGCAACCCACGTTCCAGCAGCCCTCCTCCTCAAGCTCTGGCGGACCATCCGACACCGGCCCGCCCATCCTCCTCCACCTCCTCTCATGGTGGCAGTCAAGTCCAAGCCCGAGCCGACCTTCCCTAGCTCCGGCGGTCCACAACCGAGCCGGAGCCCAACCCCTGCTTGCTCGCGCCTGCCGTCGCCGACAAACCCGAGCTCCGGTGACGCACTGGTGGAGCGGCGGCGACACCCCCCCCCCCCCCCCCCCCCCCCCCCCCGCGCCCGATCTCCTGACCCCCCCTACTCTTCGGCGCCCGATCTCCCCCGAGCTCGATCTCGACCCCCCCCTCCCCGTGCTCCGGTGACGCACGGGAGGAGCAGCGGCGACCCCCCCTCCCTGTGCTCCGACGACGCGCGGAGGGAGCAGCGGCGACTCCCCCCTCCTTCGTCCTTTGCTCCGGCGAAATAAACAATGTTTCGTCTAGTTTCCGTCGCCAAAAAATCACAGTCATTTCTGCAGAGACTGGCTTTGGGCTGTGAGACGAAAATCGGACGAAATCCGACGAAATAACATGTTTCGTCTAGTTTTCGTCGCCAAAAAATCACAGTCATTTCTGCTAGAGACTGGCTTTGGGCTGTGAGACGAAAATCGATGAAATCCGACGAATAACATGTTTCGTCTAGTTTTCGTCGCCAAAAAATCACAGTCATTTCTGCCAGAGACTAGCTTTAGGCTGTGAGACGAAAATCGGACGAAATCCGACGAAATAACATGTTTCGTCTAGTTTTCGTCGCCAAAAAATCACAATCATTTCTGCCAGAGACTGGCTTTGGGCTGTGAGACGAAAATCGGACGAAATCCGACGAAATAACATGTTTCGTCTAGTTTTCGTCGCCAAAAAATCACAGTCATTTCTCCCCGAGGCTGGCTTTGGGCTGTGTGACGAAAATCGGACGAAATAACAAATTTCGTCTAGTTTTCGTCACCGAAAAATCACAGTCAGTAAAAGGGTAGTTTGGTCTCAAAGAGTTTCAATGGTCATTTTGGTAAAGCCAAAAGCAACCTGGCCCATTCTGAACAATAGTTGAGAGTTGGTGGCCATTTCGGTAAAAACCTCAACTTCCCTGCCAGGCAAGCTAGGGAGTGTACCTGGCGAACAATCTGAGGACGACAAATGGCGTATACTCATGAGAGCTATATAGGGTGGGTTTGGATGAAAGTGGGAATCATGTTAGCACAGCCCCACTTCGTGGTTGTTATCCAAACACCTCATGGGTAGGTTCTCTGATTGGTGGCAGCATTGGCAATTTTGGACCCGACCCGACACGACCCGGCACAAAATTAACAGGTTCGGGTCTGGGTTTAAACGGTTTCGGGTTGTAAACGGGTCAACACGGCTAACCAATTTAGTAAACAGGTCGGGTTTGGGTTTTGTCTCCGACTCGTTTGACCTGTTTAAGACCGTTTAAAAATCAATGGATCGGATCGGATCATGTTTACCCAACATTCGATCACATGTGAGATGGATTCAAGAGACGGCTGTGATCAATCAAGACACCCAAGAATCAGAGAGAGAGAGAGAGAGAGAGAGAGAGAGAGAGAGAGAGAGAGAGAGAGAGAGAGAGAGAGAGAGAGAGAGAGAGAGAGAGAGAGAGAGAGAGAGAGAGAGAGAGAGAGAGTCGGGGTGTCCGGAGATCGAGGATCGGGCATCGGATCTCCTGGGTGGCTGGCTGGAGCGTTGAAGATCGGACATCGTAGATCGGGCGTCGGATCTCGAGGGTGGCCGGCCGAAGCTTGAGCATCGAAGATCGGAGATCGGGCGTTAGATCTCGAGGGTGGGAGATTGGAGATCGAGCATCGGATTTTGAGGGTGGCCGGCTGGAGTGTCATTGAATTGCACACCCTTAGTATTTAAACGGGTCATATCGGATCTTACTGGGTCTACCTGTTTATAAACGGGTCGGGTACAGGTTTACAATCTAGACATGATTTGTTAAACGGGTCGGATCCGGGTTTAAGTTTTTGGACACGACAAAAACCGAACACGACACGAAACCGAACACAACACAAACACGACCCGACTCGACCCATTGCCAGCACTAATTGGTGGTGCAAACATTGTACGAAGCCCAACGTCAATAGGTCCAATCCGGTCTGGGCCTGGCGCGAGCCCTCAAAGTGCCTTGCTAGAGCTGAAGGTTTAAAGGCCAGGGCCTGGGCTTACCTAGGCCCGGCCTATTGATAGCCCTTGCTTAGGATGCGAGGCTGAGAGCAGGCAGATCCATTAGCAGCCCTGTAGCCCATCTTCACTTACAACCAGCCCAGCTCGTTAATTTCGGCGAAGTAAAACAGAAAATCACCACGTCACGCCGATCCAACTCCACCACCACCACCCCGCCGCAGGGATGAACAAGCCGGCCTGGTTCTGGTGCGTCGCGGCGTGCGTCAAGCTCCTCCACGCCCCCGCCTACCACAGCACCGACTTCAAGGTCCACCGCCACTGGCTCGCCCTCACCTCCTCCCTCCCCCTCTCTTCGCCTTCTTCGAGTACCTCCTCTCTCTCCCCGCCGCCCTCCTCGACTCCACCATCGTCGACCTCGCCGCGGGGCAGAACTACGCCGCACCCTCGCCGTCCTCTTCCAGCGCCTCACCGTCACCGCCGCCGATGCCGCCCTCCTCCTCGGCGCCCACCGCCTCTCCCGCAGCCTCGGGACTGAGCGGCGGAGGGCGGTTCTGGCACTGGTGCTCTGGTCCCCGGCCCTCCTGATCGTGGATCACCTCCACTTCCAGTACAACGGGTTCCTGCTCGGTATCCTCCTCATCTCCCTCTCGTTCCTGGCCGAGGGGCGGCATCTCGTGGGGGGCATCGTGTTCGCGGCCGGGACCCTTCCTTTACCATGGTCAGGTGGATCTCTTCTTCTTCTGGTTCTTTGTTAGTACCTTTGCAAATATTGTGTTTGTGTGTGTTTTGCTTCAAATTTTACAAGTATGATATCTTACTCGACTGAATCCTGCATCGGATATGGTAATGCTTCTCTTGTCATATTGAAATGGGACTGCTTTCGACCTGCCAAAGAGCTTCCCAACGTGTGGTTACAATGGTTGTTCAGCCGTGGAAAAATGGATTTTCAACTGTTTTGGAAATCGAGTATATTGCCATTTTATGAAATCCGATTACGTTTTCCTCAACGAAGATCTTAGCTCTGGTTAGTTGTAGGGGAAAATCAAGCGTAATGAACTTCTACTAGTGCTTTGGTGGAAGTTGTAGGGGGGCTGTTTAAGGGGATTCAAGTTCAAACATTGAGAAGGGTTGTTTAGGTGTTCAAGAGTCGGATGGAAAGAAATATTGAGCAAAATAGGTGTGGGTATCTTGGGAAACTAGCATAATACCTGTTTGGATTAGCTTCTCTGTACAGATTTCATATTTCTGCTTTTGAGGCAATCTGATTCTGGCCAGATCATCGTTTGCTAATTGTTGGATTTTGAATTCCTGTAGAGAAAATCGTTTGGAAATCAGTAAAAAGGAGAAACCTAAGATGAAGTGCAAAATTTGTGAATTTCAGGAAGGGTAGGATTCCTAGTTCTATTTTACTGATTTATTGTTTTTCAAAGAGGGAGTTCAAGACTTGGCTCTTATTTATGTGTTTTAATTTACTCTTTCACTGGAATTCTCATCGCATATGCTCAAAAAATTCAAAAAACTGATAAAAAAAAGAGACATAATGGCTTGAATAAGTAGAAGAGGATTGTAAGCATGTAAAAACAATTTTTTCGATATGTATTATTTTTTTTTTTTTTTTGCAATCCAAAACCAACCTGTCCATTCTTCTCTCCCCCTACAACTTGGGCACTGGGTACCAATCCCAACGGGTTGCCCAGAGCCAGTAGGCCCGAGTGGTATACGATATGTATTATTGATTTCCAATAAAGAATAATTACTGATTTTGCACAATTTTCGCCACATAGGTGGAATATATCTTTCTCTTATCTTCTCTTTTATGATTGACTCGCTGTTTGATATCTCAGATTCTCAAGTGGATCTACATTCGACATCATTTAATATTAGAGTGAGGTAGTCCTCTCGTTCTACCAAGGAGGAGTTTTGATGGAGGTGATGATTATGAGGTGGGGACAAGTTCAGAGATTGCCATGAGAGATCTAGTTGATCCAGCCCAGAAAAAGGAGCGAACAAAAAATGCAAAAGCAGATGAAGTGGTTCGCTAGAGAGAGCCAAGTTTTTAATCTCCAACTACAAGTGGATCATCTCATACGAGTGTTCAGAGTCATGAGAGTGAATTTACGGAAGGAACTACCTTTATTATGGTGCACTATCTTTGGAGCCCTTATCTGTTGGTACATGGAGTTGTGGTGATCGCACATGCGAATTTTGTTCGAGATGCCTTCGACCTGGGACCTAAAGTTAGCACGTTAGCGTTAACACCAAGGATGGAATGATGACCATGATACATACAACTCCAATCGCAAAGCGAAGTTAAAAAAAAAAATGGTGAAAGGAGAGAATGCGGGAGACAAAATGTTGGCACTGAAGGCTAGAACAAGAGGTCAGACTAAACAACCCATTCGACGCGTCGTAACCGATTTCTTTGAATTCAATGTGAGGAGTTGTCTATCGTCTGTTTTATGATTGACTTGATGTTACGTCTATCTCAAATAAATCTCCATTCAACATGATTTAATATCAGAGTGAGGTAATCCTCTCGTTTCACAAAAGGGGAATCCAGGTGGAGGCGATGACTATGAGGTGAGGACAAGTACGGAGATTGCCCTAGAGATCGAACTAATCTAACCCAACAAAAAGAGCAAATTGAAATGCAAAAACAGATGGAGTGGCTCACACAAGAGATTCAAGTTTTTGATCTCCAACTACAAGCGGTCATCAGTCATCTCATAGAGTGTTCGGAGCATGGAGCGTGAATTTGTGGGAGAAACCATCTTTATTATGGTGCACCATCTTTATGTAACTGATTTCTTTGATTTCAATTCAAGATGTTGCCCTTCACAAAAAACCTATGTATTATGTAACATATCAAATATGGTCTCTTTATTATGGGCCAATGGTCATTCAAATGAAATTTGAACTCTATTCAAGGAACTACCTTACACCAAACCTACTTCAAGTTGAGTTACATTAGAAGTATGGGAGTGCATTGTATTTGTGTCATTACCTTGTCATCTCCATTGCATCAAGTTCTCAACACCTGTCTAGATTTTTCTAGGACAAACAGTTACCTTACTAACAAACGCATTCTCAATCTCTTAGTCATCTGGACACATTGATGATTAGTGGATTTTTGAGTAAGTACTACCTAGAATCATATGCATATTGGTGGTGCTGATGGATCTTTGAACTACCAAACATGCGAAGAGGTCCTAACAGTAAAATATGGATAGAGGGATTAGTGGCATAAATGTATTGAGCTAATTGTGCAGTGTTCTGAAAATAACCTCCTCTAGGGTTTTAAATTGAGTCCTTGACATTCAAATTTTTATTTTGGTTATATTGTTTGTATTCTCATTTAATCTGCTTATTACGGCAATGTTTCTTCCATCCATTGCTTGTTTTTCTTCTGTATATATAATCTTATATCATGTCTTAATTTCATTTTTTATATGCTAATGCTATGATGTTGTCTGCAGATGCAACATGTCCTCCGTTGTTTATTTCCATTTGGCAGGGGTCTGTGCCATGCATACTGGGCTCCCTATTTTTGGGTATTTTATATAATCCTTGATAAATTACTGGTGGTTTAGTCGGGAATTCCTCACCCTTTGCTGTGCTTCCTCAGGTTATACTATTTTTATCCCATTCTACCATTGAAAATTCAATTCTTTGTGTTACCCCCCTGACATTTTCAATACCGCTGAAATGATAGATCAGCCCTGTGGTAGCCTTCTTGTTGGTTATACTTGCCATGGATCCATGTCTTGTTAAGGCATTCCTAAATCCTCAGCCTAAGCACATAATTAGATGGGTGGCATATGCCTACACCTGCGGTTTTAGATTTGGATGGCATGTTCACGAGAAAGCATTGCTCCATTTTATAGTTTCTCTTGCTTTGATTGCAATGAATAGCGTGGATGATGCGAGACACTATTTCTTGCTCTCCATAGGTATGTTTCTTGAACTTCCGTTAGTCTTTTCCCCTCTGTGTTTGTTGCACTTTTTCTCTGCTTCACAGTTGACGGTGATTTTACTTTTGTAATCATATGATAGTGATGACAACAAGCTTAATCTATTGGGAAAGATTTCATTACCCATTCTAGCCTTTGTTGTTAAGCATTTCTTATACTTTATACGCTGAAAGCTCCCATACCCAAAATTGCTCGAACAAACAAAAAAAAAAACAGAAAGAATCACTGATTTTGAAGACAATTATAAACAATGTGCTGATATTAAATTTCATTCATGATGTTACCTTGGGAGAATGCCCAAAGGACAACACCCTGGGGAGAGTGCCAAAAGGGCTAAGCTTAATTGTATAATTGTATTAGGGCTCAAGGCCAACATATATACACCCTACAAAGTTTGTGGTCACCTAAGGGTCAAACTGGGAAGGATTGTACCCAGTGTTGTCAAGGCGACAAGGCGCACTTGAGGCGCAAGATGCATCTGGAGCCTGAGGCGCAAGGCGCAAATAAGGCGCGCGCCTTAGTGTGTAAGGCGCAAAAATATATTTTTTTCTTTAAAAAATTAATAATAATTGTAAAAAAAATCTAAAATTTATAAAAAAATTATATTTCATGAAAAAAGAGAAATATGACCACTATTCAATTAAATCAATACAATAAAGGCATACAATACTTGTAACTCATAACTAGTGGCCGTCAAATGAACAATTTTAGTGAAAATAATAATTCACAAGTTATCATGCAACATGCCAACATCATATTCATAAGTTAAATACATACAATACTCATAAGTAATAACTGATAAATGAGAACTCATAAACAATGTTGAGTAACAAAACGAAAGTGTCTGACTCTAAGGAGAGTTGCACTCTTTTATTCAAACCGAAAAGAATCGAAAGAAAAAAACCAAAACCCAAAAAAAAAAACAAAAAACTAAAAACAAATCGAAAAAACCCCGAAATAAACCAAAATCACAAAAGAAAACAAAAAACTTGAAGACCAAAACCCAAAATGCATCAAGGCACGCGCCTCGGTCGCCCTGCGCCTTGTGCCAAAGGCGCCTAAGGCGCGCGCCTTGCTGCGTGCGCCTCGCCAGCATGCGCCTGAGGCGCATACCTGCGCCTCGCCTCGAGGCGCGCCTCAGGCGCGCGCCTTACTGCGCCTTGACAACACTGATTGTACCCTGTTCACCCTGGAATGCATGTAGAATTGCTAACTCAGAAGGATAAGAATGAGCAGATCTTTTTAATGCCATGCATCTAAAAAAGTATTATGGGCGTCCTGTTGTGCAATTTTTAATGCACTCGCCATGCTGTCCCAATTAATTCAAGATGATTCAATGCATTATGCTTTTTTTGAGACTGAATGAAGCTGGGTTTCACCGTCATTCCAAATCCCTCCTCACCCAAGAGATGCATCCTTGGAAATTTCTAGTACATTTTCTTATGTAGTTTCTTTTCCAAAGCGTCACTCAATCATAAAAAATTTCTTAAAATAGTATGGCCACTTGTTGAGAGTTCTTCCCCAAGTCTTGCAGTTTGTTTCGAGGCTTATTTGCATTTTGAATCTTAAATTTACTTATTTAATATTTGTTTGATGCATTGTCTTGCTATTCCATGTTTCCTTCGATGTTTGAGGCTCAAGAGTACCCGATAAAAGTTCTGCTACTCCCGATCGTTACAAAGAAAACAGTTTTTGCCGACGGATATTATCCATCGGTAAAACCAAATTTCCGTCGGTAAATATATTTACCGACGGAACTAATTTCCGTCGCTAGCCGTTGGTTAAGATGGCGTCGGGAAAAACAAATACGACGATTTAATATTTTTGTCGGTACAAAAGGTTTTGACCGACGGATAGAAACCTGCCCATCACTAATAGTAAATAAATAAAATTATTATATAAATAACTTTCCTGACGGATTTATATATGTTCCGTCGGTAAAATAATTATTTATAACGATGAAAATGATGAGGACTGTCGGTAAATAATTTATTTTTAATTCATTATTAATAAATAATTTACCGACGGAATTATATAATTCTGTTGGTAAAAATATTATTCCCGACGGATTCATTATTTCCGTCAGCAAAAATATTTTTAATTAATTTTTTTTTTAGTTATTCAATGCCTGTTATATGATACAAATATTTAACTGCTATTATATATTTTATACAATACAACAACAAGATATAAAAGCAATAACAATTCAAATAATATATTTGAAAAAAAAAGTCGGAACATTTGCGTCGATTCCATGTTTGGATGTCAAACAGGTCCTCTCTCTCTCTCTCTCTCTCTCTCTCTCTCTAGACTGCAAAAAAGAAGGCTGGCCTTGGGAAAGAATAGCTTGCACAGATCGTATTCTCATCTGTTTCAGAAAATTTACTTAGATCAAGTACCATGCAAAAATTACAAAATATTTGGATGCCAAAAATAATTAAAAAAACACCCAATTATGCTATAATCTACTATTTCCTCCAAGACCTGAAAGGTAACATATATATAATATAAATCTATAAAATGCGAAGATCCTATCTTCTATCATTCACACTGAGGTAACTGAAAGAAAAAAAGAAAAATAAAACAAAGAGTTGTGTTACCACCCCTCCCTCTTGTCCTCGTGTTTTTTTTTTCCAAGTGTAAGCAACTATGTTAGTGAAGAAAGCAATGGCTGCAGTCCACTGTAGAAGCCTCATTCATATGTTCGCTTCCTCTTCAGGATTGTCAGAAATATGGAGACAAATCCAATAAGGAATAGAACCACCAAGGTCTTGTAGTCATATAGATCGCTCACTGAGTTCAGATCCCCCAGCGCAAGGCCGGCCTGCAGGCAAACAGAGGTGGTATTAGATGAATGCAGTTGGATGTTGTACTACCTCGGCAAGTGGATTGCCAATGATCGAGCAAGCAACAAGCAAACAATCAGTGCCTTCAAAAATCAAAACATATGATGTGCCACATAGATTAATGCAATTCTCTAAAAATCAAATCTTACTTTCTAATCTCTTTTGTATAGTCTTTCCTTTTATGAGCGTAAACTGCATAACCAACTATGGCTTTTTAGGTTTTCAGGGTTTCGACACCGATGTTATAAGGTTAACGCCAGCTTGGCACTAGTCCTCAACTCTTGTTAATCGTCAAGAGGAAGATATAAGATAATGGTAAGGTAAGTAACCTACTTATAGCCTTCTCAATATTACCTAGACTTTAATGGCCGACCGTCAAACAGAGTCTTGACCATACTATCAGAAAGGCCGTTAGGGAAACTTGCGCCCATGAATGGTTTCCAACCTAGGAGGAATGTTTGAGGACAGAAGAGAACTCGCTTCAATCCAAGCCTCCCTACCCTATGTTTCACTAGAATTCTTTGTTCCAAGCTAGACACTCCTTTTAGGAGCAGGGCTTTGGAGGGGACGGTACGAAACGATAGCAAGCTGTAGGAACAAACATAATAGAACGCAGCTTAGGGCGAAACTGCCTATGTTCATGGAGGGAGTTCATTCAACCTAAACTGTGACTAACAGTCGGGATAATCCATAAATTAGCAAAATCCAGGGAGATGACTTCGTTCGTTCCAGAGTTGTCCGCCAAAAGCCAAAAGACAATTCCTTCAGTGCTTTTCCGAAGAAGCCAGTCCTCAGAGAGAGCGGGTTTAACGAGCGGGAGTGTTCGAGGGGTTTCTTATTCCACAACAACGAAAGCACTTTTTCATTCTTTCATATACTAGGGGATTTCACTTGGAAAAGAAAATGTTCCATACATTGTTGTCAAGGCGCGCGCCTAGGCGCACTAGGCACCCGGAAACAGCTAGGCCCCAGTGCGCCCAGGCGCACCTCACTAAGCGACGGCCTAGGCGCACGCCTAGTTTTAAGCAATGATTTTTGTTTTTTTTTTTAAGTAAAACCGAACCCGCCCCCATCTTCTTTGTTCATTTTGTTGTTGTATACTTGTTTATACTATATGTTCATTATGTTGCATGCATTTGATTAGAATATGCTCAATTTTATGTTAGCAAATGTTTGTATTATATTTGTTCATTTTGTTGTTTACTTGTTTATACTATGTATGTGTCATTGTGTTGCATGCATTTGACTATAATATGTTCAATTTCATGTTAGTAAGGTGTTATATTGCTTCCTATTACATATATACCAGCAAGTATAGACTATACATATATACCCGTACCTGGAGAATGCCTATGCAAATAAGATCAAGCCTATGCACATAAGGCCACGCCTAGGCACGCCTAGACTCCTAGGCTCCCTCCGGGCACCTCGCCTTGACGCCTTGACAACTATGATGCCGACTTCCTTGAATACTTCATTCAGGATCATGAGATCCTTTTCTATAAGATAGGAAGGACTGGCCCTATCTTGACGGGATAATAGCGACCATAATGATTGGTAAGATAAGACATATATCTTTTTATTAACTATCTGACCTCTCCAAGGAAACCATGGTTTCGTTCGAACCTGAACCAGTTTGGATTTTGGCCGATCTGAACCGCCGAACCCACTATGTCTCCATATCGGGTCTGATTTGAACTTGGTTCATATCATTATTCTATAAGTTTGAATGATATATGTGTAGTTACTAGTTAGTAGTTATTCCATGATTCATATATTACAAGACTTGGATCTGAAAAGGCCGATTAAGTTCCAAATCAGGCGAATCAAACCTTAATTTTTTTATTTATATTTCTGAATTTTTAATATTTTGGACCGAAACAGCTGAACCAACCCGAACCCGAATTCTCAAACATTGGTATCTCTCACAAGGCATCCAATTCATGCCGGCACGACAATCACTTATCGAAAATGTGTATAAAGATTGATGGCAAGGAAGATGACCAGGTTCTATCAACAATTTTGATATGAGCACATCCTGTCCCTTAAAGAAGTGGCCCATGTGTCAATTCAGGTGAATAAAATCTCGCAACAAAGGAAAAATAAACCTCATAAAGCTCAAAATAATGCCTGGTGAAGGTCTAAGGTGCCGAGGAGATAGATAAAAAAAAAAGCGTAAAAAGCCCAATCAAGCAAAAGATCATAAACATATTTGAGAACTGATACATTTTCCTTCAGTTGATACAAATATAACTCTTAGTCCCCGTTGAACATCTTTTTAATTTTTACTCCCTAGCACATAACTGTGTATTACATGCCCTATACAGATCAATACACATGCATATTTATTTTCACAGTTACACCTCCACAAACTAAGAGTCATACATATAGTAACCTAATATACACTCCATGCTGCATTAAGGACTGAAAAATTAATTTGTTGAGCGAAAATTATGGTCAACAACAACCATATATCAAAATTTATATATATATTTTTTTGGCTCCATGGCTTATAACATCTCCCAAGTGGAATTGTCCCTGAAAATGGTGGTATAAATGGGTCGAAGTCAAGGTTTAGCCAACTCAAAATGCCAAGTTTCAAATTCCAAACAGTTCTTGCTCCCAAGATCTTTCAGAACTGGAATATGACAACTCACTGCAGGTAGAAGCTTCATATGGACGAAAGAGACCAATGAAGGTTGTTTGTGTTAAAGTAAAGTATGTTGATGTGTCTACAAACAAACATCTACATCATACTAGTACAAAATTACATATGCACACAGGTACATAATTATTTCGAAAATATTTTGGACATTTCATAGCAATTATTTTCTTCATTTTTATAATTGGCGAAGAAATGTTGGAAATCTTTCTTTGGGAACGGATATAGCCCTAAACAAAAATGAATGGCGGAGAAGGATTCATAAAGCCGACTCGAGATAGATGAAATAAGGCTCGATGGTTATGATTAGAAGAAATGTCAGACATATGAACCCAAAACTCAATAGCTGAAATCAGTTATCGTTGAATCACACAATTGTAGAGAGTACCTCAGAAGATGAAGAATGACCAAGTCTATTATGAAGTGCATGATTGAAACTATCAAAATATTATTTGTATTGTGGTAATTAAACACATAGATATATTGGTTCATGGTTCATCAAATTGAAAAGTGTAAATTACTAGTATTTTTAACAAAGAACCAAGAAACAATACTGTTTAAACCCATTGATTCATACAAGTGACCTAAGTTCAAAGCTTCTCCTCAAAATAGATTAACATATAAAATCTACGTAAAGCACCGCACTAGATAGTAAACATACACATGGAGACTAGCAGAAGCAGTAAATTAATGTATCTGCACCTTAAGGTGTACCTTACACTTTGTGCATACTGCACGCATCAAAATAGGAGTGACCTTTTAATGCACCACTTGTGCAGTAGTCCAGCATAGAGTATGTGTGAAACATGGTGCGGAGGATCAAACAAAGGATTAATGGATGATGAAAAATGTGACCTTAAACTGAGCCCCCAGTCCTAGTATTGGAGGTAGACTTAATATGTGATAATAGAAAACCCTCCATAAATGGGCAATGAAGCACAAACAATAATCATAATTAGTAGTAACAAGAGAATCTTGTGAAAAATGTCAATGAAGCATGAACTATCATCATTTCTGTAGGTTTTGACAATAGAATCTAGCGGCTGCTACACTGCAACGTATACAGAAAGTTGTCCCTACATAGAGTCAACTTTCAAGTGATTACTTGAACAGAGAGTCATAGAGCCCACTAGGATATGGACCATTAATAACAATTGATAGAAAGGAAAGAAGTTTTGAGTTGTGACAACTGAACTATATACCTGTTTATACCCAAATAGCTCCAGCGATATCATGATCAACTTCAAAGGCTTTGGTCTTTAAGCATGTTTCAGTCAAAAGCTGGACCGAATGTCTTTGACAACTCAGACGGTTTTGGACCAACTGGCCAAACGAAAAATTATATCGTGAAGTCATAAGCTAGAAGAATAGAACAAATAATTGCATTAAAAACCTAATAAATAAGAAAAAACTTACAAAAATATAAAAACTCAAGGCCTTTTTGTACAATCTAATTTCAATATGCTACTTCTATCTACATTGTAAATGAGTAAACAATGATATCCTACAATAATATCTATCATCATGTATAGTCTTCAAACAACATATAAAACTTAATGCCCGAGTATAAAGACATGGACCCATGCAAAATACCACTGTTTTAAAACTCGGTAAAACTCGGCCGAGTTAGACCTATGTTCAGTAGGGACCAATCTGCCTTCACTCGTCAACTATACATATGTCCCTTCCATTGTCCTAGCGAAGGCTTCACTATGGATATAAATCTCTATCCGGTGGGTCTAGATCCTGACGTGGTTGCTGTAAGCCGACATGCAAGCCAGAACATAAAGTACAATTGAAAAGTGTATTGCAATTGACGACATGTAAGAAGTAAACTCTCCCGCGCTCGTGTTCTCTCACTCCCGCTCCCGCTCTCGAGCTCTAGCCTAAAATCAATCCACTAAGTGAGTAGAAAATGAAATAATTTCCATCAAACTGTGGAAATAATGTCAGTCCTATTTAGAGAGGAAATGATATGAATGGAAGCTTACGTGAGTATAAATAATATGAAATAAAACAGTTTGATTCAACTACACATAAGAGCATTTTATAATAAAAGTTATATGGTTAGGGTTAGAGTTAGTGGTTAGGGTTAATGTTAGGTTTAGGGTTAGGGTCTAACCCAATATCCTTTACTCTCTCCGGCACCGCCCCATTCTCCTCCTCCTTTCCTCCCTCATCTCCTTGCTATCCTCCTCTCTTCCTCCCCCTATGCCTTGCCACACCCCTTTCCCTTGTGCCCTAGCTGCCAGATGCAGCAGCAGCCGATCGGGCCATGGCCTACTGTTGCTGCATAGGTTAGCTAGGGCACAAGGGAGATAACGAAGGCAAGATTGAGGGGGAGGAATAGAGGATGGGGGAAGTCAGAGGAGAGAGGAGAGGAGATGATGAGGAGAAAAGGGACAAAGACTAGAATGGGGTGACGTCAGATGGTGAGAGGAAGAGGAAGATCGGGCTGGAGGAGGGGGGAGACTCGCCGGAGAGGGAGAGGGTAGAGAGGGGAAGGACTCACCGCTAATCTCCGAAGAGGGAGATGCGAAGGCGCGGGGGAGAGGCATCGACGGAGGAGACGCGGAGAAGAGGCATTGACGGAGGAGATGCGGAGGCGCGGGGGAGAGGCACCAACGAAGGATCGAGGCCGGTCGCTCTCTCTCTCTTCTCTCGAATTAGGGCTGGGATCGGATTGGGATTTTAATTATTAAGATGACAGGATTTATACCGATGGTAATATATTTTTTCGTTGGTGAAGAATAACTTTATATCGATGGTACTATATTTTCCGTTGGTAAAGATTTACTTTTTTCCGACGGAACTTTTTCCCGTTGCTAAAAAGATAAAAAAGATTAATAATTAAATAAAAATTATAATACCGACGAAAATTTATTTTTCGTCGGTAAAAAAATTTACTTTCTCGACGGTAATTATATTAACCGTCGGTATAACTATTTACACCGACGGAAATAAAATATTTGTCGGTAATAACAGTGTTCTGAAAGGCTCAAGGCGCACATGAGGCGCAAAGGTCTCCTAAAACCTAGCCGCAAGGCACAACTCAAGGCGCGCGCCTGATTGAAGTAAAGCGTATGCTGCGTATATATATATATATATATATATATATATATATATATATATATATATATAGGGTCAGGATCGGATGATCCAGCAAATTTTGACTCAATAAATAACCCAGCACCCTTTGATGCACCTAGAGGTTTTAGAATGGGCTGATTTTTTTTTAAACATGTTGTCTATGGTATGTTGATCATCCGCACAAAATATCAGCCCATTCTAAAACATCTAGGTGCATCAAATGCGCTTTTCAAATCAACGGTTAAAATTGACAGTTGAAAACCGTTGATTTGAAGAGCGCATTTGATGCACCTAGAGGTTTTAGAATGGGCTGATTTTTTGTGAGGATGATCAACATACCATAGACAACATGTCTACAAAAAATCAGCCCATTCTAAAACCTCAGGTGCATCAAAGGGTGCTGGGTTATTGCTGAGTCATCCGATCCCGACCCATATATATATATATATATATATATATATATATATATATATATATATATATATATATATATATATATTCAAAACATGCATAACTAAGCTAAGAAAATGAATCTTAAGACAAAAAATAAATTGGATAGATCTTGTTGCAACAACACAAATGTTGTAGCCTTTTAGGTTTGAATTATGGTTCTAAATAAGCCATTTAAAATATATTAAATCTTCAAATATGTATAGTTCAAATTCAATAACCAGTTATAAAGATATCGAATGTGATATTATAGCAAACAAAAAATAAATAGTGAATGATTGAATGTGTTATTTCACCCGTGTGCTTATGCACATGCTTCTAAATCAGTATGAAATGTGCAAATCGAGAAAGAAAAAAAAACTCATTGAATCTTGTAATAGTTAAAATAATATCAAAGTCATCAAATGCAACCCACAATTGGCCATATGGTCCTACCTAAGAATTATAACAAATAATTTTCAATATAAATAATATTAAATCAATGTGCCAATATTCAGACTACTGTAATCATGAATCAAATCTACTTAATAACTTAATCATATTGCAAAAAATATCAATTGCAAGCACATAATTGCACATGGTTCAACTAGGCGCGCTTTTTTTGCGCCTGGAGTCTGGAGCCTAGGTGCGCGCCTTTCTAACAGAGCCTGGCCTTGTGCTTTTTGAGGCGCAGGGGGTGAGCCTAGTTGAGCCTGAGCCTAGGCATGCGCCTAGGCGCACCTTTAATAACACTGGATAATAAAAATAAAAAAAATTAGAAAATTCTATGTGTTTATGCCGACGATTATTTGAATTTCTGTCGGCACAGAAAAATATTATACCGATAGAAAAAATAAAATCCGTCGACAATAAACCTTTTCCTTGTAGTGGATACACTCAACTCTTATGTGGGCGGGGTTTTCCTCCCATTTCATCGAAAATAGAGCCTCTGAAAGAAGTAAAAGGATCGATACTCGGGACTCTGGCAAGGAGGATGGATTCATTGGATGGGTTGGGGGGTGTTATCTTCTGGGTTTGTTAGGTATTGAAATATGGGGTCAGTTATTGCACCCCTACGTTCTCGGCAGTAGGCTTCCGTTTCTGCCTCTCATGTTGGTCTCCATATACTGCTCAATGGGTATGATGTACTCTTGGGCATGGCAGCTCAAACAGATACTTACATGCAATTGATGAAATCATTCCTGAAGATTAACTTGGGCCTTCCATCAAGTAATTATTTTGGTGTTTTGCATCAGTATTTTTTGTCGATTATGTTGATGTGTTCAATGAAAAATGGCGTAAATTCTATGATTGTTCGTACACATTGGTGGTTCTCGTAGGTTAATCTCACATCGTTGCGGATCTCTGTCGCAGGCTGCATGATATGGTTCGAACTCAGCCACGCCTATATCCGAGAACGCCATCAGCTGCATGACCATGCCCATTTGATGTGATGCGTATGCTTAATTTAACCCAAGTGCAGAATTTAAACAATAAAAATCAGATTTCAGCATGTATAAACAAATTTCAGCAAAGGCCTATGATCGTAGTTCATCATTCATTCACTACCAATCAGATTTAACTCAACAAAATAATAAAATGGACAAGATGAACATTAATTTTAGATTATAATACTGAAGTCCAGCAATAAGAACAAGAACAATCTCAAATTAATAAGCCAATGTCTCAAGAACATGCAAAGATCTAATCGAATAAACCCTAATGGATGAGACTCTCGGGAAAACAGAAATTTAGGGATTCTAAGATAAAATCAGCAACAAGGCCGGTTGCGAGAAAGGAAATATCACATGAAAAATCAGAGGATAATCCAAACCGTGCTTAGGTCAATGCCGGCAGCTTTCCGATACTCCGTGTTGCAGAGGAATGGCGCGGAAGGGGGAGGCGTGATCCAGAAGACGGGGTGAAGAAGCCGAGACGATGATCTTGAAGACGAAGAAACTCCACGTCGATCTTCCGTGAAGCCGTGGACGAGTGGTGAGGCGACGGGGTAGAAGCTTGCGAAGGAAGAAAAGGATTAGAAGCAGGGAAGATTTGTCGGAAGGGATAAACCGAACAAGCGCACACGCTTCTTCAATCTAGGGTTTCAATTTCAGATCCATCTCCCTTTGCAATTAGGGTTTTTAGAATAAATAGGGGATGAAGGCACAAGGCACAAAAGGAAAGGAAAGAAGAGAGAGAGGGGCCGGTCGGGTAGAGAGAGAGAGAGAGGACGCGCGGAAGAGAGGGACGCGCGGGGCATGTTCGCGGGAGAGAGAGAGAGGGCCGGTCGGGTGGGGATTAGGCTAGGGTTTTTGGTTTTTTAATTTCCCTTCGAATCTCATCCATTGAGATCTATTCTAACCTAACATCCTACGGCTAAAAAGTAAACACAGAAACGAGTCAGTTCGGCATCTGTGGCTCGAACCGGATGCGAACATGGCTCGCACCTACCCAAACCAGAAATAAAAACTGAAATAACTAAAGATCCGTTGGTCGGATCGAAATAAAGTAAAAACCAAAACTGTGGGGCTTCGATTAAGCTTTCCACTGATGCAGACGGATCGACGATCGGGTTCCTGGATCTCCGGCGCGGATGAAATTACGCCATCAGCTGTAGAAAAACTGCACGTAGTGGCTCGTCTGCATCAAGTCCCCCGGACCTAAAAGAACTCGACTCCTGTCGAGCAAGGTCCTGGATCCGGCGGGGGCTCTCCTGGTAGCAACGGCAACCGCTGAATCTGCGCTGACTGCTCTCCCGGGTCCGGTGGCCAAGTGATCCGCCTCAAGTACGCAGCAACTCTATCTCGTAGCCTCTGCCCCTCGACGCCAAGCGAAGACCTGAAAGTCAACACCAACATCCTCCGCGGCACGATAAGATCATCAAAAGACTCAGATAATTTCATGTGATAATAGGAATGTGGGTTGACATGAAATTCAAATGACATGTGAAAAGAAAGGCCGCGGGAGCATAATGTGCTGCGGGTCATCGGCTTGCGCGATTGGCAATGGTATATTTGAAAGGCCGGGGGTTGCGGGTGCATAATGTGTTGCTCAAAATGGCCTGCGCACGGTGCAAAACAAGGGGATTCTAAACCAGGAAGATATGTCATGTCATCATCGCCCGGATGCAGTGAATAAAATAAGAAATTAAAGAACTCATCATGCCACATGTTATGATTTCGAAAAATTAAAAACGATGGGTTGTCTGAAATCTGAAAACATGATTCATAGATATTCTGCCTCGAAAAATGATCAAACATGCCAAAATCTTCGTTATTGCTTAATTCAACACTTGGATGACAATAGGGATGCACATATGAATGATCTATGAATGAATGGAAGTCAGGCAAATGATGAATGCAAGTGTCATGAATGCCTACCGACTCTAAATGCGATGTGCATGCAATGGAATTCAAAATGTTCCCTAATCCCTTATCAATCTTCAGTAAAGCAGATGGACATCCAACTAAGTTTTCAGCGAATGGCGGGATGGACGGACTCTGACTCAGAAGGGCTTGAGGTGCATGGGATCGGTGTTGCCTAAAACAGGTAGGCCATAGGGTGACATTGATGCCATCCTTCAGGAAAGTATAGGTGTTGGCTCTACCGTGATGTTGGACATCTCGATCGAACTGCCATGGACGCCCTAAGATAACATCAGCAACTTCTAGCGGAATGACATCGCACCAGATCTCATCTCTATATTGCAGCCCAACGGATAACTTTGCCAAACAACAGTGAGTTACCAGCTGACTCGTGGTGTTGTCTAGCCAGGATGTCTTGTAAGGGTGAGCTAATGGTTTAACTTTCCATTTCATGCTTCTAACTACCCTTTCATTGATCAGATTGGTGGTACAACCTCCATCGATCAAGAGACAAAGGTCCATTCCATTGACAGTGCAGACTGTTCGGAATAGTTCGAACCTCTGGTTCTTGCAGTGTGGCTTAGGGGGTCCTCCACAGAGCTCGTGGGGTAACAATGCTTTGGGTGCTTGGGGTGATGGCGACTGGTGAATGACCAACAGTGGTGCAGTCACATCATCCCCCTCCAAGACTAACTCATTGAAGTGTTCCCCTTCAGATTCGTGACTATCCTCGTCATTATCCGCAAGATTTGTCTGTGGATGGAATTGACGGCGAGGACAGTCGGCGGACTTGTGACCCGGCTGGTTGCATTTAAAACACTTTATCTGACTCGGGTTGGGTCCTAAGACTCCTTTACCCTTCTCAGTGGGTGCAGGAACTGTGCCAGCTACAGGTGAAGGTCCAGGGAGTGGCCTACTAATGGATCCGGATGGTGCCCTAGCGATGTCATATCGTCGGGACGCAGATCGTGAGTGGTGAGACTCGACTTTCTTGGCCCGACGGTGTGCATCACTGACCTGATACAAGTCGTGAAGGGACACCACCTCCTGAATTGAAGGCTTGAGACCGTTGACATACCTAGCGACGCTCTGCTCTTCATCTTCGTGCAGATCGTTCCGAGCTTGGAGCTTGTAGAATTCATTAGTGTAGTCGTCTACAGATTTATGCTCCTGTCGCAGGTTCTGAAATTTCTGGAACACGTTCTGCTTGAAATCAGAAGGGAGGAACTTCTGTTGCATTTTTCCTCGCATATGTGTCCAGGTGGAAATCTTTTCTTTCCCTTTCCTACCCCTAGCGGTCTGCAACTGTTTCCACCAAATCAGTGCATGACCTTTCAATTTAAGGCTGACAAACTTGACTTGTTTGTCGCGGGGGATTTCTTTCCACTCGAAATACTGGTCGATTCTCTCGGCCCATTCTAGGAACTCCTCGGGGTCCATCCTACCCTCGAACTCAGGAATTTCTATCTTAATGCCCTGATCCCAGCCCCAATGAGATTTCGATCTCCTATGACTTTGCCTACTTTGCCGCTCAGATCCATCAGAGGAACTGACGCTGTCACCTTCTGACCCTAGGTCTAACTCACTACGCCCGGGTGACGCTCTAGTCCTGTGTTCGCGACGGGGTCGCGGTGGATTCTGGGAATTATTGAAGGCTAAGGTCAAGGTTTCTATTTGGGTCTGAAGCCTCTCAATGTTATCTTGTTGCCTCATGAAGGCATCCTGCCAAGTACGGGGCGGAGACGATCCAGCCATTCTAGATTGTTTAGTAGATGCTATCGATTCAATCACGAGAGAAAGGGATGACCCTAATATGGATGCGACACGCGATGCGTGTGACTAGCTAATGCAAGATACAAACTAAAATGAAAGAAGGCAAATAAAAAAAAAATTTCAGCAAACAGGCAATGATGCGAATGATGCGAGAGGACCGGCCGTTACGTAAGAACGCGACGACTAGTGCGCTCTGATACCAACTTGATGTGATGCGTATGCTTAATTTAACCCAAGTGCAGAATTTAAACAATAAAAATCAAATTTCAGCATGTATAAACAAATTTCAGCAAAGGCCTATGATCGTAGTTCATCATTCATTCACTACCAATCAGATTTAACTCAACAAAATAATAAAATGGACAAGATGAACATTAATTTCAGATTATAATACTGAAGTCCAGCAATAAGAACAAGAACAATCTCAAATTAATAAGCCAATGTCTCAAGAACATGCAAAGATCTAATCGAATAAACCCTAATGGATGAGACTCTCGGGAAAACAGAAATTTAGGGATTCTAAGATAAAATCAGCAACAAGGCCGGTTGCGAGAAAGGAAATATCACATGAAAAATCAGAGGATAATCCAAACCGTGCTTAGGTCAATGCCGGCAGCTTTCCGATACTCTGTGTTGCAGAGGAATGGCGCGGAAGGGGGAGGCGTGATCCAGAAGACAGGGTGAAGAAGCCGAGACGATGATCTTGAAGACGAAGAAACTCCACGTCGATCTTCCGTGAAGCCGTGGACGAGTGGTGAGGCGACGGGGTAGAAGCTTGCGAAGGAAGAAAAAGATTAGAAGCAGGGAAGATTTGTCGGAAGGGATAAACCGAACAAGCGCACACGCTTCTTCAATCTAGGGTTTCAATTTCAGATTCATCTCCCTTTGCAATTAGGGTTTTTAGAATAAATAGGGGATGAAGGCACAAGGCACAAAAGGAAAGGAAAGAAGAGAGAGAGAGGGGCCGGTCGGGTAGAGAGAGAGAGAGAGGACGCGCGGAAGAGAGGGACGCGCGGGGCATGTTCGCGGGAGAGAGAGAGAGGGCCGGTCGGGTGGGGATTAGGTTAGGGTTTTTGGTTTTTTAATTTCCCTTCGAATCTCATCCATTGAGATCTATTCTAACCTAACATCCTACGGCTAAAAAGTAAACACAGAAACGAGTCAGTTCGGCATCTGTGGCTCGAACCGGATGCGAACATGGCTCGCACCTACCCAAACCAGAAATAAAAACTGAAATAACTAAAGATCCGTTGGTCGGATCGAAATAAAGTAAAAACCTAAACTGTGGGGCTTCGATTAAGCTTTCCACTGATGCAGACGGATCGACGATCGGGTTCCTGGATCTCCGGCGCGGATGAAATTACGCCATCAGCTGTAGAAAAACTGCACGTAGTGGCTCGTCTGCATCACCATTTCTATCAAACAATGTAAGATTGTGCACTGTGAGATGACCATTCAGATGTTTTGTAAAAAACTAGTTTATGCTGAACTGATGTCATGCTAATCGTTGATTAATTGAGTCTTAAAATCTGGTTTTGCATAACCCAAGCAATTTGCAAATATCTGGAAGGAATATAGAGTGATCCTTACCACCCCAAACCAAGTATTCTAAGCCAAAGAGAAACAAAGGTCAAGAAAACACAAAGATTGAATAGGGAAGTCTATTATTACAAAAAAAAAAAAGAACCAGGTGAGTAATGTGTGATCTAACCGGAAAAAAAAAGAGACTCCCCTGCTTTATTCAAGCATGGGATGATGGGAACACCCAGTAAGCTCCATAGGAGGGGCTAGATATGTTGCCGCAGAGCGCATGGTTCCTGGTGATGCTTTGATCAGTCATGTCGAATCGGTACACGCATGGATCGTTGTTAACGACGTAGTAGATGGAATCCCTTTGGACCCCCCGGGCGGTCGATGTCGATTCACTCGCGGCGGAGGAGCAGGAGATTGATTGACCGTTGGGGCATAGGAAGAAGGCCCGATCGCCGATGCTCTCGACATGCACCCACTCCATCTCTGAGAAGTCCATCTTAAAAACGGCAAAGTTATGGACAACATGGATGTGCACAGCGTAGACCATGTACACCAGGTATAACTCCCCACAAGAGTCTACCAGCGTACTGCAGTAGTTTTCTATATGGACAGGGACGATGCCTGCCACCTCTTTTATAAGCGTGACCGTGGGATTAGGATTGAAGTCGAGGGCTAGCAGTTGGCACCGGATGGTGAAACCATATACCTTCCCGTTGCACACCACCACATCCCTGATGAGGTCATCGTACAGGTCGTACTTTGTCTTGATCCATTGCTTCTGAAGCAGAGGGCAGAAGAGAGCACGGGTATCCATCATGTCGAAAAAGCAGACGACACAGTTGGGATCGGTGGGAGGGGACGATAAGATGCATCTGTATCTTCTGGTTGAGGAGGGCGGGGAAGTGTAGGCGGAGGGTGGTGGCAATGGCGGCAGACGGATTACTTCCATGGATGCAGGGTTGAGAAGGGAGCAGCAGCTGCGACCACTGGTTCGCTTCTTCACGAGTAGCCATCCGTATTGAGAGACCATGACACAGGATTTCTTGCGCAATTCGGGCACATCCCTCACGTGTCTCCTCCCCTGTGCGATGCTGAAGAACGTCTGGGATCTTCCACGTCTTCCGTGGGCGAAGAAAACAAGCCATGGACACCTTTCGGGGGGCGGTGGACGAGAACGATCCCCTTCTTTGCTTTCCAATTCCATGCCGGGCGAGCGGCTCTTGCCCCCTTCCCTGCTGGAGGTGGAATATGCGGGCGGAAGTACAGATATTGCGGGTTTCCTGATCGAGACCGGGCAGAGGCAGTTGTACCCACAGTCAACAAGATAACGTTAAATCAAAGCCGTCCGTTGCACCGACAGTCAACAAAGGGACGGCGTGATGTCTCCTTCCCTATGCTGAAGAACGTATGGCTTCCGTTCCAATTCCACGTACGAACGTAGGACAGTCAACAAAAGAGGAAGAGGAGTTTACTATAAATAAAACCCTAAGGCACTGCCGTTCTACCGGCCCATCAACCTTGCCGCTGCCCCCAGATTTCGATGTTAGTCTCTCTCTCTCTCTCTCTCTCTCTCTCTCTCTCTCTCTCTGATTTAGTATTCCATGTCTATACCTAAAGTACAAGGGGGCAAGAGCAGCAATGAAGCACCGAACGCACGAGACTGGTCAGACCTACCCTCAGATCTTGTGGAGCTCATCATCGGTTGTGTCAACTTTGTGGACCGCTACCACCTTGCTCTTGCCTGCAAACCCTGGCTCTCAGTGGCACGTGCGACAGGTCGTGCTAACGGCCTCGCTTTCGGATCCCCATGCCTCCTTTTAGTCGAAAGAGGAGGCAGGGCCATCTCTCTCCTTGATGCTTATCACAATGACAAGTACACCATCCCCACCCCGAACTTGAATTGCCCGGTGAAAATCCTCTTCTGCAAGGATGGTTGGCTGCTGATGTTGGCCGACGACGGGGAATCCACCTTTTTCTTCAATCCCTTGACAAAGGCCACGATCAACCTCCCCAAGTTATTTGTGGCTGAACTTTATACCTACTCCTTCTCACATGCTCCAACTTCTCCTCATTGTGTCGTGATGGCCATCAATGCTAATTGTGACTATGTGTGTGATATCTATGTATGTCGCCGTGGGGCTAAGAGCTGGGACAAACATCAGGATTTCTACTACGACTATGAGTTCAACTTGTGCAACACAACTCCCATTTTTCACAAGGGGAGCTTCTATTGCTTGGGAGATAATGGAAGGCTTGGAGTATTCGACCCTACAGAGAGAAGTTGGACTGTTATGGAGGAACCAGTTAACGAAGAGGTCGGATCCCTGACTCATCGGTTTTATGTAACCGAATTGGATGGGGAGCTGATTTGGGTGCGGACAAATATGATGGGAGACTCGGTACACATCTATAAGCTGGATCCTTTGAGCAGCAGGTGGAAAGAATTGCATAGCTTGGGCGACAGATGCCTGTTTGTCAGCAGGGTGGCATCCCTCTGCCCCCCAAAGGCGGCGGGAAGAACGAATGGGGTCTACTTTGGAATGAGGAAGGATGATGATTTTGTGTTTTATTCTTGCAAAGCACGGAAATTACACCCACACAGAGATTTCGATGGGGCCAAGGATTATTTAGATACTTCCTGTTGGATCGAGCCCGTGTTCCTTCAACCCTCAGCTGAAGAGCTCCAATGGAGCAGCGAATAATAGAACTATGTTACTTGCCTTCTTTCTTATTATTGTGGGATTTGCATCATTAACTTTTGTAGATTATGTTGATGTGTTCAATGAAAATTTGCGTAAATTCTATCGTAGTTTCTACACATTAGGCGGTTCTCGATCATAGGTTAATCTTACATTGTTGTGGACTTAATTCTGTCGCAGGCCGCATATTGGTCCAAACCCAACCACGCCATACATCTGAGAACCCTATCTATCAGCTGGATGACCATGTTACTATCAAACAATGTAAGATGTACGTGCACTGCAGACCATACAAGACCTCGAGCCCTGCTAGGGTTCAGGTGTTTTGTGAACACTAGTTGATGCTGAACTGATGTCATACTAATCGTTGATTAGTTGAGTCTTAAAATCTGGTTTTTCATAACCCGGCCAACTGATCCGATCCTTACCACCCCAAACCAAGTATACTAAGCCAGAAAGAAACAAAGATCAAGAAAACACAAAGATTGAATAGGGAAGTCTATTATTTACAAGTTGGAAGGGAAGTTTAGCCCAAAAATGCCTAACTCCCTATAGTCATTAAATAAAATTTTACCCCCTTTAATTCAATTTAATTTGAATATATAGAAATCACCAAAGGAGGAAATTTAGTAATTGATAATAGGGGGTATTGTATTACCATTAAAAATCAGTGTTTTGAAAACTGGACCGGACCGGACCAGGATGCTCGATCGATTTGAACCGGAGCCGGAACATGTTTCGGTTAGGTCTTTGAATAAACCGGTTTGTTTGTTAACCCAGGAATCAAACCTTGTCATTGAAGAATTTAGTGAATATCTATTTAAAAAAAGCATATTTTCATGCGGTTTTCAGTGTCAAACATGATCGGTGCTAAATTATTGAACATGTTGAATCGTTTTCGACATTTAAATGCTGGCATCGGAGATGATGGGTGGTGAAGGCTTCAGGCGTTGGGGGTATGCCGGTGAGGAGGTGATGGGGTATGGAGGTTTGGATGTGATGGGGTATAGAAGGGGCAGGATAAGATAGGTGGGAAGGGAGAATGGGGTATGAGGTGTGGGGGTTTTCTTGGCATAATAAACAAGAGAAATGGTTTCCCATTGGAAGCAGGGTATACTCATCATCTTTGGGGTGAGAATAAAATTTTCCTAAGAAAATTTCAAAGTTAAGGGCCTATTTGGATTCAATTCTGCACCAACAAAATTTTTGTAGACTCGGATTCCTGGAGAATCTAGAAGCAGAAACATGAAGCTACTCTCATATGCTTCTGCTAGAATCTGATTTTCTATGCAAAAAACTTATTCTAATTTTTGCGGGACCTGGGGACTCAGTGTTGGAAGTTAATCCGGGTCAGAGGCTCGCAGCGGAAGCGATTTGGCGGTCGAAAGATCATTCATGATGCACGTTACACGATTTAACTTTTCATAGAAACTAATCTACATATGTGTGTATGTGTATGCACGAGAATCGAAAACCCCTAACGGCAATCTAGCGTAATGACTAACTAGCATGGATGCAAATCATAATGCTCGCTAGATCTACATGTTAGATTACACATACCTTTCGTACGGATCTTTTAACCGCGGAGAATTGTCTTCTTTGTCGATGGAGACGGAAGATCGTTCGCGAAGATGCCGACGGTACGAATGGAGACGTTGCCTTCTTGTTCACCCGATCTCACACGATGCACGGAACGTCGCTCTTGGATCTCTGAGTGCCTCCGAAGAACGACCCTTCTCCTTCTTCAGAACTCCACGCGAGGAAGACGAAGTAGCAAGCGGCAAACGAGAGATGAAACGGGAGAGAACTCGAGAGATGAGAGAGAGGGGGGTTCGGTTTCTGTAGCACATGGGGCCGGCGCCCATAGGTGCCTTTATAGGGCCGGCCAACACCCCTTGGATAAGGATCCAAGGGGATATTAACCCCCTCTCATTATCTCTCCATTATCTCCTTTTTATCTCTCCGCGTATTTATCCGTTTTCCCACTTTTTAGGGCTCGATATTAACCGATTTATCGCCCCATCCCTATCTATATGGCCGGCCCTATAGATGAGGGATTCTTATCCCTACATCATAGGGCCGGCCCTAGTGAGGTGTCCCACCACTAGGGTCGGCCAACAGTGAGGTCCGGCAGAGTGAGGTTTTTACCAAAACGCCCCGACACCTCATTTTGACCATTTCTAGCGTGCGATACCTAACGGCCATTACTTAAGTGATATCTACTAGTTACTTACTATTAACTGAGGCCACCGGAAGGTGCCTCTAGCAAAGTCAACTAGTCAACTCGTAACATACCCCGGTGCATCGCACCTATGTAGCGAAGTTCACTTATGGCTAGGGATTACTACATACGACTCCGCACTAGTCTCGGGCTCAACCCTTAGTACTCGTATGTAGTTACGCATCTACCGTGCTCTAGTGCCAAGCACACACGGAGCGTATACTTCTTTCTTCCTCCTGCTTATGGTGTTCCGAGGAGACGGTTCAAGAACCGTACATAATGTTGATAAGGTGGAACCATCAGGGACCGGGGTTCATGGCTTCCAACTCAAGCTCGATCGACACACTACCCGAGTGTACCATCGATCCTCTGAGCTCGAGTTAACCTGCGTAGCCACCCAGAGTGCGACGCAGGCTGCACTCCAATTCACCCAGACTTACTATGTTCTCCATCATACCCCTGCTCTCCGCTTAGTAGTGGTAAACCCGCTGTCCCTCCACTTGATGCCATGATTCACTTCGAGCGGTGAAGACTACCGTCAGACTCGAATGATCATATGACTTGGTTCCTTCCAGGTTGACCTATACATCGTACCTCTGATTACCCCGTCGAGTAATTGAACCCGGTCAACAGTCAAACTGATGACCACCAGGCCTGGATTTGGTACAGTGTAAGTCACACCAAGGAACGCACCTCCCGTCAGGGGTGTGGATGGCCTGCAGGAGTGACACGCTAATGCAACGCCAGCCGGGTAACCCAGTACACCGTGGTTTTGGATCACTGCATACGGATCCTCACACATTGGTGCGCCAAAGCACCACACAACTGGTTAGTCCATCAGACGTGGTTCCTCAGGGTTTAGGACCGTTTTACCCTAAGCAGAAACACGGCTTAGTGTACCAGTGTCTGCTCACTGATCTGTACACCGTGTTAGTTCCGTTCAGCCACAGACACTGTGCCTGGTGATGACCATGGTGAAGACTTCCCATGAACTGTCATCGCCAACAGCTTATCATGATGAGGCGACCAACCTGATCATAGCTGTGAACTTATTTAGATTATATGGGACCAATCCACTCAGTCTTCTACTCAGTGGACTACCATATAACCATGGCTCTCTGTTCTTAAAAGAACACGTAACTATGTTACGCACCTATATGCATCTCATATATTAATAACTATCAATCTTTATTAGACCAAAACATAAAGTTTTACAAGCTTAGAACACATCAATCCTAACAATCTCCCACTTGGTCTAGCGAAGCAAAACGGTTTTGACTCCCATCGCGTCCACATGTCGCTCGAATGCCTTGGTAGGTATTGCCTTTGTGAAAGGATCAGCAACATTATCTGTAGATGCAATCTGTGTCACCGCTACTCGCCCTTGCTTTTGAAACTGCCGAATCAAGTGGAACTTGCGCTCGATGTGCTTCCCCTTTTGGTGATGTCTTGGCTCCTTAGCTTGTGCTACCGCCCCACTATTGTCGCAGTAAAGCACAATAGGTAACTGGGCCTCTGGTACACATCCCAAATCCATAAGGAATTTCTTGAGCCATACCACCTCTTTGGCTGCCTCGCACGCTGCAACGTACTCAGCCTCTGTGGTAGAGTCTGCGATGCATTTCTGCTTCACACTCTGCCAACTAACCGCTCCTCCTCCTAGCATAAACACAAAACCTGATGTCGACTTTCTGGATTCCAAATCTGACATAAAGTCAGAATCTGTATATCCAATCGGCGTCAGTTCTTGTCCAGTGTAAACCAACTCATAGTCCCTTGTTCTACGAAGGTACTTGAGTATACACTTCACAGCTGTCCAGTGATCTGGACCCGGATTCGACTGAAACCGACCCATCATTCCTACTGCGAAACAGATATCAGGCCTTGTACAATGCATAGCATACATTAGACTACCTAATGCCGAAGCATAAGGTATCTTCTGCATTTCTGCTCTCTCCTCAGGTGTCTTAGGACATTGATCCTTGGACAGTTTTATGCCATGTCTAAATGGCACAAAACCCTTCTTGGAGTTTTGCATGTCAAATCTAGCCATAACCTTATCTATATACGCAGCCTGTGACAGCGAGAGAATCCTGTTCTGGCGATCACGTGTTACCTTGATCCCCAAAACATAACTCACTTCACCTAGGTCTTTCATATCGAACTGTGTTGACAACCAGACCTTTACCGTTGACAATATTCCTACATCATTTCCAATGAGCAGAATATCGTCTACGTAAAGTATCAAATATACTACTGTGGTCTTATCAGTCCTCTTGTATACACATGGTTCATCCTCGTTTTGAGTAAATCCATATGACTGGATTGTCTGATCAAAACGGATGTTCCAACTTCTAGATGCTTGCTTTAGTCCATAAATGGACTTCTGCAACTTGCAAACGAGATGTTCCTGACCCTCTGACTCAAAGCCTGGTGGCTGAATCATATAAATGTCTTCTTCCAAATTTCCATTGAGGAATGCTGTCTTGACATCCATTTGCCAGATCTCCCAGTCGTAATGGGCTGTAATGGATAGGAGGATTTGAATAGACTTTATCATAGCTACCGGCGAGAAAGTTTCGTCAAAGTCGATCCCTTCTCTCTGGGTGTAACCCTTGGCAACTAATCTAGCTTTATAAGTCTCTATTGTACCATCGGATCCTCTTTTCTTCTTATACACCCACTTACACCCAATAGGTTTAATATTGGATGATGGTGTAACAAGAGTCCAGACTGCGTTATGGGACATTGATTCAATTTCTGCCTCCATAGCCTTTTGCCAGTCAGAGCTGTCAGGAGCTCCCACTGCCTCATCGTAGCTCAGTGGGTCATCCTCCTGACCCTCTGGATCAACCAATAAGGTTTCTCCATAGTATCTGTCAGGAGCTTTGATGTTTCTCCCACTGCGACGAGGTGGTGGTGGTGTTACAGGATTAATAGGTTCTACAGTATCTAGTATATTATTATCTGTAATGTCAGCTCCCACTATACTTTTGGATGCGCTCTCTGATCTAGTACCCAGTAGCTCATCCAGAACTACCTTACTAGCAGGCTTGTGGTCCATAATATAATCATGTTCCAGGAAAATGGCATTCGTTGAAACGATTACCTTCTTTTCCTCAGGATCATAAAATAGTCCACCTTTAGTCTCTTTGGGATATCCTACAAACAGACATGCTTTGGACTTTGGATCCATCTTTTCCCTCTTGTCTATCCGCACATGTGCAGGACATCCCCATATTCTGAAATGCTGTAGAGTTGGCTTTTGCCTTGACCACAGTTCTCTAGGGGTCTGAGGCACTGATTTAGATGGAACGTGGTTCAGAACATATGCTGCTGTCTGAAGGGCATATCCCCAAAAGGTCATTGGTAAACAGGCATAACTCATCATGCTTCGAACCATGTCCAACAAGGTTCGATTCCTTCTCTCAGAGACTCCATTCTGTTGTGGGGTACCTAGAGCAGTTAACTGGGATGTTATCCCATGCTCCACCAAATATCCAAGGAACTCGTCAGATAGGTATTCACCTCCTCGATCAGATCGAAGGGTTTTTATACATTTACCTGTCTGCTTTTCTACTTCAGCCCTGAACTCTTTGAACATGTCAAAGGATTCCGACTTCCGATGCATAAGGTAAATGTAACCATATCTTGAGTAATCATCTGTAAAAGTGATGAAGTACTCATGGCCTCCTATCGCCTTGACGCTCATGGGTCCACATACATCTAAATGTATTAACTCCAATACCTCAGTAGCTTTTACTCCTTGGCCTTTGAAGGCCCTCTTGGTCATCTTGCCTTCCAGGCAGGATTCACAGGTGGGAAGGATCTCCGTAGGATCTGTTTCCAGAAGCCCGGCCTTTACCAACCTATGGATCCTATCTAAGGCAATATGCCCAAGCCGTAAGTGCCACAATTGGGTTAAATTCTCTGAAGGATTCTTACGTTTAGATGAATTAACATTAAATGCTGAAGTTATTATGTTATCATTTTCAAATTTAGGACTGAGAATATAGAGATGATTCTGAACCATTCCTCTTATTATAAAAGTTCCATTCAGTTTAAAGGACACACCAGAAGTATCAAAATAAACTGAATAACCTTCATTAACTAAAGAAGAAACAGAAATTAAGTTACGTCGCAAGGACGGTACATAAAAGACATCTCTAAGAGTCAAAGTCTTATTATTTGAAAAACTAAGAGTAACATCTCCTATAGCTTCAGCAGCAGCCACGGCCTCAGTTCCCATGCTCAAGGTCACCTCTCCATCAAGCAACCTTCTGCTTTCCCGAAACCCCTGAAGAGAGTTACAGGCATGGTTAGTGGATCCTGAATCCACAATCCAACTAGCAAAAGAACTATTACTTGAAAGAAATGATTCAACAACTAAGAGTTGTAGATTACCTTCTCCGGCATTCCGAGGTTGCTTGCAGTCCTTCTTCCAATGACCCTTCTGGCCACACCGGAAACACTTCGTGCCCGGTTTCTTTGATTCTCCAGACCCAGAGGCCCCAGCAGAGTCCTGCACAGGCTCAGACTTAGGTTTCCTTTTATGTTTCTTGCCTTGAGGTTTACCAGGCTTCTTGAAGGATCTGCGTTGCACGTGAAGTGCTTCGCCCTTCTGCTTGAAGCCATCCTTAGCTGCCTGGAGAGCTCCCAGAAGCTCTGTATTTGTCATAGCCAACTTGTTCAAATTAAAGTTGGTGACAAAGCCTTCAAAGGCTCCAGACAGTGACGAGAGGAAGATGTCTGTCATCACCTCGCCTTCTAGCACAATGTCCATGGTAGCTAGTTCGTTCTGGAACCCAAACATTTTCATCATGTGTTCTTGGACCAGCGTCCCATTGGACATCTTAGTGCCGACGAGTTTCTTGATGGTAAGGTATCGCGTAACGCGATTGTGACCTTCAAACATCTCCTTCAAATACAACATCATGTCAGAAGCGTCGGGCATCTCCTCGACTTGCTTCTGCAGAGTTGTTTGCAAGGATGCTATAATATAGCATTTACATATCTCATTAGATTCCTTCCAGTCAGTGAAAGCCTTTAACTGTGCCTCTGTGGCATTGGGTCCTGGCAAATCCGGCTCAGGGACATTCAGGGCTGACATGTGTTTACCTATCCTTAAGACTAGGTACAGGTTGCGCTTCCAGTCCTCATAGTTGGGACCGGTAAGTTTGTGGTCATTTAGGATAGCGGATAGGGGGTCTAACTTGGTCATCTGAAAATAAAAGACTGAATATATAAGATGCATGAAAACTTATTTTATGGATTTTTAAAACAAGCTAATTATATCCATATGACAACGCTACCCTCAAGCGAAACCATCTCTATGGATTAATTAACCATGTATGTAAGATCTCGGAGTGGGCTACACCTGTCCGAGGGGGCAGTGTGCAGGTCTTCCGCTTACACGGATCTTTTCCTTGACCCTATCCAAATCTGCCAACTACGGGCTTTGATGGACCATGGTTATCTTTTGGCCAGTACCACGTGATCACCGTTGTCTTCGCAACGAATACCTCACGTGTACTTAGGATGCTTACCCACGAGCTTAGGCAATTACGGCACGGGAATTCTAACGGCCCCCACGAGGGTGAGTAAAGCCTGAACACTTGGCACCGTAACCGCCATATCCCGAAGGAGATCACTAAGTAGCTTGGCATAGAAAAAACACAGCTCTCACCCGAGGGGGTTGTTGAGTTATGCCCTTCCACCCGAGTACGAAGTGATTAGCCGTGGAGGCCAGAGGATCTCTAAAAGTCCTCTATTACATCCCTTATAATTCTGAGGGTTATTTTGCGAGTATGAATTTATGCAAATGCAAAGGTAGCGACCTCCTAAATACTAGACCCTGGTCACACCATGCTCCCACTAGCGTTCAAGCCCTTCGCCTAGCATTAATCATTCTCGGAATATCATAGTCCCTGCCTCAAGTGGATTTCTCCATTCAAGGGTCACATTACATATTCCGAGAATATCGATGCTCTGCAAAACTGGTCATCACGCTAATGCTCTGGAGCTTATCCTAGAGTCAGACTCATTGGAAAGGACTCCCACTAGTCATGGCGCCTCGCTTATAGATTTGACAATTGATGTTCAATGGATCTCCATCTCATCTTTGATTTCGATGCTGGCCAAATAGGCACACCCGACTAGTCGGGTGCTCTCCTAATGGTGGCATAACCATATGTGATGGGATCCCACTAACATCAAAAGTCAACTAAATAATAGGCGTCATCTAGCGGGATCCTAACCTCAAACAGTCGCTTGGACCGGAGGGGAAAGGCATCCCTCTGAAGACAGATAATCACATTATCTCATCGGGGTTCGATATGAAGCATAAAGAACTAATTAAAGAAAGCAACCATTAAAACTGAATTAAGTTCAGGGTCCGACCCCTGAACCTAATTAGCACAGCGCAGGCCTCTAGCTTTCTCCGCAAGGTTCCTCGGTCCGGCTCCTTCGTCGCGCTCGTGAACACTTTGTCGGATCTTCTTCATCCTCCAGGGTTCCGCTTCCGCTCCCGATGGTGGATTTCTTTGGCACGTCTTTCTTCTCAATCTGTAACCGAAAAAGTCTAGTACGCTACGAGCAAGTGCTCGGTCGTACACAATTTCCTAGAAAGAAAAGAAAACACACCTAGGAAAAAGGCCATGGGAAATCGAGGATGGTCAACCCCCATCACTCGCCCAATCTAAGGCTTAATTACATATCCACACACAGAAAGCAAATCCAGACAATTGCTAACTCGGGGTCCGACCCCCGGTAGCAAGCACAAAGCATAGATCTAGATTTTTATAGCAGCGCCCTGCAAGAATGATTAATAGAACAAGCACAATCTATACATATGCATGATCTAAGCGTATGAACCCCGATGATCTCACGCATTCATCATGCGCACACATGTTCGTTTTATGAAAAAAACGTGAAACGCACACCACTAATGCGGCTCTGATACCAATTGTTGGAAGTTAATCCGGGTCAGAGGCTCGCAGCGGAAGCGATTTGGCGGTCGAAAGACCATTCATGGTGCACGTTACACGATTTAACTTTTCATAGAAACTAATCTATATATGTGTGTATGTGTATGCACGAGAATCGAAAACCCCTAACGGCAATCTAGCGTAATGACTAACTAGCATGGATGCAAATCATAATGCTCGCTAGATCTACATGTTAGATTACACATACCTTTCGTACGGATCTTTTAACCGCGGAGAATTGTCTTCTTTGTCGATGGAGACGGAAGATCGTTCGCGAAGATGCCGACGGTACGAATGGAGACGTTGCCTTCTTGTTCACCCGATCTCACACGATGCACGGAACGTCGCTCTCGGATCTCTGAGTGCCTCCGAAGAATGACCCTTCTCCTTCTTCAGAACTCCACGCGAGGAAGACGAAGTAGCAAGCGGCAAACGAGAGATGAAACGGGAGAGAACTCGAGAGATGAGAGAGAGGGGGGTTCGGTTTCTGTAGCACATGGGGCCGGCGCCCATAGGTGCCTTTATAGGGCCGGCCAACACCCCTTGGATAAGGATCCAAGGGGATATTAACCCCCTCTCATTATCTCTCCATTATCTCCTTTTTATCTCTCCGCGTATTTATCCGTTTTCCCACTTTTTAGGGCTCGATATTAACCGATTTATCGCCCCATCCCTATCTATATGGCCGGCCCTATAGATGAGGGATTCTTATCCCTACATCATAGGGCCGGCCCTAGTGAGGTGTCTCACCACTAGGGTCGGCCAACAGTGAGGTCCGGCAGAGTGAGGTTTTTACCAAAACGCCCCGACGCCTCATTTTGACCATTTCTAGCGTGCGATACCTAACGGCCATTACTTAAGTGATATCTACTAGTTACTTACTATTAACTGAGGCCACCGGAAGGTGCCTCTAGCAAAGTCAACTAGTCAACTCGCAACTTACCCCGGTGCATCGCACCTATGTAGCGAAGTTCACTTATGGCTAGGGATTACTACATACGACTCCGCACTAGTCTCGGGCTCAACCCTTAGTACTCGTATGTAGTTACGCATCTACCGTGCTCTAGTGCCAAGCACACACGGAGCGTATACTTCTTTTTTCCTCCTGCTTATGGTGTTCCGAGGAGACGGTTCAAGAACCGTACATAATGTTGATAAGGTGGAACCATCAGGGACCGGGGTTCATGGCTTCCAACTCAAGCTCGATCGACACACTACCCGAGTGTACCATCGATCCTCTGAGCTCGAGTTAACCTGCGTAGCCACCCAGAGTGCGACGCAGGCTGCACTCCAATTCACCCAGACTTACTATGTTCTTCATCATACCCCTGCTCTCCGCTTAGTAGTGGTAAACCCGCTGTCCCTCCACTTGATGCCATGATTCACTTCGAGCGGTGAAGACTACCGTCAGACTCGAATGATCATATGACTTGGTTCCTTCCAGGTTGACCTATACATCGTACCTCTGATTACCCCGTCGAGTATTCGAACCCGGTCAACAATCAAACTGATGACCACCAGGCCTAGATTTGGTACAGTGTAAGTCACAACAAGGAACGCACCTCCCATCAGGGGTGTGGATGGCCTGCAGGAGTGACACGCTAATGCAACGCCAGCCGGGTAACCCAGTACACCGTGGTTTTGGATCACTGCATACGGATCCTCACACATTGGTGCGCCAAAGCACCACATAACTAGTTAGTCCATCAGACGTGGTTCCTCAGGGTTTAGGACCGTTTTACCCTAAGCAGAAACACGGCTTAGTGTACCAGTGTCTGCTCACTGATCTGTACACCGTGTTAGTTCCGTTCAGCAACAGACACTGTGCCTGGTGATGACCATGGTGAAGACTTCCCATGAACTGTCATCGCCAACAGCTTATCATGATGAGGCGACCAACCTGATCATAGCTGCGAACTTATTTAGATTATATGGGACCAATCCACTCAGTGGACTACCATATAACCATGGCTCTCTGTTCTTAAAAGAACACGTAACTATGTTACGCACCTATATGCATCTCATATATTAATACTATCAATCTTTATTAGACCAAAACATAAAGTTTTACAAGCTTAGAACACATCAATCCTAACACTCAGGGGTGGTGAGCCGGGTGCGGCAAAGATTTGATCAGGAGATTATGGTAGAGATCCTTTGGAGGGTCCCTTTGATCCTCATCTCCATGTAACTTCGTGCGAGAGCTCTAGAGGGGTTGCCCAGGATAGAGATTTTTACAGGGTGAGGGTTTCTTAAGAGGCTAAGGAGTCTTTACTGTTGCTTTTGTCCTTTCCGTGCTTCGCTCTTTTCAGCTAGGGGGTTTTTGGCTTCGTTCCTCGGTCTTCGTGTCTCCCTCGGCTTTTGCTAGATCTTGGAGTCCTTGATCGTCGGTTTGTGGCGTCGATCATTATTTCTAGTATCGGCTTTGGCTTTGGCTTTCGGCTTTGCTTTGCTTTGGCGTGGCTCTGGCTTTTGCTATGCTTTGGCGCTTGCGCTTAAACATAGCTGGGTAGAGGCTTGTGATGCTTTAGTTCTTCTTGACTTTGCCTCATATCGGCTAGAACGTGTGGTGCTTTGCTCGTGATCGTTGTAGTTGCTTGGCTTTGGCATGTGCGTTGATTAGGTGCAGGCTTTACCAGTGCTTTTACTTCGGCTTCTTGTGTTACCTTTTGCTTTGGCATTGGCTTGATCTTTTCTCAAACGGCGATGGCTATGCCTCCAAAGCTTCTTTATTTTTTCGGCTTCTTGGGAATGGATTTCGGCAACTACGGTTGCGGCGTCGGCTTTGGCTTTTCTTCTTCTCCGGGCTTCTTTGGCGTGATCAGAGTCAAGGCTTCTTTTGAAGATGGTGGGTGTAGCACCGATCTCCGTGCGACGATTATGGTATCGGTTTGCTTCTCTTCTTCTCCGGGCTTCTTTGGCGTGATCGGAGTCGACGATTTCTTTTGAAGACGACGGATATAGCACCGATCTCCGTGCGACGGTTGCGGCATCATCTATGCTTCTCTTCTTTTTCGGGCTTCTTTGGCATGATCGGAGTCGAAGGCTTCTTTTGAAGACGGTGGGGGTAGCACCGATCTCCTTGCGAAGGTTGTGGCGTCGGCTTTACTTCTCTTATACTCCGGGTTTCTTTAGCGTGATCGGAGTTGAAGGCTTCTTTTGAACACGGTGGGTGTATCACCGATATTCGAGCGATGGTTATGGCATCGACTTTTGTTGATGAAGACGATGGGGGTAGTACCGGCTTCGTGCGATGGTTGTAGCGTCGACTTTTGTTGATGAAGATGGCAGGAGTAGCATTGATCTTTGTGCGATGATTGTAGTGTCGGCCTTTGTTGATAAATACGGCGAGGGTAGCACTGATCTCCGTACGACGGTTGTAGCGTCGGCTTTTGCTTCTTTTCTTCTTCGGACTTGTTTGGCGTGATCGAAATTGAAGGCTTCTTTTGAAGACGGCAGATGTAGCACTGATCTCCGTACGATGGTTGTAACGTCGGCTTTTGTTGATGAAGACGGCAGAGGTAGCACCGGCTTCATGCGACGGTTGTAGCATTGGCTTTTGTTGATGAAGAAGGCGGGGGTAGCACCGATCTCCGTACGACGGTTGTAGCATCAGCTTTTGTTGATGAAGACGGTGGGGGTAGCACCAATCTCCATGCAATGGTTGTAGCGTCGACTTCGATCTTCTTCTCCGGCCTTTGCTTGTGGCATTTTCGGAGTTGATGAATATCGTTGGAGACGTCGGGGTGATGACAACTTCGGGCCTTCTTCTCCAAGCTTTCTTTTTCGTGCAAAGAGTCGAAGCTTTTATCTTCGAGTGCAAGGCTTTCACTTTGATGAGGACTTCGATGGGCAACTCCGCTTTGTTGGGGATGCACATTCTCGTTCCTCCCGAAGCCTTCAGTCTTCAAGCGTTGAAGCCCTCTTTTTGTAGAGCCTTCTTATCTTCAACCTTCAACCCTTGATGCCTTCCTCCACCCATTCTATTTTTAGGCAAAGGAGGGAGGTTGGGAGAGAGATGGTTGCGGTTTGGTTTAATCCAATATCTCCTCCCATAACTATTAAAATATTATTTCCTTATCTGGGGTAAACAAATTTAATCCCTTTTCTTATCTTGTGGGGATGGTTGTGGACTTGTTATGACTTGATCTTTGAAGATAACTTGTCATCTTTGCACCTTTCGATTGAATAACGACACGATGTCATCTTGTCCGTTGGATCGAGGGATCGTCACGGATTTATGGTTGCATAGATGTCCACGTCACATCCCCCCGCATCAAGGCGGTTATCCTTTTTTTCTTTTCTTTTATTTTATTTTCTTTCCCTTATGGCCGACCACACCTCCCCATGGGGAGGGGTCACGGTTTCCAAGAGGGGGGCCGGTGGGCCCTTTTTTTGTGTTCGAGTTGCGGGTCCGATGGGGCTCGTTTGTGTTGAGTCAGATCCGTTTTGTATACGGGCCGTGTTCATGTGGGCCGTTGTGTGCGGGCCAAGTTTGCATGCGGGCCGTTGTGTGCGGACCAAGTTTGCATGCGGGGGACGGGTTCAACCCGTAGGCTAATTTCAATGCCCACAAATGCCCCTCAAGGTCTAGTGCTCCTGTGGGAAACGTGTAGTGCTTGGACTTGATTTGCGTGTTTGCGTGGGATTTAGGTCTTTTTAAGGACCCCCGTCTTTTTGTTTCCCCCATTGTTTTACTAGCATAGGAAACGAAGGGTTCTGGCGGCTTAGAGACAAAGGCTTCTTCGGCACCCTTGCTAGGGTTTCGATCGTCTTCCTTGTTGCGGGCTTCCTCTGCTTCGAAGATGATGCGGACGTCGAAGGTGGCCGCTGCGCGGAGTCTGAGAGCGGCACGAGGGCGACTAGACCGTGAAGATGATGGTGATGCATCTTGTCGGCAGATCGTCGTCTCCTCGGCACGAGAGTATGCAGGCGGGAGCGAGACGTCATGGCCAAGGATGGTGACAATGGTGCGGCTAGCACAGCGGGAGGAGCCGAGAGTGGTGACGATCGCTTGGCACAAGGACGAGGTGGAGACATCGAAAGACAGGTAGGGAGACTCCTTTGTCGTCTTCTTCTTTTCTTTCTATTTTTTTTTCTTCTCTGGTTTTTTCCTTTCTTTTTCTTTATTTTTTTTCTTTTCTTCTTATTCTTCTCCTCTGTGCGTCGAGCTCGGAAGAACAGCAGTAGCGGCATGCGTAGGCGAGATACAGGGCGTTGATCGATACGGTGGTCGACCGGAGGTCGGGTGGTCGAGGTCGGGCTCGGGCTGTAGTGGCTGGCTCAGGATGCGGGCCAGAGCGGCAACAACTGCGGGGCACACAGGCGAAAGGCCGATGGTGTCCGGTGAGAGGCATAGTGGGCTGCGATGCGGGAGTCGGCGACGGGCGCGGGTAATGGAGCAGTGCGGGTGCCGGCTGTGGCTGGCAGGCGGACAGAGATCGGGCGTGACTGGAGCAGGCGGTGTGCGCAGGTGGGCCGGCGTAGGCTGGGCGTCAGGCGGCTGCTGGCCGGGGACCGGCGAGGAGGCGCACGGCACAGGCGGGTGTTGGGCTCGCCAACGGGATCGAGGCACGGGCTTTAGCCCCAATGGGGCCGGGAGTTTTTGTCGCGCGATCAGAGGGCCTCGGTCCCCTTTTGGGTTCGCTTGTTTTCAACGAAGAGGAAGGGGGCTACGGCTTGGATTTGGGGCCATGGCCCCCTTTACGGTTTTTTTTTAATATTAAAGGGGCTGCGGCCTGTCTTAATTGGGGCTATGGCCCTCTTTCTGATTTCATTTTTAAAAAGGGGCTGCAGCCCCCTTTTGGTGCCCGTCAGTATTTGTTGAGCCACCCAACAACTTGATGCTCCTACAATCTAGACTCAATATCAAGATCTAATATATCATAAAAGAACAGCCCATACATATAGGATATCTAAGGTCGGTCTCGGGATATCATACAAGAACATCCCATAAAGATGGAATTTTTAAGGTCGATCTCGGGATTCAAATAAAGTTATATTCTATGTGGGCAGCACATCTCCTTGAAGAATTATTTATAATTCATGAAATATGTGACCGATAATTAGTCTAGAACATGTAACCACTAAATATCTAGACACGCATGAATAAACCATATAAGAAAACAAATTATTATATCTTATAGATGAAAAAAAATTGCAAGCATGTAATATGAATTTGAAATGGCATGGCATACCAAGAAAAATAACCAACTACAAAAATATGTATAACTTAGTTGCAGATATATGCAAATAAATGAACAAATCATTTGATCTTATATTTGGATAAAAAAGAAAAACATGTCCTATAGATGGAGAAAAAAAAATAACATAGACAATCAACATGAATATTCTAAAATACATGGCATATATATGTTGAATGACTTACATGTAAAAGCATACACGACATCTTCTTGAAGAGAATTCAGGAACTGTTGCAGCAAGAAAGCGGAAAAAAACATCATGCATGTGTCTCAAATTCACAAGACTTGGCAGCGCAATGTGGTTTGCTCCGTGCGAGTGAACTTTCTGGGCTACAAGGGAGATTGGATGGATCTGTGGGATACAATAGACAATGGGGTCTCGAGATATCATAGAAGATCAATTTTGGAATCATAGAAAGAGTTTATCATGGAAAGAAAGAATGGATCTGTGGCCAAAAAGATTTTATGATCGTTATTGGGATATATCATAGAAGAAACACATAAAGATGAGATTTTGAAGATCATTCTCGGGATATCATTGAAGATCAACTGGTATTTTTAAGATGAATCATGAGATACCATAGAAGAACAAGTGGGATTTTTAAGATCTATCTTGGATAATCATAGAACAACCCATAAAGAAATAGTATTTTTAAGAACAATCTTGAAGGTAATTTTAAAATCGATCTAGCATAATTGAAGAAGAATGTATTTTTAATATCGATCTTCGGATCTTAGAAGAACCCATAACCTATAGATTTCTAAGATCAATATTCAGATATTAGAAGAACCCATAACTCATATATTTTTTTAAGATCGAATTGGAATAAAGAATGGATTTTTAAGATGGATCTTGAATATCATGGAACAAATGATCTTGAGATATCATGGAAGAACAATTATAACAGTTGAATTCTTAAGATCGATGATCTCGGCATATCATAAAAGAATATCATATAAAGAAAGAGTCTTGGCGGCAAATGAAGAAACTATGTAAAAAACACACAAAATCTATCTTAGCATATCATAGAAAAAACAGAAAAACAACTCGATCTAAAGAAATCATTCAATAACTTTAGGAATTTTTTAGATCGATCTAAATGGCAAAGGAATCAGATTAAAAAAAAGATGGAATTTTTAAGATCAAGCTATCTTAGACAAACAACCAATATTGTACATAGAACAACAGCACATAAAAATCCATCTCGAGAAATCAGCCCAAGCTATCATAAAAAGAAGAACAGTCGATAAAAATCATAAAGAACAACCTATAAAGCCAAAAAACATAGAATTTTAAGATCAAAGTCTATAAAAATTGAATTTTTAAGATCGAATAACATAAAGAAAGGATTTTTATGATCGATCTTGCCATAGAAAATAATGGGAATCTTTTTAGATCGATAATTTTTAAGATCGAACTCAGCATAAGCACATCCATCTCGAAAAATCATACATGGAAGAAAAGTCAAGGTCAAAGAATTGATTTTTTTTAAATCAAAGACAATAAAAATTAGATTTTTTTGATCGATCTAGAAGAACAACAAATAAAGTAGGGATTTTTAGGAACGAACATAGTAGAATGAAAGAAAGACAGAGAGAGAGAGATAGGAGATATATAGCGGTTAACCTGACTGATCAGGATTATCCGAATGGCTATGATGCAATTACGATGCAAGGACGGTAGATACAGATATTTTGCTGAAATTTTTTTTTTCAGATTAAAGTTTTGCTTTTTTTAAATCTAAAGTGGTGATAGATTCTCTTCGGAGATTACAAGGTTGCGTGGCACTCCGAGAGTAAACCAGTCAGAGCATGAATGCTCCTTTGGTCGAGAAAATTTTCAGCATATCCTTAGGAGCTATCTCCTCTAAAGTAAGAGATTGTTTGAGCTGTGGTCTCCTAATCATCTACCTAAGGATGGCCCATCAGTATTTATAGAGCCACCCAATAACTCGATGCTCCAATAATCTAGACTCAATATCGGGATCTAATATATTATACAAGAACAACCCATATATATGGGATATCTAAGGTCGGTCTCGGGATATCATACAAGAACGTCTCATAAAGATGAGATTTTTAAGGTCGATCTCGAGATTCAAATACAGTTATATTCTATATGGATAGCACATCTCTTTGAAGAATTATTTATAATTCATGAAATATGTGACATATAATCAGTCTAGAACATGTAACTACTAAATATCTTGCCACACATGAATAAACCATATAATAAAACAAATTATTATATCTTATAGATGAAAAAAAAACTGCAAGCATGCAATATGAATTTGAAATAGCATGACATACCAAGAAAAATACCTAATTATTCTCAACTACAAAAATATATATAACTTAGTTGCAGATATATGCAAATGAATGAACAAATCATTTGATCTTACATTTGGATAAAAAAGAAAAACATGTCCTATAGATGAAGAAAATAAAACAACACAGATAATCAACATAAATCTAAAATATATGACATATATATATTGAATGGCTTACATGTAAAAGCATACATAACATCATCTTGAAGAGAATTCGAGAACTGTTGCAGCAAGAAAGCGGGAAAGGACATAATGTATGTGACTCAAATTCATAAGAGTTGGCAGCATAATATGGTTTGCTCTTATTTTTTTATAAATGGGGTTGGAATGGCAATCATGAAGGAACAAAGAACAAAAATAAAAATTATCTTTGAGATAACAAAAAGATCCGTGCGAGTGAACTTTTTGAGCTGCGCGGCAAAGGAGATTGAATGGATCTGTGGAATACAATAGATAATGGGGTCTCAGGATATCATAAAAGATTGATTTTGGGAATCATAAAAAGAGTTTATCATAAAAAAGAAAGACTGAATCTGTGACCAAAAAGATTTTTATGATCGTTATTGGGATATCTCATAAAAGAAACACATAAAGATTGGATTTTGAAGATCACTATCAGGATATCATTAAAGATCAATTGATATTTTCAGATGAATCGTGGCATACCATAGAAGAACAATTGAGATTTTTAAGATTGATCTTGGATAATTATAGAACAACCAATAAAGAAATGATATTTTTTAGAACAATCTTGAAGGTAATATTAAGATCGATATAACATAATCGAAGAAGAAGGTATTTTTAATATCGATCTTCAGATCTTAGAAGAACCCATAACCCATAACCTATAGATTTCTAAGATCGATATTCGGATTTTAGAAGAACCAATAACCCATAGATTTTTTTAAGATCGAATTGACATAAAGATTGGATTTTTAAGATGGATCTTGAATATCATGGAAGAAATAATCTTAGGATATCATGGAAGAACAATTATGACAGTGGGATTCTTAAGATTGATGATCTCAGCATATCATAGAAGAATAGTATATAAAGAAAGAGTCTTGGCGGTAGATGAAGAGACTATGTAAAAAACACATAAAATCGATCTTAGCATATCATAGAAAAAACAAAAAAACAGCCTGATCTTAAGAAAACATTCAATAACTTTGGGAATTTTTTAGATCGATCTAAACGGCCAAGGAATTAGATTGAAAAAATATATGGAAATTTTAAGATCAAGCTATCATAGAATACTAGCCAATATTATACATAGAACAAAAGCACCTAAAAATCCATCTCGAGAAATCAGCCCAAGCTATCATAGAATAAAGAACAGCCGATAAAAATAAAAAAGAACAGCCTATAAAGCTAAAAACCATGGAATTTTAAGATCAAAGCCCATAAAGATTGAATTTTTAATATCGAATAACATAAAGAAAGGATTTTTATGATCGATCTTGCCATAGAAAATAATGGAAATATTTTTAGATCAATAATTTTTAAGATCGAACTCGGCATAAGCACATCCATCTCGAAAAATCATACATGGAAGAACAGCCAAGGTCAAAGAATTGGTTTTTTTAAGATTGAAGACAACAAAAATTAGAAATTTTTTTATCGACCTAGAAGAATAACAAATAAAGTGGGGATTTTTAGGAACGAACAGAGTAGGATAAGAGAAAGATAGAGAGAGAGAGAGGAGATATAAAGCGGTTAACCTGACTGATCAGGATTATCCGAACTGCTATGATGCAATTGTGATGCAAGGACGGTAGATACAGATATTTTGCTGTAATTTTTTTTTTCAGGTTAAAGTTTTACTTTTTTAAAATCTAAAGTGGCGATAGATTCTCTTCGGAGATCACAAGGCTGGGTGGCGCTCCGAGAGGAAAATAGTCAGAGCGTGGCTGCTCCTTTGGTCGAGAAAATTTTTAGCACATCCTTAGGAACTAGCTCCTTTAAAGTAAGAGATCGTTTGAGCAGTGGTCTCCTAATTATCCACCTAAGGGTGGCCCATCAGTATTTGTTGAACCACCCAACAACTCGATGCTCCAACAATCTAGACTCAATATCGGGATTTAACATATCATACAAGAACAGCCCATATATATGGGATATCTAAGGTCGGTCTCGGGATATCATACAAGAACATCCCATAAAGATGGGATTTTTATGGTCGATCTCGGGATTCAAATACAGTTATATTCTATGTGGGTAGCACATCTCCTTGAAGAATTATTTATAATTTATAAAATATGTGACCGAAAATCAGTCTATAACATGTTACTGCTAAATATCTAGTCACACATGAATAAACCATATAAGAAAATAAATTATTATATCTCATAGATGAAAAAAAAACTACAAGCATGTAATATGAATTTGAAATAGCATGGTATACCAAGAAAAATAACTAATTATTCTCAACTACAAAAATATGTATAACTTAGTTGCAGATATATGCAAATGAATGAACAAATCATTTGATCTTATATTTGGATAAAAAAGAAAAACATGTCCTATAAGTAGAGAAAAGAAAAATAACACAGACAATTAATATGAATCTAAAATACATGGCATATATATGTTGAATGGCTTACATGCATGTAAAACCATACATGACATCCTCTTGAAAAAAATTCAGGAACTGTTACAGCAAAAAAGCGGGAAAGAACATTATATATGTGTCCCAAATTCAAAAGACTTGGCAACGTAATGTGGTTTGCTCTCAAGTTTTCATAAATGGGGTCGGAATGGCAATCATGAAGAAATATAAAACAAAAATAAATATTGTCTTTGAGATGATAAAAAGATCCGTACGAGTGAACTTTTTGGGCGGCAAGGGAGATTTAATGGATCTGTGGGATACAATAGACAATGGAGTCTCAAGATATCATAGAATATCGATTTTGGGAATCATAGAAAGAGTTTATCATAGAAAGAAAAAATGGATCTGTGGCCAAAAAGATTTTTAAGATCGTTATTGGGATATATTATAGAAGAAACACATGAAGATGGGATTTTGAAGATCACTCTCGGGATATCATTGAAGATCAACTGGTATTTTTAAGATGAATCTTGGGATACCATAGAAGAACAACTAGGATTTTTAAGATCAATCTTGGATAATCATAGAATAACCCATAAAGAAATGGTATTTTTAAGAACAATCTTGAAGGTAATTTTAAGATCGAACTAGTATAATCAAAGACGATGATATTTTTAATATCGATCTTCGGATCTTAGAAGAACCCATAACCTATAATTCATAGATTTCTAAGATCGATATTCGGATATTAGAAGAACCCAAAACCCATAGATTTTTTAAAGATTGATTTGGTAGAAAGATTGGATTTTTAAGATGGATCTTGAATATCATGAAAAAAATGATCTTGGGATATCATGGAAGAACAATTATGACAGTGGGATTCTTAAGATCGATGATCTCGGCATATCATAGAAGGACAACATATAAAGAAAGAGTCTTGGCGGCAGATGAAGAGACTATATAAAAAATAAATAAAATCAATTTTAGCATATCATAGAAAAAACAGAAAAATAGCCCGATCTAAAGAAATCATTCAAATAACTTTGAAAATTTTTTAGATCGATCTAAACGACCAAGGAATCAGATTAAAAAAATATATGTTATTTTTAATATCAGCATGATTTCTATTCTAAGGTCGATCTCGGGATTGTTTATGGGATTTTTAAGGTATATTCTATGGGATTTAAACGACCAAGGAATCAGATTAATAAAATATGGGATTTCTAAGGTCGATCTCGGGATTCAAATACAGTTATATTCTATGTGGGTAGCACATCTCCTTGAAGAATTGTTTATAATTCATGAAATATGTGACCGATAATCAGTCTAGAACATGTTAGTGCTAAATATCTAGTCACACATGAATAAACCATATAAGAAAATAAATTATTATATCTCATAGATGAAAAAAAACTGCAAGTATGTAATATGAATTTGAAATAGCATAACATACCAAGAAAAATGGTCAATTATTCTCAACTACAAAAATATGTATAACTTAGTTGCAGATATATGCAAATGAATAAACACATCATTTCATCTTATATTTGGATAAAAAAGAAAAACATGTCCTATAAATGGAGAAAAAAAAAATAACACAGACAATCAACATGAATCTAAAATACATGACATATATATGTTGAATAGCTTGCATGTAAAAGCATACATGACATCCTCTTGAAAAGAATTCAGAAACTATTGCAGCAAGGAAACGGGAAAGAACATTATGTATGTGTCTCAAATTCATAAGACTTGGCTGCGTAATATGGTTTGCTCTGAATTTTTCATAAATGGGGTCGGAATGGCAATCATGAAGGAATAAAGAACAAAAATAAAAATTGTCTTTGAGATGATAAAAAGATCCATGCGAGTGAACTTTTTGGACTGCAAAGGAGATTAAATGGATCTATGGGATACAATAGACAATGGGGTCTCGGGATATCATAGAACATCGATTTTGGGAATCATAGAAAGAGTTTATCATAAAAATAAAGAATTGATCTCTGGCAAAAATGATTTTTATGATCGTTATTGGGATATGTCATAGAAGAAACACATAAAGATAGGATTTTAAAGATCACTCTCGGGATATCATTGAAGATCAACTGGTATTTTTAAGATGAATCTTGGGATACCATAGAAGAACAACTGAGATTTTTAAGATCGATCTTGGATAATCATAGAACAACCTATAAAGAAATGATATTTTTAAGAATAATCTTGAAGGTAATTTTAAGATCGATCAAGCATAATATGGTATTTTTAATTTTGATATTCGGATCTTAGAAGAACCCATAACTCAAAACCTATAGATTTCTAAGATCGGTATTCTGATATTAGAAGAACCCATAACCCATAGATTTTTTTTAAGATCGAATTAGCATAAAGATTTGATTTTTAAGATGGATCTTGAATATCATAGAACAAATGATCTTGGGATATCATGGAAGAATAATTATGACAGTAGGATTGTTAAGATCGATGATCTCCGTATATCATAGAAGAACAACATATAAAGAAAGAGTCTTGGCGGCAGATGAAGAGACTATATAAAAATCAGACAAAATCGATCTTAGTATATTATTGAAAAAACAGAAAAACAGCCAAATCCAAAGAAATCATTCAATAACTTTGAAAATTTTTTAGATCGATTTAAATGACCAAGGAATCAGATTAAAAAAAATATATGGGATTTTTAAGATCAAGCTATCATAGAAAAACAGCCAATATTATATATAGAACAACAGTACATAAAAATCCATCTCAACAAATCAGCCTAGGCTATCATAGAAAGAATAACAGCCGATAAAAATCATAAAGAACAGCCTATAAAGCCAAAAAACATGAAACTTTAATATCAAAGCCTATAAAGATTGAATTTTTAAGATCGAATAACATAAAGAAATAATTTTTATGATCGATCTTGCCATAGAAAATAATGAGAATCATTTTAGATCGATAATTTTTAAGATCGAACTCGGTATAAGTGCATCCATCTCGAAAAATCATACTTGGAAGAATAGCCAAGGTCAAAGAATTTATTTTTTTAAGATCGAAGACAATTAAAATTAGATTTTTTTTATCAAACTAGAAGAACAGCAAATAAAGTGAGGATTTTTAGGAACAAACAGAGTAGGATGAGAGAGAGAGACTGAGAGAGAGAGGGGGGATATATTGCAGTTAACCTGACTGATCAGGATTATCCGAACGGCTATGATGCAATTGCGATACAAGGACGGTAGATACATATATTTTGCTGTAATTTTTTTTTCAGTTTAAAGTTTTACTTTTTTAAAATCTAAAATAGTGATAGATTCTCTTCGGAGATCACAAGGCTGCGTGGTGCTCCGAGAGGAAAACAGTCAGAGCGTAGCTGCTTCTTTGGTCATTAAAATTTTTAGCACATCCTTAGGAGCTTGCTCCTCTAAAGTAAGAGATTGTTTGAGTTGTGGTCTCCTAATCATCCACCTAAGGATAGCCCATCAGTATTATTTGAGCCACCCAACAACTCGATACTCCAACAATCTAAACTCAGTATCGGGATCTAACATCATACAAGAACAGCCCATACATATGGGATATCTAAGGTCGGTTTCGGGATATCATACAAAAACATCCCATAAAGATGGGATTTTTAAGGTCGATCTCGGGATTCAAATACAATTATATTCTATATGGGTAGCACATCTCCTTGAAGATTTTTTATAATTCATGAAATATATGATCGATAATCTATCTAGAACATGTAACTGCTAAATATCTAGCCATACATGAATAAACTATATAAGAAAATAAATTATTATATCTCGTAGATAAAAAAAAACAGCAAGCATGCAATATGAATTTGAAATTGCATGGCATACCAAGAAAAATGCCCAATTATTCCCAACTACAAAAATATGAATAACTTAGTTGCATATATATGCAAATGAATGAACAAATCATTTGATCTTACATTTGGATAAAAAAGAAAAACATGTCCTATAGATGGAGAAAAAAAAAACAACACAGACAATCAATATGAATCTAAAATACATGGCATATATATGTTGAATAACTTACATATAAAAGCATACATGACATCCTCTTGAAGAGAATTCAGGAACTGTTGCAGCAAGAAAACGGGAAAGAACATTATGCATGTGTCTCAAATTCATAAGACTTGGCAGCATAATATGGTTTGCTCTCATTTCTTCATAAATGGGGTCGGAATGGCAATCATGAATGTACAAAGAAAAAAAATAAAAATTGTCTTGAGATGATAAAAAGATCCATACGAGTGAACTTTTTAGACTGCAAGGGTGATTGAATGGATCTGTAGGATACAATAGACAATGGGGTCTCAATATATCATAGAACATCGATTTTGGGAATCATAGAAAGAGATTATCATAGAAAGAAAGAATAGATCTGTGGCCAAAAAGATTTTTAAGATCGTTATTGGGATATATTATAGAAGAAACACATAAAGATGGGATTTTGAAGATCACTTTCGGGATATCATTGAAGATCAACTGATATTTTTAAGTTGAATCTTGGGATACCATAGAAGAACAACTGGGATTTTTAAGATCGATCTTGGATAATCATAGAACAATCCATAAAGAAATGATATTTTTAAGAACAATCTTGAAGGTAATTTTAAGATCGAACTAGTATAATCGAAAAAGATGATATTTTTAATATCGATCTTCGGATCTTAGAAGAACCCATAACCCATAATTCATAGATTTCTAAGATCGATATTCGGATATTAGAAGAACCCAAAACCCATAGATTTTTTAAAGATCGAATTGGCATAAAGATTGGATTTTTAAGATGGATCTTGAATATCATGAAACAAATGATCTTGGGATATCATGGAAAAACAATTATGATAGTGGGATTCTTAAGATCGATGATCTCGGAATATCATAGAAGGACAACATATAAAGAAAGAGTCTTGGTGGCAGATGAAGAGACTATGTAAAAAACACACAAAATCGATTTTAGCATTTCATAGAAAAAACAGAAAAACAGCCCAATCTAAAGAAATCATTCAAATAACTTTGGGAATTTTTTAGATCAATCTAAACGGCCAAGGAATCAGATTAAAAAAATATATAGGATTTTTAAAATCAAGCTATCACAAAAAAAAACAGCCGATATTATATATAGAACAACATTACATAATAATCCATCTTGAGAAATCAGCTCAAGCGATCATAAAAAGAAGAACAACATATACAAATCATAAATAGCAGCCTATAAAACCAAAAAACATGGAATTTTATGATCAAAGCCCATAAAGATTGAATTTTTAAGATCGAATAACATAAAGAAAGGATTTTTATGATTGATCTTGCCATATAAAATAATGGAAATAATTTTAGATTGATAATTTTTAAGATAGAACTCGGCATAAGCACATCCATCTCGAACAATCATACATGAAAGAACAGCCAAGATCAAAGAATTGGATTTTGTAAAATCAAAGACAATAAAAATTAGATTTTTTTTTATCGATCTAGAGGAACAGCTAATAAAGTGGGGATTTTTAGGAACGAACAGAGTAGGATGAGAGAGAGAGAGAGGAGATATATAACGATTAACCTGACTGATCAGGATTATCCGAACGGCTACGATGCAATTGTGATGCAAGGACGATAGATACTTATATTTCGATGTAAATTTTTTTTTAGGTTAAAGGTTTACTTTTTTAAATCTAAAGTGACGATAGATTCTCTTTGGAGATCACAAAGGCTACGTGACGCTCCGAGAGGAAAACAGTCAGAGCGTGGCTGCTCCTTTGGTCAGGAAAATTTTCAGCACATCCTACGTATCATACAACTGCAGGGCCCACTGTGATTTAAGAAACAATGAGGAGCAGGCCCCAGCATATGGGGGTAGTGGCCCCCAGCACATGGGAGTAGTGGACCCAGTGGTTGTATCGTACGCGGAATGTGAAGAAAATTTTTGCTCGTCCACTTCATATGCACATAGCATGGATTCTATATCTTTTTAACATGAGGTTTTTTCAGAATTGCCCCCAACTCTGTCGTATTGTGGAAATAGACCCAGTTGTTTTTTGTATTACTTTTCTGATCATTTTTTTGATTCGGACTATAGGGCATTGGACACCGTGAAATATTCTGGCGCACATGGGTTATCGTCTTTCACCGTGGGTGGTGTCCCGCATGAAAGGTGCCGATGCATTCTAGGTGGACGCTGACGCCTATCACTGCGGGCGTCGGTACTTTTCACCGCGGGCCGTAGTAGAATGCATCGTGTGGTAGCCGATGGGACTGTGGGTGGTGAGCAATGGAGCAGCGAGGGTGGTGGCTAGTGGGGATAGCGGTAGGTGGTAGCCGATGGGGCGTCCGTCATGCCGAACTTGCCTCCGACTCTCATTTTTTTCATTTCTTTTACTGTTTTTACAACAAATCCATCCAATCTTCCATTAAAAACTACTGGAGGTACTGACTTCATTTTATCCTAGTCTCTAAATGATATCGTAGAGGATCACCCGAGGATTGTAATGCCTCTAGAATCACTAAATTCTGATGAGAAATGAATAAGGTACACAATGTCGAACTTACCTCCATCTCTCATTTCTTACCGCTTACCACCGCCACCGTCTACTCGCCACCTGCTCGATGGCAAGGACTCACTAAACACTTTACGCTATGTAAGGATGTTGGGGATAAAAAATGACAGCATCCCAACGATCTCCGGTGACGAAAGGCGGTAGAAGCGAGAAAAAATTCAAACGGAGAAGATAAACATACTTTTTATTTAATTTGTTTAGACTTTAAGGGTAAAATGGTCACAAAAATATAACAGCTGTTTGGAAGTGACATTGGATTTTAAGACTCTAGATGGGCGGGGGTGGAGGTTGACCACCCTCGGTTCCCTGGCCATATTTTCTAGGATTGTTTATTTTCCTTCTAGCGAAATTGTACACGAACGAGCACTTGCTCGGAGCGTGTTAATTTTTCGGTCACAGAAAGAAGGAGATGATGCTATATCCACTATTCGGGCAAGCGGTACTATAGAGTGCAAAGACCCAGTGAAAGCATACACGTTGGCGATGATCAGGATCATCGTCAGGAGATCGTGCAGAATAGAAGAACATGATATCTTGGTTGTGCTATTCAGGTTCAGGGGTCGGACCCTGGACTTGATTCAGTTTGGATGCTTTTTCTGTTATTCTCTTTACTTAATGTTTAGAGAATCCCGATGATAATTTAATTATCAGTTTTGTTTGTGAATTAGTCTCTAGATCAGGCTTAGGGTTAGTTCTTAGCTTATGGATTCATCGGTGTCCCTATATGTTTCTAACATATGAGAATCCGATGGCTAACTAAAAGGAAAGGTGGTAACCACCCTCGTGGTAGTTCAGGTAGCCGAGTACTGTGTGTTGGAATTAAATCCTATTATCAGAGTTGCTGCGGAAGCCAAAGATAGATCCGAAGATCTCACGGTATATATTTCATTATAATTAATTCTACAAAATAATCTATATGCAAATCTATAATCTTAGCATATGTGCGAACACCGTAGAGGCATACTACGATCTACGGAAGACATACATGTATCTAGTTAGGTATTTAGAATCATCATACCTTATGGATCTATGATCCGAAGAGAATGGAATGATGATGAACCGCACGTGAATCACAAAGGAAGCTATCGGATAGCACATTATCCTTTGCGAAGGGAGGAATTCTCGAAGTCCTATCTCTGAGAGTAAGGACTACGAGCCAACGGAGGAATTCATTGCGAAGACGATGGCGAGCCGAGAGATCTCCTCCTTCTCTTTCTCTCTTCTTCCTTCTCCTTCCTTCCTCCTTCTTTTTCCTTCTTCTTCCTCTTTCTTCCTTGGCCGAAACCACAAAAGAGGGAGAAGAGAGAAGGGGTCGGGTTTTCTGGAGAGGGGAGAGCCTAGGGCTAGCCCCCTCTTTCTCCAATCCCTTTATAGGGCTGACCCTAACTCCCATACGCAAGCCAGGGCTGGCCCCCTAGAGATAGGGATGAAGGGGGGGGTGGTTTTTAGGGTTTCCACTTAGCTATCGTGAAGCCTGGACGAAAACGCCCTTTACGAAAAGTAAAACACTGTAAGAGAGATTGAGTGAGGTGCGCTATTTGGAATCGAGATCCATCAGCGCCTATGAGCTCCTGGAATTATTCCACTTATTTTAATATGCATATTCAATATATTCTGAGCTATATTTAAGTATTTACCAAAATACCCCTATGACCCTTAACATATGTGAATTAGGTTCTTAGGCTCTGGGCTTGCGCTCTATCGTGCTACTTCGCATCCAACGTATCCAACCAAGTCGGGGAACAATTCCTATATGCAACAACAGGATAGAACCTTAAAGTTTCAAGATCTCAAGCTTCAACCAGATCCCTGATTAACTGTACCGGTGATACACCGAAAGTTTCGTTAATCAGCCCTAATCCGATTAACCCGCGTAGCCACCCAGAGTGTGATGCGAGTTGAACTCTAGTAATCCTAAACTTATGTTACTCCTTCGTAACTTTGTTCTCTACTATACTCTGATAATTCTTAGTCCCTCCTATTATTGGTGCCATGATTCGACTCGGGCAGTGGGGAGCACCGTCAGATCCCGATCGATCATCTGACTAGGATTTGATGACTTGTCAGCCATAACACCACACACCTTCCAGTGCTATGCCTAGCATCCGGAACATCGTCAGTCATACTGACAACCACCAGGCCTAGGTTAATTATATGGACAGATTGACTCATTAAAACACACCCATCCAACATTGGACGACGGATAATCTATAGGGATTGCATGCCACTCAAGCGCCAGTCGGGTAACCCAACGTACCGTGGTATTGGACTATAGAAGGTCCGCATACATTGGCACATCAAAGCACCACTCAACTAGTTGGCTAAGTGTACATGGTCTCCCAAGATTAATGACATATGATCTATAGTAGTAAGACGGTTTATGCACCAGTGTCTGAATCACTGAACTATGCACCGTCTTGGTTCCTGTTCAATACGATCATCATGCTTGGTCAGGTGAATGGAAATCTTATGTTCCCATGGTGGAGACTTCACCACATCCTCTATTTGCCAACAGTTTATTCTCGGTGAAGCGATCGGCATCACCAAAGCTGTGAACTAGTTCTAGGTTTATACAGAACTGGTCCACTGGGTCTCCCAAGCATGGATCCACCATGCACCTCATTAGCCTACTGTGTTCCATAGGGTCCTTTATTATATATGAATTAACATATACCAAAGTAGTATTCTAATTAAAGCAATAACCAAAGTCATCTTTATTAATGTTAATACAGAAAATCCACGCTCAAGACACACAAGCTACAACATTGTGCGCCGAGATAGACGCAGTGTTGGGTTTGTTTAGCGATAACAAATGTCCCCATAAGAATTATGATAACCCTAGTAGGATGTCCTTTCCTCATATGGTCCTAGTGACCAAGTTAGGTTAGGATTCCACTAAGTGATACTCGTTTCTAGTTGACGTTTGATGGTTGTGTGAACTCATCACGATTTGGTTATGCCACCATTAGGTTGAGGTTCGACGGAGGTTGTCGGATGTTCTTATTTGGCCAGCATCAAAATCTATAATGAGATGAGGTCTACTATGATATCATACATCAAATTGTAAACAAGACATCATTCTAGTGGGAGTCCTTTCTACGTTGATCTTTGGCTAGGCTCTAGATCTTAGGATTATGATCAAACTAGTGAAGTATCAGGATCCTTGGAATCTATGTCATGTGATCCTTGCGAGAAGGCGAAAGCTGAGTATTTAAGGTAGGGACTATGATATTTTACAAGGACGCTAATGCTTTGCGGGAAGGTTTGTAATCTTAGTGGGAGCGCGGTAGACCAAGGTCTAGGTCTAGGAGGTTGTGACCTTTCTAGACTTACATAAAATCTCATAAAGAAGGGATGTGTAAGAGTTTCCCTCCAAAGGGGAGTCTCTGGCTTCCACAATCAACCGGCTAAGGGTCTGGGTGGGAGGTATGTAGTTCAATATTTCCACCGGGTGAGAGTTGTGTTTCCTTCCATGCTAGTCTACCTAGTGGTTTCCTTCAGGACATGGAGGATGCCGGTGGCAGTGGGTAATGGTTTTTTTTTAGCACCGCGGGAGCCTATGAACCCCCCTGCCGATACCACCTAGATTTGTAGGAAGTATCTGAAAGCTTGTGTGAAGCCACCATTATTGCACATGGTGGGTCACATAAAACTGGCCAAAATGAGACTAGAAGGTCTTTCAGTTTACCGTGGGTAATTCTGATGAAGACTAGGTCGTAAACATCCCATTGGCAGAAGCGGTTGCATGCTCTCACCGAGATGCTGTCTCTAATTCAAGGCCGATAGTCTCAGTGCTTGAGCCCAGGGAATTTTGATTCCTGGATGTCTCCACTTGAAGTAGTAAAGACATAGCGGCTGGAGTAAACATTATCTATTTTTAAATTCTATAAAATAAATTGTAATAGACCCTAATTTTTTCTTTAAACCATTATTTACATAAATTATGACCAAGCTCGACCCCCTTACCTCCATCCTTAATGATAACAAACTTATGGGACCAAACTACGAGGACTGGAAACGTAACCTAATGCTCGTTCTAAGGGTTGACAAACACTCTATTACCTTAAGTACCCCTTAACCAGCCATGCCAGGACCAAGTGCTACTGAGGTCCAGTTGAAGGAATGGAAAGACTGGCTAGATGCTGATGAGATGTGCAAGTGCTACATAGTGTCATCCTTGCAGATCGTCCTAATCAAATCGAAGACATGGCCTTTGCTTTAGACATGATGCTCTATTTAAAGGAAATGTTCGAGGGTTGTAGTCGGATAACTTGTTACCTGACCATCAAGAAATTGGTGTCTACAAAGATGGCAAAGGGGACTTTAGCTCGGGATCATATACTGAAATTGTTTAGCTATGTGAATTAACTTAGTTCCTTCGATGTCATCTTGGATGCAGAGATCCAGACTGATATTTTCCTTGCGTCTCTATCAAGAACGTTTGAGGGCTTCTTTACCAACTTTAACCTTAACCGGTTGGAGATGACTAACGTAGAGCTCCTAGCGGCGCTCCAAGCGGCAGAGGACAGGATGAAGACAGGTGCCCAAGCCCTGAACGTAGAGTGGAAGTCTTCTCTGAAAACCAAAGGCAAGTTTTAGAAAAGAAAGTCTAAGAAGCCCGTGAAGGTGGGCCAGATGCAGTTGCGTTGCAGGTTCCTAAGCAGGATGGTCCAGCGAAGCCCAAAGAAAAATGTTTTCGATACGACAAGAAGGGACACTGGAAGGGTGACTGCCATGCGACTCCTAAGAAAGCTGAAACAAGTATATCTCAAATCCACAAAGTGAAAACCCTTGTAGCATCCAGTTGTTCTCCAGTTTCATGGATTGTGGATTCTGGTTCCACTAACCATGCTTGCAATAATTTATAGGGGTTCAAGGAGACAAGAAAACTGGGTGATAGGGAGATTATCCTGAGCATGGGAACTGAGGCCGTGGCAGAGGCTGAAGTAGTTGGAGATATCGTCTTGCAGTTTTTTGATGGACAAAATTTATTACTTAGAGACATACTTTACGTACCGTCCTTGAGACGAAACTTAATTTCTGTTTCCTTATTGAATAATAAAGGTTTTTCAGTTTTATTTGATACTTCTAGTGTGTTAATTAAATTGAATGGTTTATTTGTTTATAAGGGAAAGACACAGAATGGTCTCTATATAATTAACTCCACTCATAAGCAGAATAACATAACTGAAGTCTGTATGATTAATTCATCTAAAAGGAAAAATTTCTCAAATAATCCAACACTCCTTTGGCATCTAAGGCTTAGACACATAGCCTCAGACAAGATTCACAGGTTGGTTAAGGAAAGATTTTTAAGTCCAGATGTTTCAGAAAACCTACCAACATGTGAGTCTTGCCTGGAAGACAAGATGACTAAAAGAACTTTCTGAGCCAAATGTAGCAGATCTCAGGAGGTATTGGAGTTAGTACACACTGATGTATGTGGGCCCATAAGTGTCCATGCCATAGGAGACTTTGAGTATTTCATCACCTTCACGGATGATCACTCGAGGTTTGGATACATATACCTAATACGGTGGAAGTCTGAATCCTTTGATAAGTTCAAGGAGTTCAGAGCTGAAGCAGAAAAGTAGACGGGTAAGAGTATCAAATCTTTTCAATCTGATCGAGGAGGTGAATACCTATTGGATGAATTTATTGGGTACCTATGTGAGCATGGGATTGTATCCCAGTTGATTGCACCACCACAACAAAACAGTGTATCTGAGAGGAGAAACCAAACTTTGTTAGACATATTTCAAACTATGATGAGTTATGCAATATTGCTACCTAGTTTTTGGGGATATGCTATAGAGACGGTAGCATATACCTATTCGTTGGGTATGCAAAAGGGACAAAGGGTGGTTTATTTTATGATCCCGAGGATAGAAAGGTTGTCGTCTCGATGAACGCCATATTTCTGGAGTAGGATTTTTTAATAGACAATACGCCCACCAGTAAAGTAGTTCTTAAAGAATTGATTGGTACTTATGGGAGTACGCAGACATAAAACGTAATGGGAGCTGATACCACTAAGATAAACAATACTGTAGAATTAACTCCTATGGAACCACCGCAGGCTCATTACAGTTGGAGGACCATAAGAGCTCCTGATAGATACATTGGAGAAGCCTTCTTGGTAGATCCAAAGTTTTAGGAAGATGATCCTCTGAACTATGACAAAGCGATAGTATCCTCTGACCATGCAGCATGGCAGAAAGCCATGGAAGCAGAACTGACATCGATATCCCAAAACTCGGTCTGAACACTTATAATACTGCCTCACAATATTAAACATGTTGAGTGTAAGTGGGTGTATAAAAGAAAAAGAGATCCGGATGGTACCATTGAGACTTACAAAGCTAGACTAGTTGCTAAGGGTTATACCCAGCGAGAAGGGATCGACTATGACAAAACTTTTTTGCCAGTGGCTATGCTTAAGTCTATCTGGATCCTCTTGTACATTGTAGCCTATTATAATTAGGAGATCTGGCAAATGAACGTCAAGACCACAAAGAAGACATCTATATATCTTAACCTTCAGGCTTTGTCATAAAAAGTCAGGAAAGTTTGGTGTGTAAGTTGCAAAGGTCCATTTATGGACTGAAGCAAGCATCCAGAAGTTGGAACATGCATTTTGATCAGGCTATCCAGTCTTATGGATTTGAATAGAATATCGATGAACTATATGTTTATAAAATGAGCGATAAGACTGATATTCTGCTTATTGGAAACGATATTGGAATATTGTCTACAGTGAAGGTATGGTTATCCTCTCAATTTGATATGAAAGATCTGGGTGAAGCGAGTTATATTCTGGGGATCAAGGTAACTCGAGATCGCCAGAACAAGACTCTCTCGCTGTCACACTCAGCCTACATAGATACTATCTTGGTCAGATTCAGTATGCACAACTCCAAGAAGGGACTAGTTCCATTCAGATATGGAATAAAATTATCCAAGGATCAGGGTCCTAAGACTCCTGAGGAGAGGGCAGAGATACAGAAGATACCTTATGCTTCGGCTGTAGGGAGTCTGATGTATGCTATGCAATACACGAGACCAGATATATGCTATACAGTAAACATGATGGGCAGGTATCAGTCAAATTCAGGTCCAGGACACTGGACTACTGTGAAAAGTATACTCAAGTATCTCCATAGGACGAGAGATTATGAGTTAGTTTACTCTTCATAGGAACTGATGCCGATTGGATACACGGATTTTGACTTTGCAGCAGATCCGGAATCCAAGAGATCAATATCAGGGTTTGTATTTTCATTGAAAGGAGGAGCTGTCAGTTGGAGGAGCGTGAAGCAGGGATGCATCACAGATTCGACGACAGAGGCTGAGTACGTCGCGGCGTTCAAGGCAGCCAAGGAGGCGGTGTGGCTCAAAAAGTTCCTTACGGACTTAGGATATGTACCGGGAGTTCAAGATCCTATTGTCCTTTACTGCGATAATAGTGGAGCAGTAGCACAATCCAAGGAGCCAAGATTTCACCAGAAGAGTAAGCATATTGAGCGAAAATACTATATTATCCGGGACTTGCAGAAGCGAGGGAAAGTTACAGTGACTCAGGTGGCATCTACAGATAACATGGTGGACCCTTTAACAAAGGCGTTACCGACCAAGGATTTTGAGAAACACGTGGATGCCATGGGAGTTAAGACTGTCATTCCCCAATAGGCCAAGTGGGAGATTATTGTAGCTCATGTGTCATGAGCATGGATTTTCTGTATTAACATTAATAAAAATAACTTTGGTTATTACTTTTATTAGAATATTACTTTGGTGTATGTTAATTCACATATAACAAAGAACCCTAGGAAACACAGTAGGCTACTGAGGCGCATGGTGGATCCATGCTTAGGAGTCCCAGTGGATCGGTTCTGTGTAGACCTAGAACTAGTTCACAGCTTAGGTGATGCCGGTCGCTTCACCGAGAATAAGCTGTTGGTAGGTAAAGGATGTGGTGAAGACTCCACCACGAGAACGGGGATTCCCATTTACTTGACCAAGCACAATGATTATGTTGAACAGGAACCAAGACGGTGCACAGTTCAGTGATTCAGACATTGGTGCATAAACCGTCTTACTACTATAGATAATCTGTCCTTAACCCTGAGAGACCATGTACACTAAGCCAACTAGTTGAGTGGTTCTTTGATGTGCCAACATGTACGAACCTTCCATAATCTAATACCACGGTACATTGGGTTACCCGGCTGGCGCTTGAGTGGCATGCAATCCCTACAGGTTATTCGATGTCCAGTGTTGGATGGGTGCGTTTTGATGAGTCAATCTGTCCACACAATTAACCCAGGCCTGGTGATTGTCAGTATGACTGATGACATTCTAGATGCTAGGCATAGCACCGGAAGGTGTGTGGTGTTATAGATGATAAGTCATCAAATCCTAGTCAGATGATCGATCGGGATCTAACGGTGCTCCCCACCGCCCGAGTCGAATCATGGCACCAGTAATAGGAGGGACTAAGAATTATCAGAGTATAGTAGAGAACAGGGTTATAAGGGAGCAACATAAGTTTATGATCATTAGAGTTTAACTCGCGTCGCATTCTGGGTGGCTACGCGGGTTAATTGGATTAGGGCTGATTAACGAAACTTTCGGTGTGTCACCGAAATAGTTAATCAGGGATCCGATTGGAGCTAGAGATCGTGAACCCTAAAGGTTCTACCATGTCGTTGTGTATAGAAAATTTTCCCCGACCTAGTTAGATACATTGGATGCGAAGTAGCGCGATGGAGCGCAAGCTCGGAGCCTAAGAACCTAATTCATATGTGTTAAGGGTCATAGGGGTATTTTGGTAAATACTGAAATATGGCTCAGAATATATTAAGTATGGATCTTAAAATAAGCGAAATAATTCTAGAAGCTCATAGGCGCTGACGGAACTCGATTCCGAGTAGCACACCTCACTCAATCTCTCTTACAGTGTTTCACTTTTCGTGAATGGTGTTTTCGTCCAGGCTTCACGATAGCTAAGTGGAACCCTAAAAACCGCCCCCCTTATCTCTATCTCTAAGGGGCTGGCCCTGGCTTGCGTATAGGAGTTGGGGCCAGCCCTATAAAGGGATTGGAGGGAGAGGGGCTGGCCCTAGGCTCTCCCCTTTCCAAAAAACCCGACCCCCTCTTCCTTCTCCCTCTTTTGTGGTTTCGGCCAAGGAAGAAAGAGGAAGAAGAAGGAAGAAGAAGGAGGAAGGAAGGAGAAGGAAAAAAAGAGAAAAAGAAGGAGGAGATCTCGTGGCTTGCCATCGTCTTCATAACGAATTCCTCCGTCGGCTCGTAGTCTTTGCACTCAGAGATAGGACTTCGAGGATTCCTCCCTTCATAAAGGACAAGGTGCCATCCGACAGCTTTCCTTGCAATTCATGTGCGGTTCATCATCGTTTAGTTCTCTTCGAATCATAGATCCACAAGGTATGATGATTCTAAATACCTAACTAGATGCATGCATGTCTTCCGTAGATCGTAGTATGTCTCTAGGGTGTCCGCACATATGCTAAGATTATAGATTTACATATAGATTATTTTGTAGAATTAATTGTAATGAAACATACACCGTGAAATCTTCGGATATATCTTTTGCTTCCTCTGCGGCTCTGATAATAGGATTTAATTCCAATATGTATCACAGGTCTAATGACTCATGTACAACTAGGGTCTGATGACCCATAAATAACCAGAGTCTGATGACCCATAGGTAACTTGGGTCTAACGACCCATAGGTAACTAGGGTCGTAGGAACCATGCGAAAATTAGGGTTTTGCCCCTATATACCCAGGGTCTGATTGACCCAAGTGCGATTAGGATCCGACAACCTAAGTACATCAGAATTTGAGGACCCATGTAGTCATATGACCTGTATGAAAATAGGGCTTTAACTTAAGTGTAATCAGGGTATGATGATCCATACTACAATTAGGGCCTAATGACCCATGTGCAATAAGGGTCTAACGACCCGTGTGTAATTAAAATATGAATGACACCATGATTAGGGATTAATGACATGTATACGATAGTAGATAACATGTTTTGGTTTAATGGCACTAGAATTAATAATATCTAAATTGATGATGCCATATTTAGGATAGAGGATATATGAATGTTTGTAGATACCATGACCATGATAAGAGTCAATATACCTATAATTGTTAGGGGTCAATGACCATATATTAGTTTAAGGGCTAATAGACTTATGATTGCTTGAGGGTCTATGACCCTATGTTAGAATTAAGGGCCAATGGCCCTACGTTGATTTTGAGGGTCCGTGACCCTATATTGGATTAAGCTGATAAACATGACGAAAGAATGAATTAAAATAGTTGATAATTTATTTAGGCTAAGGACTGCGTGGCTTCGGCCATGGATGATCTACAGGCATGCGTGCCTGGAATAGAAAGAATCAAACTACGACTTCACATGCATAGGCATGTGAAGTACATGGTAGGTTAAATCCATACATGCGGAATGCTGCATGACCATCATGTGCGGGATAGGGGTCGACCCTATAATCACCCACATATACTGATCATGTAGTCGCATGCAAATGGTTGAACCTACCACGTAGCACAGTTTCAACAAAGTTGAACATACTGAGTGCCGTGATAGATTCATCAACCCTATGAGCCTGGCAATATTGATATACAGTTATGTCAAAGCTATGTCTAAACGATTGTTGAAACTAAGTTTCAACGAGGCATGAATGGTTTTAGATTTATGAAGATATACTTAAGATTTTGGAAGATTCCAGTCGAAGCTTGAATCTAAGAGATAAAAAGGACAAGTTGATCAGTATCTAATGATATGATTGGTACAGGCTATGACTTGTGTGTGTTATATCATTGTATATTTGTATTGTACCTCTGTATGTCTGTTTGTATTGCCCCCCTTATTTGATTGTATTATGCCTGATAGGACTCCAACATTCCTAGGTGATAATAGGTCATCTAGAGTACACATGTGTGTCCAGATTATAATGTTAGAATCTTAGTATTGCTTAGATAACAGTAGATCATCTAATGTTAAGTATGGATCCCATACCCATCCTTAGGATAAGGAATTGTGAAGCCATAACATAGTGTTATTGATACTTTTAGGCCAAGACTGTGGCACTGAGTCATGGGGATCTGCAGGTTCTAAGCATGGTGTTCGAGGAAGGTTAGTTGTTTTACTTGAGAGGTATGCCTTTTCGGACATAAAAAAAAAAAATCGAAGTTAGCAAATGTCCTGATCAGGCATATCACAGAGAGCAGTAGGTCCAACAAGACGTTGGGAAGCGAGGCTTGGTATGTATGACACCACTGTCGGATCGTGGTTGTAAAAGTGTAAGTGCTCGGGAGTATGCATCGCCATAATTTTTCTGGGTCGATAGGCCCGAAGGAAAGCAAGGGTGCGTCCTAGCTTTTGTATTTTTGTGGTTTCGACAAAGTCCTTACCTTAAGTGCGTTAGTATGGTAAGTCTTAGTAATGTCAACCATGACTGATTGTGGTTATGCATTGTTGATTCTAAGGCGTGGCAAAATGATATCAGTCATAGGATGATGATCAGGGATTATATCATGAAGTTTCGAATTGTGTTAAAATAGTTGGGTTTTGCGATGAATATTGTAAGATTAACATGATTGAACTAATTATGGTTATGTATTGTTGAGTGAGCAATACATAGTGATCTCAGTTATGTGTTAATGACCTTGAGTCATATGTTGTGGAGTATTATTAATGGTGATAATAATAGTTGGAGTTGTAAAGAATATTGAAAGGTTGATGAATTGAGATTGTACATTATGAAAAAGAGTTGAGCAGTACTAGCTAATGAATATATGATAAAATTAAAAAATTGTACTGAATAATGATATTTATACGTAAATATTATGGTTTTACATGGCCATAATGATCAAATATGCTTGATTGATGGTTAAGCATTTTCAATTGCAGTGATGCATCATATTTTTAGTAATGTTCTTGCGTGACCAAGAAGCATGTCTCTTGTCCATGTTTGGTTGGAGAGCGCGTTTTCTGATCACCAAGAGTATTCTTATAAAAATACGAGATAATTTTTAGAGGTGATTGTTGCGTCACTTTGTTTCTTTTCAAAGTGACTCAAGGTTGGAAAATTATCATGTACCAAATTTAGGTACTGAGGTTTGTGAGCATGGAGTAGGAGTAAAAAGACAGCGAGTTGCAGCTGGAGCAACAATATACCTAAAGACTGGAGTGATCTTGGAGTTTGGCGTGCTAGAGTAGGAGTGGAAGATAAAGGGTCACAGATCGAGTTCATGGAGCTATCATAGAGATAGAGCAATCTCTTCACCGATGTAAAGTCGAGAGTTGTATGTGATTGTAAAGCGTTGTATATTAGAAGTCCAGTAAGAGCTATAGTCAGTTTTTTAATTGTCTTTGCATAGTGTACTCTTTTAGTAGAAATGGACTGAAGTGTTTGAATACCGGCTGCTCTCTAATACTGATAATATAACTCTGAGTGTGGGACCTCCATGCCAAATGAGTAGATGTGAGGTTCAGTTCGCCCTGTAGACTGAGGTACGTGCTCCCATGAGAGTAGCACTCTTGCGTGATCAAGAGGCGTCTCTCCTGTCCTTGTTTGGTTGGGAATCACGATTCTTGATCCTAAAAGGTGATGCTCTTGACGGTTAAGTTGTTCTTTCTTTCTATAACAATCTTTTGGTTCTTCCTTGTGAGGATGAGATCCTTATGAAAATTAGGGATCGTCCGAATAATAAAGAACAAATTATTTTTAAAAAAAAATTATTAAAATTATCACATCACGGGTTTTCTATACATAGAAAAATCCGGGGAGTGACATGGCACATCACCAACATCCCGACCCACCCGCCCGAGACAGAAGATAGAAGGAGTCGCGAGCCACCACTTCCAAGGAAGGAGATGGCTTCTGTTGTGTGCGTGGTACCCCCTAAACCCCACAACTACAAGGGCTTTTGATGCACTTCCATTGACTGTTAATCTTGTTGAAGAACTCTCAAGACACCTTATCATGAAATTGCCATCGCCAACAATGGCGTTCATCAACTTTTTCCACTCATCACCGTCATGCTAAAAGCTAGGGGTGGCAAAGGGTCGTGTCGGGTTGGGTTCGTGTCGTGTCTAGTTTCCGTCATGTCCAAAACCCCTAGACCCGGATCCGACCCGTTTAACTAATCATGTCTAGATCCTAAACCCGTACCCGACCCGTTTATAAACAGGTAGACCCGAAAAGTCCCGTTAGATCCGTTTAGCACACGGGTTTATTCAGTTGACCCGAACAGACCCAATCCGGCTCGACCCGACCTAACCCGATAGACCCGCTGATACTATATATTACTGTATCGGATTGCGGCTAGACCCGACCCGACACGAACTGTTGAATTTTAAACGGGTCTTTCCGGGTCTACCGTGTCCAGACCCTAAACCCGGACCCGACCCGTTTATTAAATTGGTCTATTGTGTCGACCCGTTTACACCCCGAACCCATTTAGTCCTGACCCAGACCTGCTAATTTCGTGTCGGGTCTGCCGTGTCGGGTCCGAAATTGCCAGCCCTACTAAAAGCACTCGTGCAGCGCCAACTCTCATCCTCTACTGCTAGTATTGGATTTTTTTTGCATTGAAGATCGAAAAAGGTGAATTATCCTCGCCATCCACATCAAGTGTATTATCTGAATATGAGTGATGCAACTTCATGCTCTAGGTCCTCTCTTTTATTTTATTTTTTTGGTAACGAGGATAAGGTTATTACAGCATAACCTGAAAACCTCCCGAACTAGGGCGGAAACATCATCGGAAATTATAGTCTCCCAGTAGTCTTCACAATCCATCATTCGTGCCTCCATGGCCAGTCAGTGAGCAACCGTGTTGGTTGATCTTGGAACCCATTTGACCATAACCTTCTGTAGTTGAACCCAATCCATCAAACAGTCCTGAATAACGGGACTAATGTCCGGAAAACACCATTTACCTAGCAATAAAGCGTTCCTTGCTCGCGTAGCATCTGTCAAAACAGCCACTCGCCTACATTGCCGATGCCTTAGCTCCCCAAAAGCTCCTCTCAAGGTCCATAGTTCCGCCTGTAGGAAATTTTCCACCAGGCATTTGAATGACGCTGCCGCAAAGACCATACCCTCTCTAGTAGCAGCACCCATGCCCCACTCGCAGCCTACGCTTGCTTCGAAAACGAACCATCCGCCCAAATGATGAACTCTAGATCCAGTCCCCAGTCCTTGATCCTATTTCTCTCTACTGGTTGCCAGACAAATTTGTAGCATACCTCCGTGCATTTATGGGCCACGATCGAGATCGACACCTTGTCTCTTTGAAACAACAAGGTTTTGATCAACACATATAGCAAGGTTTTGATCAACACACATGGAAACAGTGTACCATCCAAAAAAAAAAAAAAAGAGTTGAAGTGGTGATAGGTTCTTGATTAACGTCAATTCAAATCTATTTTCTGATCTTGATCAATTTGTATGTGCGAACGGGTGGTCCAAAAATGTTTATAGGAGTCTCAGGTGGTTTAAGACGTGTTTTGTAATTTCTAAAAAGTGTTTTTAGGAGACCCAAAAGCTCTATTCATTGAAGCACCAGATCCAAGCTTTTCCACATGACATGACACTTGACTATAACTTAAGACTTGTTTCTAAAAAGTGTTTTGCTTAAGTTTTTTGAGTTGCTTCTTATATTTTGATGAGCCATGAAAATTAGAAGCAATAAGTTGTCCACATGACAATACACTTGACTATAAGTTAAGTTTTAAGTTGGTGCGGACACCTGAGCAATAGCCCTACACGTTAGTCATAGATGACGGAGGACAGCTTACCCAGTGTCTTTATGGTTTTGATTTGACTATTGGTACCCTAGCTCGACTATTTGGGCTGGTTAGACATTTGCATTTATTTTTTCGATACATATTTGCTATTTTAAGACTTATTTTAGGTTAAAACTCTGCAATATTAATGTTTTTGGACTATTATGTCATGTTTAGTTCCATATTGGCTTGAGGAACTCCATTGTAACCCATAAGGCTCTGTTAAGGACCCCCATGGCTTCATGTTGGATACAACTGATTAATTAATAAAGTTTTATGACCGTGCATATTTCATCCTAGAGATGGCAACGGTGCGGTTTTGGTATGGTTTCGGGCAAAATCGAAACCGCACCGCCACACTGAACCGTAACACTGAAACCGCACCGCAGCACAATAGTGTACCATTATGTAAAACCGAAATTATACCATTCCAGAATTTTTAGGGGGTGCCATAATCGTCGGAGTATTTGACTGGTGGAGGCATAGCACGATGGCAAGAGACTTCTTTCAATCGCACATGCAAAAGATTAGAGTTAGGGTTATGGCGAGGAGAGGTGTTCGCCGTTCAAGAGTCGGGAGACTTCGTGAAGAATCGAGACTAGCGATTCATCACGAGTCTCACTATTCAAATCCACCTCCCGTGATTGAGTTTCTAACTCTCTGGTTTTAATTTATTGTAACTGGCCGGGTCGATCGGATCATCCAAAACTGACCGGATCGAGCAGGTTTTATGGGGCCCGAAGCACTTCCAGTCCCATATTCCAGATTGGACCGGCTAGACCTCTGATTTGATGATTCAGCGGTCAGATCGGTCGGTCCGGTTCTGTTCTGATAACACTGCGGTGGATGGTTTAGCGGTCGAATCAGTCGTTCCGATCCAGTTATGATGACACTGCTGTAGAAGAGGGTTATGGAGATTGAGACCCACGGTCAATCTTCAACGACGCAAGCACTCATGCATTGTGGATCCATCATGTTCTTGTTGCGACTCTGGTTCGAGAGAGACAATCTCTCATCTGTTACTTTGTTGTCTGCTAACAAGGGAGGTGTGGAGAGAGTGTAACGCTGGAGTCTTCTCCAACAAACATCGCTCAGTAGATGAGATGGTTGAAAGTATTCGATGTTCTATGGTAGTATGTAATGTTTCTGATTTTTTTCTTTTAAGACATCCTTAATAGACCGCTTGGGGTCCATGCCCCCCCCCCCCCTCCCTTTTCCGAGGGTTCTAAAAACAAAAAACATAAAATAATAGTCATATACGAAACTCCCATTCTTACTCCTGTTATTGACTCTGTAGCATACGCAAAGTGTTGAGGTCATAGTGTTCGCATTAGAAAAGTGCTCTTCAATCGGGAGTAGGGGTGGCAATGGGTCGGGTCGGGTCGGGTCGTGTCGGGTTTGTGTCCTGTCTAGTTTCGTGTCGTGTCCAAAACCCCTAGACCCAGACCCGACCCGTTTTACTAATCGTGTCTAGATCCTAAACCCTACCCGACCCACTAATAAACGGGTAGACCTGATAAGACCCGATAAGATCCGTTTACCACCCGGGTCTATTCAATTGACCCGATCCGACCCAATCCGACTCGACCCGACCTGACCCGAAAGACCCGCTGGTATTATATATTATAGTATCGGATTGCGGGCCGACCCGACCCGACCCGTTGAATACTAAACGGGTCTTTCCGGATCTACCGTGTCCAGACCCTAAACCCGGACCCGACCCGTTTATTAAACGGGTCTATCGTGTCGACCCGTTTACGACCGGAACCCGTTTAGCCCTGACCCAGACCCGTTAACTTCGTGTCAGGTCGTGTCGGGTCTGCCATGTCGGGTCTGAAATTGCAGCCCTAATCGAGAGCCCAAGGTGGAGTCCCGGGTTAGGATTTCGGTTGGCATCGATTGTCCAACTCTGACGAAGCTTTCTGGTAAGGGGAGGCTCCGGGCCCGATCCGCTCCTTGCTTTATCGGCTTCCCGTGAGTCATGTTGATCCCTCTTCTGCTCGGTGTGGTGGCTCTCAGTTTGGTGGCAGTTTCAAGGTACTGATGCGCTACCTCCTTTGGGCCAGGCAGCAGCTCCTTTCTGTGTGTTGTGGGCTCTGGTCCCTTGGTGTAGCGGTTTTTTATGGGCCCAGGGCCTGTGGTGTAGTTGCTAATTTGCGCCCTGCTGTGGGGTCATTGGGGTCTTGTGGTGACCCCTTCTTCCATGTACCAAAAAATAAAAAAAACTATATTTTTGGGTCCATAGAGTTATGAGTGAAGGGCCTTTATAGTGAGAAACCGCTAAGCCGAGAAGGACCGAGGAGTATGGAGAGAGGGGTGATCAAAATGAACAATGCTTGTACCCAATTGTTAGCACGTACAATTAGTGTTAGGTTGCAACCTTTGGGCGTAGTTCTCGGTTCGAATCCCACGGGTCCCAATCACTGTAGTTGTGCACGCATGGCCACGACGGCAAAAAAGACGCAGTTACTTGTCTACCAGTAGGTTGTAACTTGTCTACCAAAACAGTCCTGGCACTACCAGTAGGTTGTAATTTGTTTACCAAAACGAAAAAAAGAAGAAGAATACTTTTGGCTAAAACTCCATGTGCAAGACACTGACAGGCTCTTGTCCGGATGGTACTTCCTCTCTCCCATGTTGGAGAGGTCCACTGTTCGGTTCCCGGTACAGAGGCCATGGAGCGAACTTTTCCTCAAGACCATTGTATGTGCCTTGTTTGTGCGTGCCCTAGCCATTGATGTCATATTCACAAGATTATGGAATTAATAAATAGCAGCTGATGTCTCCTCCCGTTTTGGTCTCTGGATCTCTTTGAGCTCTTGCTCTAGCACCCTATCCTCTGACCACCTGGTCGGTTCAGGAAAAAAAAAAACTCCATAGACTCCTACACAAGAGGATGTGGCAAGACGATAGGTGGACCCACATTTACAATCTTTTCATATAAAAAGTCTGGGGCTTACTTCTCCTCCACCTATCATGGTTTGCTAGTTGCCACGTCCTCATCGATCAAAAACATTTTATTCCAAATTAGTATTATTAAAAAGTATTTTTTAACATATTGTCCCCTAAAAATATTTAGGCATGTACTGCTATTTGGGTCTGTCGCTAGAGAAAAATGGTCAAGCCATTGTCCAATCAACTTTTTTATTTGTATTATTTTTTTACCTAGTCATAAAAGTTATAAAAATCGATTTTTGTAGCAACCACTTCAGTCGTTTTAAAGCCTAGGGCTTCGTTTGTCAGTTGTTTCTCAAAAGAATTTTTTTTTAAAAATAATATTTAATTTAATAACAGTAGATAAGAAATATATATCAGACTAGAATTTTGACATGCACATATCTCGATGGAGCCAAAAAACACTGGCCATATCGTACTTTTTTTTTTTTTTTCATCTGCGGTAAACGTGTCCGACATCTGAGATGTCTGGTTTACTACATCCAAGATGCCAAGTTTAATATGAACGCAGTTTCATCGAAAAATGCTATGTGTTAGAGGACCCCCATTCAATTCAAAATGTATTGTACAACTTCTATTAAACTCGTCATCCCGGATGCATGGTTTATCGCAGATGAGAAAAAAAAAAATCCGGCATGACAAGAGCTATTTGGTGTTGACTTGCCACATAGCTTTCATAGAGCTATTCTATTAAATATTTAGGTTTTTTTAAAATAGCATTTAAAAAATAAAATATTATTTTAATACTTATTTTTTTAAAATAATTTTAAAAATAGCTAAAAGACAGCCATGTGAAAGTAGGGCTCCGTAAAGCGCCCGTCACGCTGGCTGCCTATTTATTTTTCTCCTTTGGCCCTTGAAGTCGGTATATGGATTAGGGTTTTCATTAACCCTTAATCATTACTCATCATTGAGTCTGCGTATGTAAGATCTTTGATTGAAAACCAAATGTGAAATATATTTTCTAAAACACATGTGTGAAATACCGACTTACAAATGTACAATTGTGCTCAATTATATTGTAAATCTTGAAAAATTGACACTAAAAACCATATGTGAAATATGATTTCTAAAAAACATATGAAATACCGACTTCAATGAAAACTCTATTCCACATGCCGACTTTAAGGACCAGGGAAAAAAAAACAGACAGCCAGCGTGACGGGCGCTTTACGGCGCGCTCCCACCACGTGGAGTCAGTTGGCTACTTTTAAAATTATTTTTGAAAGATAACTATTAAAATAATATTTTATTTTTAAAATACCACTTTAAAAAAACCCATAAATATTTCTGATGAGCTGCTATTGAATTAAATAAATTTTTTAAATATTATTTTGAAAAAAATGCCTTCTCAAAATACTATTTCTGCAAAGAATTTCCCGGGAACAGTATTTTCCAAATTAATTTCCAATATATTAATTTGGAAAAAAAATTCATGAAATGAAGGTAGTACACTAGCACTACCCTATCTTGCTGCTGCTCTCATCCATCCATGGCATCCGCTCTCCTCTCTTTCCTCCCCGCAATCACTTCCCCTCTCCCCTCCCTTAACACACTTCGCTTTCGCACCACCACCTTCACATACTCCGCCTCCGCCCTCTCGAACCCCTGCGCCGCTTCCCGGCGGCGGAGGACAGGTCGCGGCCACCAAATCCTTGCTGCCGGTGGCGACCTTTTGGGGGATTTCGGTGCCAGGGACCCCTTCCCGGCCGAAATCGCGAGCAATTTCGGCGAGAATGTCGTCGGGAACGGGGACACGGAACACCGTATCCTAATTCCAAATCTCTCTGCTCTCTCCCTCGCCCAAAGGAGCTGCGAGCCCATTCCAGCTTCTCAGCCCCCCATGTCGAGGGACGACGCCGGGAAGCTACTGAGAAAGGTGATTCACGGCTACCCATTTCTGATTTCAGCACCCCAAATGTCATCCTGAGGCAACCCAGGAGCTCCCCTTCAGTATTGTGGATAACTTTTGTTCATCTTGTAAATTCTTAAATGAACTTTCTTCTAATATTCAAGAAGTAGATTATATATTGTAAAACTGGAATTATGGATACAAGTTTTGGAAGATAGAAAGCACATATAATGAAAGTAGTAATGATGATTAAGCCCTACCACACTGTCTATTTTCAGTATCTTGAATCTATTACCGAAAAGAATGGAGTAATAATCGAGGATAGATCCTACATAACTAGAATTTGGTGGGTGAGGTGGAGAGGGCCTCAACTCTCAAGGGTACTACGCGATCGACCCATACCTCTAAAACTCGAAGGTAAATTTTACAAGTCGCATAGGACCCACAATGTCATATCATTCAAAATGCTAGGCCATAAAGTGTTGGAAATGTTGGCTTAAAACAAGCCTACATCGACCACATAAAGACTCTGAGGTTCGTAAGTGAAAGAACGATGGAAGACGAAGGAAAGGAGCTGAAGAGGAACCTATAGTGCAATCTACCTGCCGAGCACCAGCACTGGGCGCCTGGGCAAACTGATGTCGAGCTCGGGAACCAGAGTCTAGGTGCTGGGCGCTCGGGCGCCTATGGGTCCAAATTCGGATTTGGTGATGGGTTTGTGTGGGACTCCTTACTTAGGTTGGATATGGACTTGTTGTTTCTATATACAGGTTCTATCACAAACCTAGGGCATCAAAAAGGCGTTTCTAGGGTTGAGAGGGCAGCCATCATCAAGGGAGAGGTAGGGGGAACCCATTGGAGGTCCATGGGCTTCGGGGAGGGTTTCTTATTTTTCTTAAGGGTGGGTCTGGTCTGCGAGATGTCTTCTCCTTGGGGGGTAATCTCTTTGAAGGTATTGTGTGATGGATTGGTACAGGCTAACGAACTTGTACTCTTGTTTCTCCATACTAGTGAATCCATTGGTCATCGTCGTCTGAATTTTGTGTATTGATTCTCTGTGGCTTGAGTTGATCTTCAAGGTGGTGGTTCTTTGCACCGCAAGGTTTCTCCATTACGTTGGCCTCATACCGGATCTGATCATAAAGGGGCATTAAGCACACAAGTAAGAATGGAAAATGTAGTGGATGTATGACAAAGGAAGCAGGAATAGGGTCAGAAACAAGACTTTAAAAATTTAAAATAAGTTTAGGAGTTGCAACAAGTGAGGGCATAGTGATGGAGAACATATAAATATGGCTTGATCATGTCTAACAAAAAGCGGAGACAACTTGATAAGGGAGGGTCTCAAATTTTTGTGGAGATGTCAAGAAAAAGAAGGGGAAGACCTAAAATCACATGAAATTTGTTAAAAAATGATAGTTTGCGTGCATAGTAGAGATAGCTCTTAACTTGAAGGATTCAAAAAAAGATTCCGAAATGATGGGATCATGGGACAAAGGCTTGATGGTTACGATACTTGGTATCATCAGAAGCTAATTATTGTGTCTTTCTAAATTACAAGGCTATTCTCGACTAACCATTTCCCAATTTTAGTAATTATTCAGTACTTTCCACTTCTAAATCAGTTTATAAATAGATAACCAGAGATATGCTTCATGAATGGCCATTCCAAACTTCAGATTTAGAAGTCACTATAATCCAATTTTAGATAACAATTTTTAGATTTTGATATTGTTAACTTTGTGGTCAGTCCATCATTCTAATTTCAGCATTGCAAATTGTTTTCTCTTTTCTCTATTCCAAATATATTGTTACTTAGGATATGCCATAATCTTGGCTTTAATCTGTATTTGTATTTAGTAGGTTGTTGGCTGGAGGCTAGTGGAGGTCGATGGCAGCATAAAACTTCAGTGCATGTGGAGAGTAAGGGATTTTGGATGCGGAGTAGAGCTTATTACTAGGATTTATAGGCTCACAGAGGTTGTTGGCCATTATCCGGATCTTCATTTGGAACAACCCAACCAAGTCAGGGCAGAGTTGTGGACTGCTTCAATAGGTGGGTACAAGTAATTCATCATTTGCTGCTTTTTGTATTTATACTTTGCTTTGCATGCTTATTGTTTACTCTTTAGATTTCATTATGTTTTACCATTGGTTAGTCTTTTATACCAATGACGTTTGGTTACACTAATGGTAGAATATGTTGTCTCTATTCTTTTAGGGTGTCGGAAGTTGACTTGATTAGCACAATGACCCTCAACAATTATTTATTATAATATTTATATGAAGATCATGTATTTAGAGGTTGAAATCACATTTCTTTCGAGATTAGGAGATTCAATGCAAGATACTGCAAACTGCAATAGTACTTGCTAAAATCTTGTTGCCACAATGTTTCGGACACTTACGATGCATTGTTTTGCCAAATTACTTGATACTATATAATCAATTCGTTTTCTGTAGTGTTTGAAGGGTTTTGTATTTATTACGATATCTGGAATGTCCATATTAGCATTTATTACTGTGCAAATACAATAATCTATGTATTGATCCTTAATGGAGATTACAATCTTTCTTTCTCATCACTTTATCTCATCTCACCGATCTCTCTATCGCACAAACACACACACCCATCTCTTTCTCATACCACCCATCTCTCTCATATCTCACATTTATGTATAATCCCATTCATTGATTTCTCTCTTTCTTATCTCTCCCATAGTCCCATCCCACCAATCTCTCTTATTTCTCTCTTATGCACCATCTCTCTCTCTTTTTCATTTCTTTCTCATCCCACTGTTCCCACCCATCTCAATCATCTATCTCTATTATCCTACCGATCTCTACCATCCTTCTCCCTCATGTTTCTCTATCATTGCATATCCCAAATTTGTTTTTCTCATCTCTCATCCTACCAATCTCTCCCATCTTTCTCATCCTAGTTATCTCCCTCATCCCACAATCTCTCTCTGTCTCTTATTCCATTGATTTCCATAATGAGAGACCGGTGGGACGGATGAGATGAGAGGTGAGAAGAAACTTAGTGGGATGAAAGAAAGACATGAGAAAGAGAGAGCAAGGCAAGTGATGATATAGAGAGATCAGTGCATGGATATAGAGGGATGAGAGAGGGATCAATAGACTAAAAAAGAGGGATAAAAAAGAGATGTTTGTGGGATGAGAGACATAAGAAAAAAAGATGAGAGAGATGGTTGGATGAGAAGAGAAGAGAAGAGAGAACGATATTAATCGCATGAGAGATGATAAATAGAGAGATTGGTGCAAGGGATGATAAAGAAGATGAGAGGCATAGGTGGGATGAGAGAGATACGAGTATGATGAGGGAATTATATGATAGTGGGAGAGATCACTGCATGGGATGATAGAAAGATGAGAAAGAGAGTTGGGATAAGAGAGGTGAACGGAAAGAGATGGGTGGGATGAGAGAGATGGGTGGGATGTGTGTATGTGTGTGTGAGAGAGAGAGATGTGAGAGAGAATGATGGGATGAGATAGAATTGAGAACAGGGGCGGAGCCAGCATAAGCCCAGTGGAGGCAACTGCCCCCACCACTGAGATTTCAAAAAAAAAAGTAATACTATTTGTTCATTCTCAATCAACAAACACACCAATGAAGTGGAGGTGGGCTCAGTGCATCAACATTCACACCAAGCACTGGGCCCCGCCCCCACTTCATGGGTCTGGTTTGTAAAAAAAAAAAAACGTAAATATAGTACAGTTTGCCCCCTAAAGCTTAGGTCATAGACACTTAACCCCCCTATAGTTTTAAAGCTGCATTTTACCCCCTTCAATTCAGTTTTTATCACATAAAGATTACCAAATGAGGAAATTAAGTAGTTGACAAAAGGGTGTATTGTGGTAACATATATTTTAAACTTTAGGGAGCCATTTGGAACAAAAAAAACTAAGTGGCTTAAGTGTTTTTGTGCTAATTTTAAGTAGGTAAAGTGTAATTTACCAAAAAAAAAATCGACGTTTGTCCCACGACTACCTCTCGGCAGCCATCCTCTGCTTGAAATCCGCGTCCGGCAAAGTGACCGGCAATTCGGCCCACCTGTAGCGTCGGCCCGCCTGTAGCGTCGGCCGAAACCTCTCTCTCTAGTTATTCACGATTCTTTGTGTAATGTTTTTTTGGATGGAAGGTTTTTGTGTGCTTATGAACTGAAAACGAGTATTTTTGTAGTAAATTCAAATCCTTTGTTGGTAGAAATTGGATTAAACTTTTAATACCAAGCAAAGGTCGCCCCCACTAGAGTGAATTTGGCTCCGCCACTGACTGAGACATTAATGGTTGAGGTAAATATGAGAGATAATGGTGGGATGAGAGACAGATCGGGGAATAGCAGTGTTTTAAAAAACTCGTCCCGGGGTACGCCCCGGGGCGGGGCGGTCCTAAAACGCACGGGGCAGTTTAATCTGGGGTTTTTTTCCTGTGGGGCTTACGCCTAAACCACTGGGGCGTACACCCTGAACGCACGAGCACGCCTTTTACGCCCCAATGGCCTGGGCCAAGGTTCTAAAAAGCGCTAGGCGCTAGTCGGGCGGTGGGGGGCCGCCTAGCGCCTAGGCGGCCTAGGCGTTTTGCCTTTTTTTTAATTATTTTAATTATTATTTTGATATTATATAATATATATATATGTTTAAAAATTAATATAAGTTCAAGATTATCCCAAACCATTATTTTAAAGAACAAGTATATAACCATAATTCAAGATTGAGTGATTAACAAGAACAAAAGCAAACATGGTCCAACTGGCCAGCCTCAGCCCGCCTGGCCAGCCTCAACCCGCCTGGCCCGCCTGGTCAGCCTCAGCCCGCCTGGCTCGCCTGGTCCGCCTGGCCAGCCTCAGCCCGCCTAGACCGCCTAGGCGGCCACCTAGCTCCGCCTGGGAGCTTGGCAGCTTTTCTGGAGCGCCTAGGGCCTAGGCGAGGCGGTGAGGGGCCGCCTAGCGCCTAGGCGGCCGCCTAGACCGCTTTTTAGAACACTGGCCTGGGCTTATGCCCCATTGGAGTTTGTCTGCATAGTTGAAAAAAAAATGATTTGATTGCTACCGTGTGATCTTTTATATGCGTCTTACTCTCTTGGATGACAATTCTGACATTTTTGGGAACTAAAGTTGTTTTAAATTGGTTATATATCATGTATAGAATGATAGAATCTATGGAATATAAACGTAGATAGTTTGAATTTTTGTTAGAAATTTAGAATTAGATCTTAAATGATATTGAAAAACAATGATAAGTTCATTTTTATTATCGATTTGTATATATTTGTGATTTATCAACCAATTTTGTAGGCTTAAATGCTTTGTTTGTTCATTATTAAGAGACGAGAGGAAAGAGATGCTTGAGAACGTACGAATAGATGTTTGGAAAACGTACCCCCACCCTAAGGGGTCATTTGTTATTTATAGGGTATTAACTTGGGGTGTATTAACTAGGTGGACAACCACCTAATTAAAGATCTCATAACACCCTATTAACTTGGGGTGTTAACTTGGGGTGTATAAACTAGGTGGACAACCACCTAATTAAAGATCTCATAGCACTCCCCCTTGGATGTCCACCAATCATAATGTTCTTCGGGAACAATGGTGAATGCGCATTATGCTGCCTCATTAAAACTTTTTGGTAGGAAAACCCTGTGGGACAAAACCTGACCAAAGGAAAAAGAGTACAGCACGCTTTAGCATACTTTGGGATGCTAACATACTTCTGGATGTTGACTTACTTCAGGATGTTGAACCTAGAACTACCCTCCCCCTGATTACATCATTTATAAAGAAAAATGCCCCCTCAATTACATTATTCTTAATCAATTTTGATGAAGTCTCCTAAGTCCAATCTCGTGCACCAATTTCTGAAATGTTGATTTTGGTAATGCTTTGGTGAACAGATCTGCAAGGTTGTCACTAGATCTTATTTGCTTTATTTCAATCTTCTTTTGCTCTTGGAGTTCATGTGTGAAGAAATTTTTTGGTGAAATGTGTTTGGTTCGATCTCCTTTGATGAACCCTCCTTGAAGTTGTGCGATGCAAGCGACATTGTCTTCATATATTGTCGTGGGTTCATTTGTAGTAGGGGGGAGCTAACAACTGTCTCGAATGTGACTGATCAACGATCTCAGTCATACACTTTCTCGACTTGCTTCATGAAGTGCTAATATTTCTGAATGATTGGAGGAAGTAGCTACCAGTGTCTACTTAGTGGAACGTCATGAGATGGTTGCATTACTACTCATAAAGACATAACCTGTCTGTGAACGTCCTTTATGAGGATCAGAGAGATAACCTGCATCTGCATAACCTACTAGATGGGATTTGTTAGATATAATATAAAATAAACCCATATCACTTGTACCTTGAAGATATCTCATAATATGCTTGATACCATTCCAATGCCTTCGAGTTGGTGCGGAGCTATATCTTGCTAAAAGATTGACTGAAAAGGCAATGTCTGGTCTTGTGCATTGTGCTAAATATAGCAGTGCACCAATAGCACTTAGATATGGTACTTCCGGACCTAGAATTTTCTCATTTTCCTTCTTAGGACAGTATGGGTCCTTTTTGACATCAAGGGATCGGACGACCATGGGCGTACTTAGTGGATATGATTTATCCATATTAAAGTACTTCAAGACTTTTTCAGTGTACTTTGACTGATGGACTAATATTCCATTATTACTGTGTTCGATTTGTAGACCCAAACAGTATTTTGTTTTCCCTAGGTCCTTCATTTTAAATTCTTTCTTTAGATAGTCAGCTGTTTTATCTAGCTCTTCAGGAGTCCTAATTGAATTTATGTCATCGACATATATTGCTAAAATAGCAAATCCTTTCTTGAATTTCTTGATAAAGACACATGGGCAAATTGGTATATTTTTATAGCTTTCTTTAGCTAAGTATTCGCTAAGACGGTTGTACCACATCCTTCCGGATTGTTTCAAACCGTACAATGATCGTCTTAGTTTTATTGAGTACATATCCTTAGACTTTGCTTCAGGCATTTTATATCCTTCAGGGATTTTCATATAAATGCCAGTATCTAAATTTCCGTATAAGTATGCAGTTACTACGTCCATAAGTCTTATATTGAGTTTTTCAGAAACTACTAGACTTAAAAGATAGCGGAACGTTATTGCATCCATAACGGGAGAGTATGTCTCTTTGTAATCAATCCCGGGTTTCTACAGAAAACCTTGCGCCACAAGTCGTGCCTTGTATCTAACGATTTCATTCTTTTCATTTCGTTTTCTTATAAACACCCATCTGTAACCTACAGGGTTAACATTATTTGGTGTTTGTATTATAGGTCCGAATACATCACGTTTTTCAAGAGAATCTAGTTCTGCTTGAATAACATCTTTCCACTTTGGCCAATCATCCCTTTGTTGACATTCTTTGATGCTATGTGGTTCAGTATCATCTTTGCCCTTAGAGATTTCAGTAGCTACTGCGAATGAGAATTTCTCGTCGATGATCATCTTTTTACGATCCCGCATTTCTCTTGAATATGTATAAAACATAAAGATCTTATTATTATTAGGTACCTTTTCTTCTTCAGGGGTTTCTATAGTCACTTCAGGGACAATAACCTCCTCTGGGGTTTTGGAGAAAGTGGATCTTTTGTTCATAACCTCTTTTTGAGTGTTATGTATAACCTCTTCTGGAGTGTTATGTATAACCTCTTCTAGAGTGTTATTAGGACGTGATACATCTTTTAGCTTTCTTTTCCAAGGAGCTGAGTATTTAGAACTATAGGTCTACCACGCTTTAGGCGTATAGTAGATTTATTTGCCGTTGTATTTGAATTTTGTCCTGCTGGGATATTAATTCGAGCTGGCGTATTTGCGGTTGGCATATATGATTTAGTTACTTTGGCTCCATCATTAAATGCATGAGGTATTTGGTTTGCAATCTCTTGAAGGTGTAACATTCTCCGTACTTCATTTTCATATTGATTAGTACGGGGGTTAAGATGAGACAAAGTGGAGGTGTGCCATGATAATTTTCGACGTTCAATAAAGGTGGGACGTTTTTCTGGAACATTCTTTTCTCCCCCTAACGACGGGAATATTGTCTCATCAAATTTGCAATCAGCAAATCTAGCAGTAAACACATCACCGATTAATGGTTCGATGAACCTGATTATAGAGGGTGAGTCAAAACCCACATATATTCCCAAACGACATTGGGGACCTATTTTAGTGCGTTGTGGTATAGGTATAGGTACTAATACTGCACAACCAAACCTTCGTAGGTGGGAAATATTGGGTGGACAACCCGTCACAAGTTGGGAAGGTGAACATGGGTGATAGGCAGTAGGCCGAAGTCTAATTAAATTAGCAACATATAGGATGACATGTCCCCAAGCAGAAACGGGTAATTTAGATTGCATGAGTAAAGGTTTTGCTATAAGTTGTAAACGCTTTATTAGGGATTCAGCTAATCCATTTTGGGTATGGACATGTGAGACTTGATGTTCAATATCGATTCCTACCGAAGAACAAAAGTCATTAAAGACTTGAGAAGTAAACTTGCCTGTATTATCTAGGCGATAGACCTGATGTGATGGTCAGGAAAATGTGTTCTAAGTTTTATAATCTGAGCAAGTAATTTGGCGAAAGCCAAGTTACGGGTAGACAGTAAGTAAACATGTGACCGACGAGTAGATGCATCGATAAGTACCATGAAGTATCTAAAGGGTCCACTGGAAGGGTGAATTGGACCACAAATATCACCTTGGATCCTCTGTAGGACAAATGGTGATTCGGATGTGATTTTAAGAAAGGAGGGCCTAGTGATTAACTTTCCTTGAGAGCAGGGAGAACAAAAATGGTTACTAGGTAGGGTGAGGTGATGGTTTGCTAAAGTGTGCCCATTAGAAGTTTTTATGATTTTACGTAGCATGTTGGATCCAGGGTGACTCAAACGATCATGCCAGAGAATCAAGATGTTTGGATCAGCGAGCTTCTGGCTCATAACAGAATGTGTCTCTACAACACTAATAGTTGTGTGATACAATCCCAAGGAGAATGCAGTAAATTTTTCTAGTGTGAGGTTTTGGCTCCCAACAGTAGAAGTAATGCAAAGTAACTCTTTGTTATCCTCATTAATAGTTTCAATGTGGTATCCATTCATTCTTATATCTTTAAAATTGAGCAAATTTCTCCTGGATTTGCTTGAGTATAATGCATTTTGAATGAGTAGATGGGTACCGTTTGGTAGCATCATATGAGCTCTTCCAGAGCCTTCAATTAATTGCACATGTCCAGCTATGGTTGAGACCGTAATTGGATGGTATATCAATTTTGAGAAAACATTTTGATTTTTCAGAATGGTATGGGTTGTGGCGCTATCCACCAGACAGATATTATCTTCATTGATTTCAACTCTTTGATCCATACCTTAACAGAGATGAATAAAAGGAAAAATTTTAACCCAATATTTGATGTAGATAATAAATAAGTGCAATAATAAGTTAAATTGCTTTAATGCTTCGATAATTCGAAGTTACATAAATAACCAAGATATGTTCAATAAAAAAAAATTTATTAAAAAAGAAAAAAAATATATCTCAGGTCTTCTGGACTAATTCTGGAATCTCTCGAAGCATGGCAGTAAAAACATCTCCATCAATAGGGTTTACATTCTGGTCCTCAAAGAAGGTATTGATGTTTAGGTGAGTGACGTCATTCACCCAACGGTCTGCTGGACCTTCATTAATGTTGGCTTCAACTCTTTTTAGCGAGGCTTGATATTGCTCCACCAGTTTCTTGGATGAACGACATATGCGTGACCAATGTCCACTCCGACCACATCTGTGGCAAATATCAGTAGGATTCGATTTATTCGGTGGAGTTGGCTCTTTGTTCTGTCTGGTGGGAGAGGTATTCCTTTTCTGGTGATTTGCATTCCACTTCTGGTGGTTTGCATTCCACTTCTGGTGGTTCGTATGTCACTTCTGGTGGTTTTTTAAAATTTCACCTCTTTGTGGACTTAGGTTTTGATAGCCACCTCTTCTGGAGTTGGCATGACGTCCACGGCCTCTGCCTCGACTTCTTCCATGGTTTGGAGCAAAATTTGAATTTACTTCTGGGAATGCTGCAGATCCAGTAGGTCTGGAGGTATCATTCTTCATTAAGAGTCCATTGTTTTGCTTAGCGACCAAAAGACAAGAGATAAGTTCTGCGTATTTTTTAAAATGACGTTCATGATATTGCTGCTGCAGTAGTATATTTGATGCATGAAAGGTGGAAAATGTTTTTTCCAGCATATCTGCATCCTCTATCTTTTCTCCACATAGTTTCAGCTTAGATGTTATTTTGAACATGACAGAATTATAAGATGTTATAGACTTAAAGTCTTAGAACCTCAAGTTCAGCCATTCATGGCGTGCACTTGGAAGTATGACGGTCCTTTGGTGGTCATAACGCTCCTTCAGGGAGTTTCATAGGTTCAGAGGATCCTTCACGGTCAAATACTTATTTTTTAGGTCATCATGGATAAGATACCGCAGGAAGATGAGAGCTTTCGCTTTGTCCTGCTGGGACATAGTGTTGCCAGTTGTTATGATATTTCCAAGATCCTTGGCTTGAAGGTGTATTTTAACATCCAAGGTCCAAGAGAGATAATTATCTCCAGATAGTTCAAGAGCCTTGAACTCAAGTTTAGCAAGATTAGACATCTGGGAAAAAAAAAAATTTAGACATATATAGTGATGACTGTAATAAAGACGATGAAATAATTGAGGATAGAACTTTAGGTTCATATCTTGAGCACTTCAGATTCTCCGTGTTTTTATAGGACTGCAGGTCCTTATAATTAATAGAACTTCATGTTCTAATAGATAATGATAAAATTGAGAAAATACGATGATGCCATTGCGTCCGGAAGGATTCAAATAGTTAAGATCAATACTTGGATCGATTAAATCGGGCCAAGATCAAGTTCGCAATCACAAAATAAAAAATAAAAACTGATGGCCTAGATTAAATCAGACGGTTAAATATATATGAATGCATATAAAGCTAGGCGGGTCGGGTGTATAGTTGGGTTTGAAAAACCAACAATACAAAAGGAATTGATAAAGTCACTATATCTAAATTACTTAGAGTAAATTAATGAGATCACAATGAATATCAGTATATACTATTTCTAAGAGCAACACAAATCTATATGTAATATTAAATCTAGGTACCAAAATATCCTTAAAGGAGTTCAAATTTGTATTTGGTGCCATTGAAGTAGACGATCAGACTCTGTTTTTAGGCTTTCTATAAACCCTAGAAGCAAGCGGGTTTTGGGCCCGAGAGCGCCGGTAGGTGCTCGGATGGCGTCCCTCGCACCACCATCGTGGTTGAGGTGCAGAAAAGAGGCATCAGATGGGCCATGGGAGCCCGAGCGCTCCGACCAAAGTTTCGTCCGCATGGGTTTGGGGTGGAGGGGTCGATGTCTGGACTTGGGTTTCAGGGCACGCTTATGCCGATCGGAGTGGTTTCCACGTCATGTGGGTGGCGCGATATGCTAATTTAGGGCCGGTGTAGTCCATGCAGATCATGGGAGTGGTGGTCGGGCACAGTTGGACAGGGATGCGGCTCGGCCTGAGGCCGGATTGGGATCCGGCAAGGGTAGCCGGTGGTGCGATGAGGGAGAGATCTAAGGCTCCAAAGCGTACCTTTCAAGGTTTTGTCGCTGCAAGGTTTGTCGTGCCACGAGAGTATGTTCAGCCGTTCGTCGTCACGATATTCCTCTCTCGTGTGATCGGTCAGATTCGGGGGCTCGAGGCTCGTGCTGATAACGTATTAAGAGACGAGAGGAACGAGATGCTTGAGAACGTACGAATAGATGCTTGGAAAACGTACCCCCACCCTAAGGGGTCATCTGTTATTTATAGGGTGTATTAACTTGGGGTGTATTAACTAGGTGGACAACCACCTAATTAAAGATCTCATAATACCCTATTAACTTGGGGTGTTAACTTATGGTGTATTAACTAGGTGGACAACCACCTAATTAAAGATCTCATAACATTCATAATATTTTTTATTTTGTTTGTTTTTAATCTATTTTCACTATTTATATAATATTTTTTATTTCTATATGTTTTTTAAATTAAAAAATGAAAAATTTGTGGGGCTTACGCCCCATGCCCTGGGGCTTACGTCTCGCCCCACATCAAGCAAAACGCCCCGCCTTACGCCCCCGCCTCTAAAAACACTAGGGAAGAGAGACTAGCCCATCAAGAGAGAGAGAGAGAGAGAGAGAGAGAGAGAGAGAGAGAGAGAGAGAGAGAGATTACATATGATTTTGGATTGAGAGCTGATAAATTATGTGGTTTCTAATAGTTGAACAGTTTTTTTTATAATGGGCAAACTAGTCTTTTTATATTTTATGTTAATAGAGTACCCCCCTAGATAGGTCGGGGGGTATTATGAGTCTATGTCGTGCGTTAGAGTTCATGGGGCAAACTAAATTTTGTGTATGGTTTAGTGGGTTTCTTGTAATTTATCATTTTTTGTATTAGAAGGTTCGTTTAAAGAAAGATAATAACGTATGATTCATACTGGCTCAAAGGGTATTTTGCGGATTTAACAAATAACCACATGGGTATTCTCATATTGTTGGTCAAACAATTTCATAAAGGTGGGTTGTTAGAGGGATTCTAAAAAAAAACATAAAACTGGGTTGTTTCATTTTATATTATTGTCCTAAATCCCTAATTTAGCAAATACGTTTTCTATATTAATAAATATTGTTGAACAAAGAAATTTTTTTTAAAAAACTATATTTTTTGAAAAAAAACGTAAGAAATTTCTGAAAACAGTAATAATTTTGGAGAAAGCGGTGGGCGTTATAACATGTAATGCTCCTTCCTCCTCAAAATATTTTAAATTCTGATGCTCTACTGACCCAATTTCTAAAAATGATATCCCATGGGCTGATCTCAGATGACCTAAGAATACTATATCCCAAGTTATAAAATTAACGACACAGTTTGGCTTCTTTGTGAGAGATGATCTTGAGGAGGAAGATGGCTCGACCTTCCTTTGTTGCTTAGATTCAGAAGTTCATTACTTTCAGGAAGTCAGAGAGAAAAGTGAAAGTGTGGATGCTAGTGCGTACGCACCACTTGGACGTCTACAAGTAGGCCTAAACCATTGTCGTTCACTCTGAGTCTTGATAGAGCGCGAGCATGGGTGAGTGCTAGAGCGCGAGCATGGGTGTCTACAAGTAGGCCCCACCCACACAGAAGTAGTCTGGTGAGTGCTAGAGCGCGAGCATGGGTGTCTGGTGCAGCGAGGTGAGGGAGCCATGCATGTGACAATAAAAAATCTCACAAACAAGCAAACGTGGGAGCTAAATGAACATAAATAAATGCAATTCTCGCTACTTTCCAATATGGGACTAAAAGATAAACAAGAATCTTTGACGTTTTGACACTTTTCACTTGGAATGCATCAGAAATTAAATAAAAAGCAAATAATTCTAACTTGTTTTTATGAAGTGCCAACTTTATTTTAGTCAAGAACTTTTATGAACCAGACAGAATACCTCAGTTTTAGCCATCTAGGTGCATTTTTGGTTATCGTTTTTCAAATGATTCTTAGTACTAAATGTTATGCGTTGTATATCTTACAAGTAACTACACCAGTACTCCTATTCCCCCATCTCAAGAAAAGCTATAGCTTCAGAAATCTATTTATAAGTGATGTTTCAGAATAGACAGGATTTATTTATTAAATTTTGTTGGTTTCTTTGTGTTTCATATTGATTTCTTGACTTGCTATTTAGGCTCTACATAATTTACTTGTCAGATTCAATAAGATGAATAATTCCACTGCTTGACTTCATAATGCAGGTGGTTTGAGTTTGAATGATTTCATTGTGGCTGCTAAAATAGATCAAATTAAAACATTGGATCTTCTCCCAAAGAAGCGAATATGGGCGTAATCGCCGTAATGGTGGAAGCAGTCTTCTGGGAATGTATTTTAGATCTTTATTCCAGTCATGTGGCCCTCAACAGCAACCAATCATGGAAAGTTCTTATATTGCTTGTAACCAGCCACCCTCAGTGGTCATCTTTCTGCGACCAATGTTGACATAATTACTATGAAAAAAATCAAGCTAATGTGCCAGAAATTATGGTACTTGAATGTTTCAGTATATTGCAGGTTCTGCTTTTATATCAGTTTACCTCATGTATAAAATAGAAAAGGTGATAGAAAATATAAAGGTTTGTTTCTATAAAGTCCACTTTTAGTATGCAGAAGGAAACTATGATTAGTAGGTAATCTGGTACTATATTGAGTTTTTATTTGCTTATGGATATGAAGAAACTTTTTATCTATGGGAAACTATTTTTTTTACGAGTTCCTTAGTATATTTTCTTCAGAAAATGTTGAACCAATATGATGAGAAAACATGGCCATTGGTGAGTAAAATAGGCATACATAGTACTAATAACGAATATTCTTGCTGTTTATGGTGCAGTGTGCATGGATCCAATGCATTAAGAAGACAAAGATGTAGCCTTTTTTTCATCAATTTACTCGCATCTCTTCTTTCTTATGGATGGGTTGATCTTTATCCCTGCTTGATTCGTCATCAAAAACATCTCATCAAATCCTAACGTTTTAGACCGAAAGGTGGCCTCTTATTGTATGCCATATTTTCAAGATATATCTTGCATTTTATCACACATTTTAATTTTCTAGATACTATGTCAGGGATAGTGTACTAGGGTGCATATTTTACACATCATGTCTGCATGTAAACCCTGTATAGATTCTTGTAATTTGGAGGCTTATACATATTGTAGACAATGTTTGGCACGCCATATAAAAGGTTGGATAGGATAGGATTAGGCAGGATAAACTTTCCCATTGGGTAACTATATACTATGTCTTATCCTTGCTTATCTATATTTATGTATTTGATACAAGTTGGGATATAACGTACGAAATGTTTATTGCGAACATTATTCAACAATTGATTTGCAATACCAAAACATCTGACAAGGGACTTTTTTCCAGTTTGTTCCAAAAAAACCCTGATTAAAATACGTAAAGTATGTGCATGTAGATGCAACAAAGTGGTGGTGGCTATGTGGTTCTCGTGGTGGTGGCAATGTTAGTAGTGGCAATGTGGTTATGGTTGTGGTGGTGGTGACTGGTGCGGTGGTTGCAGCGGCGACAATGATGGTGATGGTGGTAACATTAGTAGTGGCAATGTGGTGGTGGTGCGGTGGTTGCGACTTGCGACGATGATGGTGATGGTGGTGGTGGTAGGGACGATCGAGGTGGTGCTGGTGGCAATGATGGTGGTGGTGGCAGTGCGGTGGCTGTTACAGCCTTGGAGGTGGTGGGGGAGACAACTGCGACGGTGGTGGTGGCAAATGCAACGGGGCGACAATAGTAGAGGTATGCCGTTGTGGTGGCGGTGACGTTGACGACTGTGGCAGTAATTGTGGCTCCTGTGGAAGAGGTGTTGTGGTGGTTACATATGCTAGAGAAAGGAAATCATGATTTTTCGGCTATGGTAGTCCCAAACCGTGGGATATGATATGCCACACCTGTGGAATCCTAGAGCCATAAATAAAAAACTAATATATAGATAATGGATAGAATGATTTACCTTGTGTATTTTAGTCAAAGTAATGTACTTGAGGTGGCCGGATCATTTTCGTTACATGTTTTGATAAATAATAACATGCATTCCCTTGTTAGTAAGTTGTTCTTGCTGTACTTGTTCACATTTACTCCACCTCCCTACACACACACACACACATGCACTAGAATTATATATGAAGTCAACTTGAATATTTCTTCTGTTTGAGTCGGGTCGGGGGGGGGGGGGGGGGGGGTATTCTGTATAGTGGGTATATATTCTTGAGCTTCTTTTGCTCACCTTTAGCTTTATAGATCATTGTTATATAAGAATTCCCATCAGCTTTTGCTTGGTGTGGCTGCTGTCTTTATGTAAAATCATGGTGGAGCCACCTTGATCGAGGGGGTATTGGAGATATAGTGTAGTGGTGGCAAACGTTTTTTGCATATTATGTATGTTTATGAGTCTTGTATAAAGTCCTGTTGTGTATAAGCTTATACACCCTGTTACTATGCGGTGTAGGCTCATTGTGGTATGAATTCTGTAACTATATATTGTATTTATGTCCTAATGAGACCCCACCTGTTCATTCCAAATTTTCAATAGAAAATTTCAAAATTTTGATCAAAATTTGGGAAAAAATTAAAATGACCAAAAAAGATATGATTTTATGGATTTTTTTTGAAATTTTAAATTTAAGTCTTTTATAGTTGTGCATGCATATTGTTTGAAGAAAACACACCAAAACTTGAATTATTTAATTTATATAAATTTACACTGTTTATAATACAAATAAGGTAGTCAACTCTTCTTTACTCGTCATCCATCTGAACTCATCATCATTAGCCCCTGATGCTCCAGCACCACTGTAACCTTTGGGTCCTTTGACTGACGGACCAAGTCCACTGCCGTTATCGCTGAATCCAAACTGCACCGGCATCCAGTCTCTCTCAGCTTGGCTTTGTACGTCTCGAATCTAAGGACCACATATCGATATTGAACCCTCTCCTCTTCTGTCTCGATATCTAGAGGGTACTCCATTTCATCATCTTGTTATAAACAACCCCTGGTCGACGAAGTTTGCATCCGTCTCTTCTTCTTCGGTAGCCTGGGGGTCCGAATCTGAACTCCTTCGTATTCCCCGCTCCTTAATAAAGTGCGCATGGCTATTTTGACCTCAGTCGGGGCCTGCACGTACTCTACTACATCAGGGAAGCAACCGGCGAGCTGTTGCTTCAACCGTGTAACACCTCCACTTTCGATCCGTTTGTCATAGTATCTACACTGTGATTTCTGCTTCTTTGTGTCCAAGGGGAACCCGTGCTGTGAACGTACGTCTTTTGACTCCGAATCCTTGTGTGGGAGAGGCTGAGAGACCATCTGTAAAAAAAAACATAGAAATTAATATAGATTAATTTTTAAGTTATTAGAATATGTAAATACAGATTAATTTATATGTTTTTGTAACTGGCAACGAGATCCGACGAATTGAGTGGCAAGATCCAGCGAATCCGGCGAGATCCGGTGAATCCAACGAGTTCCAACGGGGTCCGGCGAGATCTGACGACAATTTCTGACGAATCCGGCAAGCTCCGATGTCGAAATTCGACGATTTCGATGAAATCCGGTGAAATCCGGTGACTTCGTTGAGATTCTAGCATCGGGCTCCGGCGACTCCGACGAGATTTTGTCCGTTTTGGTTGAAATCCGGCAAGATTTGTCGGTACTTGTCGAAATCCAGTGAAGTCTGTTGGTTTCGACAGAAACCAGATGACTTCGATTGAAACCAGCCCCCCTCCATTTAAAGGCCAGGAGACTCCGAAACCAGCCCACGGTTTTGCGAAATCCGTGGGCTGGTTTCGGTCGAAATACCCAAAATGCCCCACCTCAAAATTATTGCATTGAAATGTATTGAAATTAATCTAAATTCACCGAAATGCACTCAAATGCACTGAAATGCATCAAAATTTACCAAAATGCTCCCTAGGTTGGTTTTGCACTGGCATTTTGTTTCGGTGGCCGCAAAATCCAAATTTCGGGTTCAAATTTTCATGATTTCGGTTGAAATCTCAAACCAAGAAAGGATCTTTCCTTTATCTCTGCAGGTAGGAAGATGATGATCTCAAAGCTATCGAACTTGGGTATGTGTCTTACGTGACATACTCACGATTTTGTATTTGATGCATGTGAATAGTGCAAGCTATCACTGAGTCTGTCTTTGAGTTTATCAATGTGGACCTATCTTTGTCGTTACTGTAAGCCATAGTATATCATTGACGGATATTCAGCACTCAGATTGGATATCGTTTCCTCGAAGATTCTCCGTTGTGTATTTTTTGTTTTTGTTTTTGTTATTTGGGTTGGATTGATTCAACTTTATATCTTGGATTTCTCTAGATTCAATTGTCTGGTTGTTTCTATTCTTTACTGATGTGTCTCTTTCATCCTCACTGCAACCTCCATTTGTTCCATATCTAGAGTAAGCATATTTATGTAACTGAAAGGAACCTTAACTGCATTTCTCATTTCATCATTCTTGTAATGTGGGAGTAGACATTTAGAAACTTAGAACATACGTAGAGTCCTTGTTCCTTTATTTAGATTGTGTGCTAAGGACTTTTGGCCCTCAACTCCTTGTCTAGAAGGCACTTGCTTTCATTTTCTTGTCTTCTGCAAACCCTAGCCAGCTAAGATGCCAGAACTTAGTAGAAAGAAAAACGATATCTGGATCTCATCTAGTGTTGACGGCTTCACAAGGTTTCACTTTTATTTTTATTTTTATTCCTTTTCCTTTTATTCCTTGTGAACATGATCCGATCATTGTCTTTGTAGTGCCAAAGATCTGAGTGACAGGTGCACTAAACCAAATCTCCCATGATGGGTTGCATCCAATGTTATTCAAACTGGACCAGACCGGCCTGTCCGGACCGAGCTTTATAGATCATCTTTAAATTAGAATGCTCTTCTGCCTTGCAATCATTCCTCTCTGGCATCTCCACTTTGTTTCAATGGATGTATGGTTATTCCTGCTTGATGGTTGGTTTGTCATCTTTATGAAAACTCATGGTTGATCCACTCTGGGCTGGGGGGTGTTGAGATGGTCCACCGGTAATAGTCCCACATCGATAAGGGGAGCGGGGTTAGGCCATTGTGCCCTCCTCCTTTCAAGAGGTCGGTCTTTTGGAGCACTCCGGGTGTCGTCACAGGGGGTATTAGAGATGTATAAAGTTGTGGGAATTCTGATGCATTGGATACTTGTGTCTGAGATGAGTGAATAGTATTTTGATGATAGGAAATTTGTCTAGATATTGCTTCTTCAAATGCTTTTTACTACATTTTTCATAGTTTTGGCCGAAACGTCTGAACTCGAACCCAAAATAACCGAAAAGGCCAAAGCAGCGAGCCCAAGCTGAACCTGAAACCAAACCCCGAAACCCCAAACCTTGCATCTTTTGCATATTCTAGGTATCTAGATTTCATTAAACCTTGATTGACTGAAAAATTAGCTATGCAACACTCCATTGAGTCGAAAGATGCACCTCCATGCTGTTTTCTATGATTCTATCCAGACCGTCCAATAGGTGGGAGTGTGGGACCATCCATCCATACATCTGGGCCCACTTATCGGTTCTAACCGGTTGATTTGCTTCTCCTTTCACTGCATATGGATGTTAATCTGTTATCTGAACATCAGCATGGCTTAGATTTCTTGTACATCAGTATCTCTGTTCTATATGAACTATTCTAGTGACCTGTTATACTTACTTTCCAAGCTGGCAGTTCTGTCATCATCTTTAGGTGTTGCAGAGATTAGGGATGGTAATTTATTGATTAAACATTGTCTGTTCTTGATATACAAATGGTATCGGAGCCCAGGTTGGCTCAAGCTCATGTCGATTTTTTTGGGTGGGGGGGGGGGGGGGGGGTATTTGCCTCTGTCCTCACCCTAGACCTCCTTGCAGGCGCTCGTGCCTCCCGATCGCCAGGTTAGCCCCTCGAACCCATGTGAGGAGGGGGAGTTGGCAGCGCCCCAGGCCTTGGTGGAAAGCGAAGATTTGTTAGAATCCATAATTGATGGCATGGGAAGAGTGCAAAGTTGTCACGACTCGTCTTTCGGTTTTATTGACATGACATGTTTTTTGAAATTTTCTTTGAGCCGATACATCGTTGATGACGATTTTCAGATTGGATGTTGGTATCGTCGAAGATTCTCTCTTGCTGATTTTTTTTTTTCTTTTCCCTTCCTTTAGAAGTTTTGGGTCGATGGAGCTTTTGGTTTTGGATTTCTCTGGATTGATTCGTCTGGTTGCTTTGATTCTTTACTGACCCGTCTCTTTTCTCATCCTCACTACAACCTCCATTTGTTCTTAGATGTTGAGTTGGCACATTTATGTGATGGAAAGGAACCTTGAGTGCATCTCTCATCTCATCAGTCGTTGAACATAGGGGGTAGAAGTTAGAAGCGTCAAAGATGTATCGAGTCATTCATCCTTTGTTTATGTTGCCTGATAATGACTCTTTTGGACCTCCCTCTCTCTCTCTCTCTCAACTAAGATCTCACATCATGGCTCTCTTCTCTCTCTCAACTAAGATCTCACATCATGGCTCTCTCTCTCTCTCTCTCTCTCTCTCTCTCTCTCTCTCTCTCTCTCTCTCTCTCTCTCAACTAAGATCTCACATCATGGGTTGTATCACATGTGTGCACCCCACCATTACTGTGTTCTATGAATGGGTTGCTGGTGGGTCATGTGATGCTCCAACCCATGAGCACTCTGATGCTTAAAGGACATTAACAACCCAGCCCATGCTTGCTTTCTTTCTTTCTTTGTCCTCTGATAAACATTTATAGGCAAGGGACTGCCAGAAGGCTTTGAAGGGTCCTTATGATACATTGGGATGGATGGGCCAAGATCATGTGTTTGCTTCTCTCTCTCTCTCTCTCTCTCTCTCTCTCTCTAATATTAAATGGTTAAAACAGTTAATATTTTTAATCCCAAATCTTTTTTGTGATGCTTTCTAATATTTAAGGGATTTTTTAAAATAATATTTTTTTAAAAAAATTCAATAGTAGCATATAAGAAATATTTTCCAGACTATCGTTCTGGCATGCACGTGTCTCGATGGCGTCAAAGTGCTTGCCACGTTAGACTAATTTTTTTTTCTCATACGTGATAAACCCGGCATTCGGAATGCCGGGTTTAAACCATGCATTTAGGATACAGGGTTTAAACCATGCATCCAAGATGCTGAGTGTAATAGGAACCCAGTTTCCCCAAAACTGATTTGGAGCACCCCCTACCATTGAAAACGGGATGTATAATTTCTATTAAACCGGCATCCAGGATGCATGGGTTAAACACAGCAATCTGGATGCTGGGTTTATCTTATATGGAAAAAAAAAACCAACGTAGTAAGTCGCGCTGATTTGCCACGTGGTTGTCAGAGTGTTAGTCTGTTAAATATTTTTGATTAACCGTTATTGAATTAAATATTTTTTAAATACTATTTTTAAAAAATCCCAATATGAAAATAATAATATTTTGAATCCTATATCGGTAAGGGGAGCGGGGTGGCCTTTCTTAATATACCTGCATTGCTCTCCCCTCTTTAAGAGGTTGACCTTTTAGAACACTCGGGTGTTTGTCATGTAATATTAAAGATGGGCCCGTTCCGGGAGTGGAAAAGTAGGGGTGCAACTCGGGTCGGATTGGTTCAGGTTTGAGCAAATCCAGAACTGAACCGAACTAGTTCGGTTCTACCATATTGGAACCCAAACCAATGCAACTTAGGCATAAACCCGAACCAACCCAACCCACACTAAAGTCTGGTCGGTTCTCGGGTTGGTAGTTGGTCTAAAAAAATAATAGCCATCGGCTATTTACTAGCAAGCCGGAGGTCCATTTTGGGCTTTATGTTTTAGCCACCCATTATTTGTCTTGGTAGTTGGTTTAACGTTAGTAGATAGCTAATGTTTACTCAGATGTTAGTGTGATGTAGCCCAAAAGTCCAATCCGTGACATATATATATGTGGCCAATTATATATGTGTTTGGGTCTCAGGTTGGGCCGGGTCTACCCGAGCCCCAACCCAGAACCGACCCATGTTTAATCAGGTCATAAAACTTAGAATCGACAAAGCCCGTTTAGTCAAAATACCCGAACCAACCCAACCCATTTAGGTCGGGTTGGGTCCGTTCTCGGTTTTACCTGTCCCAAGTTGCACCCCTAAGGAAAAGTCCCACATCGGTGGGTAGAGCAGGGTAGCCTCTCTTAATATACCCGCTGCGAACTTGAGGGTGCTAGCTAGTTTAGATGGGGTTGTGATTGTACCATAGACTTGGGGTTGAATCCTGTCTTTATCAAATAAATAACTGGTAGGGGTCCAGGCCTTAACCCTCCTCAGATGGGTATGCTGGTTTTCTTGTTCCTCAATTCGGTTCGGATCTTTTCGGATGCTCGAACCACTTGGTCAAGGAGCACCTCTGAAATTAATTCATTCTTGGATCATTGAATGGTAGAATTATATGTATGGTTGAAGAAATAATACGATTTATCTTTGGGATGTAATATTTGATGAGTTTTTTTTTTATAAAGAAATTCTTATTTCTTTGGCGTGGATCCCTACCCGTTCATTGGAATAAAAAAATAATTACAGATAAATAAAATAATAATAATAAAAAATTTTGAAAGTTTTTTTTTTTTTTAAAGGTTCAGCTGTTGGCCAGCCCCTCCTCGAGACTTCTTTTTTTTTTTGGTATGATGAAGGGGAGATCTCAACAGATCTCAGGAGGTACCACAGCCTGGTACATGCATGAAGCACCACAGATCGGCGCAACCACAAGAAACCACCACCACCAACATCACAGGGGGATCCAAAACCCACCAAAAGCCAGCCGCCGACGAAGAAGGAAAAAAAGTAAAAAAAGACAATCAACATAAACTGACAATAAAAAAAAACCAAACAACACAAACACAGATCCACAGCTGGAATCATCTCCCTCGGAGCCGGTGACAATGCAGAGCCGAGTCACGTCCCCAACCACCGCGATCCACCACCGCCAGCCCAAATCACAGGAATCCACCACCACCGCGCAAAGGAGGGGGCTGGAATCCGCGGCATATTCCGGCCGTGGTCCAGATCCACCAACTCCTCCATGAAACCGGTCGGAATCCCCCGATCCGACGGCGAAGACGAGATCTGAGGAGGGCCACCGCTCGACTCCGAAGCTTCCGAACACAAAACCCGACCGAGGGGGGAACACACCTATCTACAGGGGGAAGGGGGCCCGGAGGCCGCCAACACAAGCACCTGGCCTCCCCGGAGCCCGCAGCGGCGGCTAGGGAGGTCAAATAGGAAGATTTTTGCTGGTTCTGCTCAAAGATTGTTTCCAATGATCAATCTTTTTTTTCTTCAGATAATATTCAGTTGAAATATATTGAACCATTATTATTTGAAAATAGGAAGGCTGCTAACCCTTTTGAGGAACTTGAGAAGAATCAAAGAGAATGAGTTTGTTCACTTGTAGGATGTGAGTACGAGGAGAATTTGGAACTCTAAAGAAATAAAGAAAAGATGGAGGTCTTTCTCTTGAGAAAACGAAGTATTCTTGTTCAAATTCAGCTTGGAAGAGGATTGCATCCGAATATTTGAAGAGGGGCCGTGGCACTTTCAAGGACGACCAATCATTCTTAAGAAATTGGCCAAAGGTTTGGATTACGAGAGGGGCATTCTTTCTAAATTTTTTATTTGGGTCAGATTTCCGAACCTAAAGGTGGATTTGAGGTCAAGTTGTCTTTTGAGTAGAATGGCAACCCTAGAGGTTACTAGGAAGGGAATAGGAGCAGATCCTAACCTTATTAGGAATGAGGGGCAAATTGTAGTAGACCTTGATGGAGTAGAGAGAAATTCAAAACATGATCTTCTTGAAATGTAGATTGGTTGGAATCCCCAAGAGGTAGGTAAAGATGAGCATGCTGTTGAGGAGGAGGAAGGGGTTGAGATACATTCTTTGGTGGAGGTGACTATTATTCCTTCCTTCGAGGAACCATGGGCAATTACAAATGAAGATATCGATGAGACGGCTGAGAGGGTACTGGATAAGGCTGTGCATACATGGTGCTGCTTAGACACTATGAGGATTGAATTGCTTAGTGACGAATAGGATGGTGGCATCTAGCTTCCCACCCCGTAGTGTGTAGACCATAGCTAAAGCTAGTTCGGATGAGAGCACGACAATTGATTCAAAAATTCGGCAATTCAGATCCAAATCTAATCTTTAGAATATCTGAGGACAAATGTTAACTCTTGACGAAGAAGAGCAAACCCTTCTGCTTGATTCGTTGGAGGACAACACCATCCTCAATACAGTATCTTCCCTTGTTTTTAAGCAGCCGAATGAGGTGGAGGGTACAAAGTCTATACTCATTTATATCAGTTCTTTGAAAAAGTCGAGAACTTCCAAGTCTTGAGACTTAGGAACCCTTTCTTGTTAGCTTAGAGAGTTTTGGACTGATCATGTTCAACCTGTGTTTGTAGGTGTTCCTTATGATTGTGATGGTGCCTTTTATCCATTAATTGTAATGTCATTTTCTGAAACTTAACAGGCAGGTTGGAATCAAGGCCAAACCTCTCCCAAAAAAAAGTAACAATTGGGCTAAACCAATCCAACAAGAGTAACAATTTGGCTAGCAAGAGTAACAATTCAGTTTGTTGACATAGACTCATAGTGCATGTAGCCGTTGCTATAGTACGTGATTTCATTGTAGCGGCTACAGTGTAACACCGTAGCAAGAGTATCAATTTAGTTTGGTAAGAGTAATAATTAATCGAATTGATATTGTTGCTACAATGATTTTACTATAGCAGCTATAGTGAAATTACTGTAGCAACTGCTACATGCACTGTGTCAACCAACTGGATTAATACTTTTTTTCCGAGGAATTGTTGCTCTTTTTTTTTTGCACAAATTGATACTCTTGCTGGAAGCATTGTAACTAAGCCTTCATAAAAGAACTTATAACTAAGCCTTCATAAAAAATAAAAAAAAAATTCAGGAAGCATTTTGTTCAAAATAGAATTTGTGGGACCAAAGTGAAACAACGTATAGCTCAAGAGGTATTTTTGTAATTTGACCTTAAATAAAAATTAATGTAGGTGGCCCAATCTTTGATCATATTAGAGGGAAACATTTTAGGATAATGGATGGATCACTTTTTTCATAAAAGAGTATGAGATTTTAAACCTAACAATATTTTTAAGGGGGACTTAGTGAGCCGTTCGTGACAAAGAGATTGGTTAAGTTGAAGGACTTTGAAATACTATGGACGAAAATGCCTTCCACAACATTTCAAATTTTCTTTTGCCATGCCACCGAACCAGTGAACCCTGCTAGAGTGCTTGCGCCATTGAACCAATGAATACCGGAGCTGCTCGCTGCCACCAAATCGAACATCGAACGCCACTGTCGGAACTACTCACCACCGCAGAACCAAACCTAAATCTAACCCTAACCCTAAGATCTACAGGCTATGGGATGAACCTAGACCTAGGGTTCTCAACCGAACGTCGCTGCCTCTGTTGTTTATGCTGCAGCCGCCGTCATCGGAGTTGCTAGAGAGAGATGGGAGAAGAAACAAGGGAGGATAGTTTCTACTTTACCAAAAAAGACAGGGTCCTTAAACTAAATAATACTTTATGGACGACGGGATGGATATGATGTGATGGACCTCTCACACATTAATCCTATTTTTAAGTCAATGAAAAGCAAAGAAAAATTTGATTGCTAGCTGAAAACTCACTCATAGGCGCCGGCCATGAATGATGAAGCCAAATGAAGCTTTTAGAAGAGAGCACGTTGTCAACTAGCACTGGAATTGGTGTCCTCACAAACCATTCCAATGGGGATAGAAAAGATACGAAGCTTGAAGCTGAATAAATTTTTTATTTTTGGAATATTTTTTGGGGCCCGAGCTCGGCCAAAGAGGACCCCAAACAAGTGCTCGGCTACACAGCCACCGGAGAAAGGCCCACCTGGCACACTAGAAACCGCTACACCACAACCGGAAGCACCACACCGATACTAGGAAAGGACTCATCTGGCCTCAGGAGTCACCGCATATATGAACGAACGAAAGCGCCACACCCAGCACAAGAAGTGCCAACCTGGCCCCAAGAAGTCGCCGCATAAGCAAACAGGAGCGCCACATGCACCAACCTGAGAATGGGTATCGAACCCGAGATAATGCTCACTAAGAGCGATACCACTAACAACGGCCCAAAGCTGAGGTGTTTGAAGCTGAATAATTGAAAGCACTAAGAGACATGGCAGAACGATGTTAGCTAGGGTTTGTCCCAATTTGCTACCGTGTCAGGTGGTCGATCGGAGGTCACGACTAATTTTGGCTACAAGTCGCCCTGGCATTGTTGGCACCCTCGTGGTGAATTTGCTGCACCGGTTTCGAGCCCTGGTGTGTTTCGGTTGCGGCGCAGAGCTCCGACGGGCTCTGGGGTGACTGTGTGCCAATCACCACCAAGCATCCTTTAATCTTTTTTCGGTCGTTCCTTTCCGTGATCAAATAGGGTGGTGGTGCTCTCGTATTTTTCTATGTCGGGACAAGCCGATACGGTGCCTGCTAGTGTCCATGCATAAGAGAGACCGCGGTTCGAAACCTACAACAGCCACATGAGTGTAATTTTTTTTTTTATCTAAGACCAACCTTGAATTCGCCCATAGAAGCTGAGAAGCGTACCAACCCCCCCCCCCCCCCCCCCCCAAAAAAAAAAAAAAAAGAGGGAAATAGTTAACAAGTTTACAGCTGGGATGCAACCGCAAAATTCTATGACTCCCATTGCTTATAGGCCGACTACAGGCAAGCATGAAAGTTGGGAACCCTCCAAATGCGTGCGTTTTTACATGCAAAGTTATTTCATTTGCTTTTTTCTTTTTTTTTTGTAGAAAACCCTCAATGTGATCGGATTTTAGTCGTTGACCCCTAACATTAGATGGAATGGAAAAAAACATGGATACAAAGAAAAATGAGCCAATGGCGAAGTAACAAAAACCAAAAAAGATATGGCGGGGGTTTGCACTCTCCCTCCCCGATAAGATAAAAAACCATTAATGCTCCAGCACATATCCTTTCCTCTGGATTGGATATTATTGGCCTGGTCAGTGAAGATTCTCTTGTTCCTCTTTAGTCAAAGAAGTTAGAAGATCAGGGATGGAACCGTGATTTCATCTTTGGGAGGGGGGGGGGGGGGGGGCAAAGCATGAACCAATTTTTTTTTTCAGGAATTCAATAGAAAAAATTTATCTTAGGAGGGAGGGTATGAGAGAGGGAGAAATTCAAAATGATAAATTAAAGGGTTATTTTGACTTTACCTCCCAAATTTTACCTTGAATTAGACTTTACCCCCCATATTTCATTAATTAGACTTTACCCCGCAAAACTAACTGTTCCGTCAGCTCACCCCCCAAAACTTTATTTCTTTTCCGTCAGCTCACCCTTTCTCTTAGAGGGTGAGCTGACGGAACAGCTAGTTTTGGGGGGTAAAGTCTAATTATTGAAATAATGAGGGGTAAAGTCTAATTCAAGTCAAAATTTGGGGGGCAAAGTCAAAATAACCATAAATTAAACTTTGCCCCCCCCCCCTAAAGTTTAGCTTAAAAACACTTAACCCGTCTGTAGTTTATTTTATTCCAAATCGCATCCTAAAGTTTGAAGTGTTAGCACAATACCCTCCTTTTGTCAACTACTTATTTCCTCATTTGATAATTTTTATCTGATTAAAACTGAATTAAATGTGGCAATTTTTAGTTTTTAAACTATAGTGAGGTTCAGTACTTTGGGGCTAAACATCATTGGGGCAAAGTGTAATGTACCCATTTCGAAGGCAAGGCCGGTATACTCTCGCACCCGAGGTCCTTGCGGGGCCTTTGGAGCTCTTGGAGGAGGAGGAGAGTCCCACTGGGGATCCGAAAGCCATGGGATATGTTGGTCATGGCGATCGTGTGGGTAATCTGGCTTGAGCGGAACAATCGGATCTTCAATGCTACTTCGGCCGAGCAGGAGAAACTGCGGCAATCAGTTACTTCTCTTTTCAGGACTTGGATTATTCCTTGGCGTGACAAGCTAGGGGAGGAGGCCTCTTTGTTTTGTAACAATCTTTTGACTTAGTTTAATTGATTCTGGTTAGGGTCCGCCAGACCCTCCCTCCCTCAGGAGGGGTTCTCAAAAAAATATATATATATACCCAATCCAAAATCTAGTGGGAAACATGGTCCCTCTTGGTCTATGTGTAGTTCCATCGATCTCTGCAGACGGCCACCACGACCACATGTCACATCCTCTCCTCTTTAACTTTGGAGAGTAGCTGGTTAGGTCCTCCCCTAAGCTATCTTTCTTCTTTGATGATAGGAGCCGGTTAGGGACAGAGATTAGGTCGAGTGGTTCAGGATGCATGTGGCTGGCCAAATACAGTGGACGACATGACAGCTAGAGGTGTGGCAGCGTATTGCTTGCCGTTGTATCGGGAGAGCATGGCACGACCCATGCTGTCTCCGGACTCTGTTCAACCATCTCTGGACCTACCTGGCCTGGCTCCCATGGTACGTGCATTGCTACAGTGCACAACCATCTCTGGATCGAAGTGGTCTAACATGTGATAATGTAACAAAAGACCTAATCTTGTAGCATCACTCACACCCCTTGTCCGGTCACGTGGCCACACCATGGGGGTGGGAAAAGAATAACAAGGATGGTTTTTTTCGCTGGTGCTGAGTGAGACGGATCCGGCGGTGGATCTGGATTTTGTGCTGACTTTTTGGTCTATGTATTGTTGAATTTTTTAATTTTTTTTTTCTTTGTGGTGTGTTTGTCTGTGTTCCTGCAATCAATGGAGGTCGGCGGGGTGGTGGCGTTTGCTCGTTTCAGTTGCTAGGGTGTGGCTATAGTTTTCGCAAGTGTGCGGTGTCTCCCTCTTTTGAGCTTTCATCGGGATCTGGCGCCTCCTGGGGGTCCGGTGAACCCCCCCCCCCCCTTCCCGAACTATAAAAAAGAAGATGGTTTTTTTTTTTCGATCAATTAATGATAGGACCTCTACAATGGTAGGTCTGATCAGCTCACTTTTTTAGGGTTTTTTACAAATCAACCCCTAGAATGTTCTCTATTTACATATAAAACCCTATAAAAGTGATATTTATATATAAAACCTTCAATCTATTTAAACATTATATATTGACCCATGCAGTTAGCTAACATCCAAAATGAGAGAATAATTTTGATTTCATTCTTACTAATTTACGTAAGCTTTGTAAATACCCCTTCAATGTGATAATTCTTCGGATTAGGCCCAAATTAGGTTCATGTTATGTATGTGTTTGTTTTACATTTAGTCCACGTTTCAATAAAGATATGTCGATTTAAATAATTAAAACTATAGGCAAATCGTTTATTTTCTTTAGATTTTTTTTTTTTTTGAGAATCCCTCCGAAAGGAGGGAGGGTTAGGCAGCCCCCGACCAGTTTATTAGAAAAAAAATCAAGTGGTCAAAATGTTACAGAAGGCAGAAGCCTCAACACCAAAATTTGATTCACTCTCCATGGAATAATCCATGTCTTGAAGATTGAGGTTACCGATCTGCATAGTTCTTCCGCCGCCGTCACCTTACCATTGAAGATACGATTGTTCCTCTCCAGCCAGATAATTTAGGTAATCCCCATTGCAAGGATATCCCACGGCGGTCGCAATTCCTTGGGAATATTCCTCCTACGTCATTTGGTCCATAACGCCTTCAGACTACTCGGATGAGAGGAGATAGCACATTTCCTCTTGAAAGTGGTTCCAAACCTATCTAGCGAAAGGACAACTCAGCAACAGATGTGAAGCACTCTCCTCTGCGGAATTGTAGAAGGTACATAGGGATTCCATGACTTGAGGGTGATGCCGCTTCAACAGGTTAGGTTTAATGAGGATCTTGTTCCTTGTCGCCAGAAGGGGAGAAAATCTGGACCTTCGTCAGTGTCTTTGTCTTCCAAATGGTCCCTGATGGCCAGAAACGCTGGAAAGATGGGAGAATGAGGTTGTTGTAAAAGGATTTCACCGAAAAAAGACCAGAGGAAGACCATCTCCATCTGATATCGTCAACTATAGGGTGGAAGCTAGCCGCCGATCATAATGCCATTAGGTCTCTGAATTCCTGGCACCCTTTCGAAGGGAGAGGGGAATGCAGCTTGACTTACTAAATTGTGCCCCCACCTTGACTCACCCTGGCCTGGGAGCGGACAGACGCCCCTCGTCTCCGGGCAAGTGTGACGCTTTCTTTTTAGATTAATAAAATAATAGTTGAATGAAGGAATATTTCAAAAATATTCATTCATTTTCTATCCCAACTTACTGTAGGGATCGATATATAAATATTGGATGATTTAAGGGGTTTATATGTAAGTAATTACTCTAAGGAGTTTATATATAAATAGAGAAGATTAAAGGGTTGATTTTTAAAAAAACCCTTTTTTTTACATCGCCGATCAGGGCTAAGTGTCATTCACCTGTTCGGTTGTTTGTCATCGGACAACTCTGATGGACCAGGCCCGTTCGTAGGGGCGGAGCTAAGAGGGGGCTGAGAGGGCTGTGGCCCCCCTTTTAAGATTTTTTCTTCACAAATGGCCCCCCTCAATTTCTCCATACAAAGTTGAGAAGAAAAAAAAGGGTGCTTCGGACCTCCGGATGCATCTACAACCATCAGTTCTGGTTGATTTTCATTCAGCTGTTTGGTTGCCTGTCATCGGTATGGATGGCAACAGTGCAGTTTCGGTATGCTTTTGGACAAAACCGAAACCGCACCGCAACCCCTCCACTACACCAAAACTGTACCACACCCCGACGGTTTACCATTTGCCACACCGAAGATGAGAGTTTGGCTCATCTCCTGATCAGATGCCAATTGGTGAGAAGAGTGTGGGACCATTTCGAACAAAGATATGGGATAACGTCCCATCCTACAAATTTGATGTCCCTTTGGACCACATGGAGAAGGAGGTGATTACGAAAGGAGCATCGTATTATGTAGGGCATTTTGCCTATGGGGGTCCTATGGGTTCTATGGCAAGCAAGGAACAAATAGATTTTCAATAGAAGAATTTCATGGGAGGAGATCGATCCGGAGATCAGTCATCTCTATCTTCAAGTTTTGAATCATCCCATGGGTCAAGGTATTTAGTTAGGAAGCTCGAAATCTTTGTAACATTATTGTAACTTGATCATTTCTTTGATATAACTGATCGCGGGCTGCCTAGCCCTCCCTCCATCGGAAGTTTTTTTTTTAAAAAAAAGAGATCGTCGCGGTTTGGTGAAAAAGACAGACTACAAAATGGTTTTGTAACAAATCTCTCCCGAGAAAGATACATTTACAGCAAGTCCCTTTATTGACTGTTGTCCCCTTTAAATGATCAAATCACACCTTATACTTAAATGACAAATGTTATTCTTCGCCGTAGCAAAAAGTAACAATCTCCAATTGTTACTCTTTAGCTACAATACTTTTGCATATTATTACTCTTTGCTATAATATTTCATATAGCAATTTTCTTTTAAAGCAAGATTTTGAACATAATTTTTTTTTTAAAATTTACTACAGTGATTTCACTGTTGTAATTTTTTAAAAGCAAGATTTTTTTAAAAAAATGCTATAGTGATTTCACTGTAGCAAAGAGTAACAATCTGCATAGATTATTATTCTTTGTATTGCTACAATAAAATGTGAATTTTTATCGAATTGTTACTCTTCTTTTACTGAATTGTTACCCTTCTATGTGATTTCACTGTACAGGTAAATATAATGGGTTAAATGAACATTTTATAAACAAAAAGACCTACTACTAAAGTATCTCTTTCTCTGTCTTTATCGTTAAATACTATCTGTTCAATGGACCTAACACTAATTTACCCATAATAAACAAGTTGGGGTCTAGCAGTCTGGGCCAAACCCCAACCCCTTACAAGATGATTTTTAAAACAAATTTGGGCTTAGTAAACCCAACCCACGCGCCAGTCAATAGTCCAACTGCATGTGGCTTGATCAAAGTCAACCTAAACTTATGCCTAGGAGACTAGACTAGCCCGGAGCCACCGAGCTAGAAACGTACTCGACGTCTAACTGTCAATCGACGACTATATGCATTCATCTGGCCAAGGCGCTAATAAAACCTGGTCCACCATAAACTACGGCTGGCAATTTCGGACCCGACACGACCCGACAAGAAGTTAGCAGGTCTGGGGCAGGGCTAAACGGGTTCCTGTCGTAAACGGGTCGACACGATAGTCCCGTTTAATAAACGGGTCGGGTCCAGGTTTAGGGTATGGACACGGTAGACTTGGGAAGACCCGTTTAAAATTCAACGGGTCGTGTCGGGTCGGGTCTACCCGCAATTCGGTACTGTAATATATAGTATCAGCATGTTTATCGGGTTAGGTCGGGTCGAGTCGGATTGGGTCGGATCGCTTCAACTGAATAAAGCCGTGTGGTAAACGGATCTTGTCGGGTCTACCCGTTTATAAACTGGTCGGGTACGGATTTAGGATTAGACACGATTAGTTAAACAGGTCAGGTCCGGGTTTAGGGGTTTTGGACCCGACACGAACCCGACCCGACACGACCCATTGCCACCCTTACCATAAACCCATCTATAATGTAATTCTTTAGCCTGACCTCACAGGCCTGAAGAACAGACTAATTAACCAACAACCACTTTTTTTTTTTTTTTGGTACATAGATAGTGGGGTGCTAGCTAGACCCAAGAGCACACATGCTACAACTATACAGCCATAGGAGAAAGGCCCACTTGACCCACAGATGATTGAAATGAGGTAGTTCAAAACAGCAAAATAAAGGACTTGGTTAAAAATCTTAATACTAAAATTTTCTTATAGAAATCTCTTTGATAAAGTAGAGCAGGTCCTATGAAACCGTTATTCATCTTACCAAATTTTTTTTAAAAGAAATAAATAACTAATTTTATGCTCTTATTAGATTAGGCTATTTCTAATTTCAAGTACTGGCAAATCAATTTATATCGACTATGTAAATAAGAGAGTTAGAAATGCAGGCTTGATGGTTGAATCGTGCTAAACGTTGTCCCATGAATCCTTATTACCCCCTCTCGTGCATGGCTTTTGGCAATGGATCACGGAGATACAACGACTCCGGTTAGGCGACCTTCTTCTTGTTGGCATGGGCTTACAAGAAGGCTTTGGCAAACCCTCAAACGACTTTTAGGAATCCAACAAGACTCCAAGTAAAACGAAGGAAAGCAATGAAGAGGATCCTCTCGGAACAAATAGTAAGCATAGCCGCTCGCACAGCCTTTCAGATCGTAGAGAAAGCAGAGAGGTAGCATCTCGGAGAAAACGTAATGGTTTTTAGTGTATATTGTTTACTGCTGTACAGGTCCTTATATAGGCCATTATACAACAACCAAAGGCTAGACAGGGAATACTAATGGGCTGTAATCTGGGTGTGACAACAGGCCCAAAGTGTGCATGTTACGTAGTGTGGAGAGTTCTCTCGTAACAGCTAACATGCAGCAACGATTTGTAGATGGAAAGAAATAAATGTAAAAGAAAGAAATCAAAAATAAAAAAAAGGCTGGTGTAGACCAGACCATTACGAAGCGGCTATTGTGTCCGGGTCCATAGGCGCACATACACGCGCCAAGTCTGGCCCAGCTCGGCACACACGTGCATGCATGTGTGAGCTAGTGCAGCCCCACCTCTAGTTTTTGACTAATGAGGAGAGAGAGAGGAGAGGGCTTTTAAACGGGCACTTTGGGGTAATCCCTGGGCGATGTGGGACTAAAGCACCCAACACAGGTTGCTGCTACACTAGCGAGCTGGAGCACCACACCAAGTGAAGGAAAGGGCTTGCCTGGCCCCAGGAAGTTGCCGCACTAAAGCGCCACACTTAGCGAAGAACGGATATTGAACCTGGGTTAATCCTCACTACGAGCGGTACCATTACCAACAGCTCAATGTTGCATGTGGTATTAACAACCAGTTTAAAACATATGAAAGGATCTCATTGTTATGCCTCAGCGGTCTGGATAGATTCGACCAAATGGTTAGGTTATGTGCCAACCGAGACGGTTGGCATTCCGCTGAAATGAAAAGTGTGAACGAAAATATTTGTTCTGTGTGTTTCTCTGCCAACCAGGGTGTGGAGCCAGCAAATTACACTAGAAATCTCCAATGACGGGAATACCCTCTTTCGGAACAGCTGTTCCTCATGCCAAACACCCCCTTAGGCATCATTCCAGAACAATCTATTTCCATTCCGAATTACATGATTTGGAAATAACGGCTAATAATTGTTCCTGTGGAATGAAGGACTTTGGAACTAAAAAATATCAGTCCGGCTGTTTCTATGCCAACCAGAATGTTGGGCCATCAAATTGCATTATAAATAGTAAATGACGGTAATAACCTCTTATTGAAAAGGATTAAGGGGAACAATTGTTCCACATTGGCATCATTCCGGAACAATCTATTTCCATTTCGAATTCCATGCTTTTAAAATAACGGCTAGTAATTGTTTCCGTGGAATGAAGGACTTGGGAACTAAAAAATATCACTCCGGCTTTCTATGACAACTGGAATGCTGAACCATCAAATTGCATTAGAAATAGTAATTGACGATAATAACCTCTTCTAGAAGAGGATTAAGGGGAACAGTTGTTCCACATACCTTGGCATCATTCCAGAACAATCTATTTCCATTCCGAATTCCATGATTTGAAAATAATGGCTAGCAATTGTTCCGATGGAATGAAGGACCTGGGAACTAAAAATATATCACCTTCAAATTGCATTAGAAATAGTAACTAGCGGTAATAATCATTTTTGGAAGAGGATTAAGAGGAACAACTGTTTCACATACCAAACACCCCCTTAAACTCTGGAAGCACCAACCAATTGGTCAAGGAATGGATTCTTTCATAGATCGATGGCTCCAATAGTCATGAAATTCTTTTTATTATTATTTTAGAACCCCTCAACAGAGCTAGGGTTACCCCCCCAACCCATCTAGCTTGAACTTGTAATAGGCAAGAAATCCTTAGGGTTATTTGGACTTTGCCCCCCAAATTTTGCCTTGAATTAGACTTTACCCCCCATTCTTTCATTAATTAGACTTTACCCTCCAAAACTAACTGTTCCGGTAGTTCACCTCCCAAAACTTTATTTCTTTTCTGTCAGCTCACCATACAGTTAGTTTTGGGGGGTAAAGTCTAATTAATGAAATATGAACGTAAAATCTAATTCAAGGCAAATGTTGGGGGGCAAAGTCAAAATAACCCAAATCCTTATCATCAGAGCTACCTTGCTTTCGGTTGGGGAAATTTTATTCATACCCCAAAAATATGTAATTAGCCCCCATGCCAACGAACTTGAACACACCCCGATTTCTTTGATCAAACCCCATTCCTATTCAAAAAATACCCTTTTCCCTTACACACTACCTTAAATACACCCCATTTAAATGACCCACCATACCTTGATCATACCCCATTCCTTTCAGATGTTGAAGTCCCATGAGGATTGGGACCGGGAGAGAGAGAGAGAGAGAGAGAGAGAGAGAGAGAGAGAGAGAGAGAGAGAGAGAGAGAGAGAGAGAGAGAGAGAGAGAGAGAGAGAGAGAGAGAGAGAGAGAGAGAGAGAGAGAGAGAGAGAGAGAGAGATGATCTTCTTATTTCTCCATTGCTGGAGGGGTTTGATTTCCTATGGAGAAATCCGATCGGGGAAAGCGGGTCTTCGAGCCCTGTTGCCGTCTATAGAGGAATCAGATCGGGAAGAAGTAGGATCTTCAAGCCCCGTTGTCGATGTCACTGCCACTGACACCACAACCACGTCATCACCATCGCTCAATTCCTTTCCAATTGCAGCCGATGCCCCCTTATTTAAAACGTTTTGTTTTAAGTTTTAGACGCATGTCGTGTATAAGATAAGGGTATAAATGATATTTAAAAAATTATGAGTAAATTATTGTGAAACGGATGGGAGACGGGGGTTATTTACATATTTTTGGGGTATAAATAAAATTTCCCTTCGGTTTAGGGTTACTGTGGCTAAGGACCCTGACAACAGACCCGCGGAGTGATAAGGACGGGCATAAGATGTGTTTCACCTAAGGTCCTTGATCGAAAGACCAGTAAGGTAAATAGGATTGCCGAAAGTGCAAAATACCCTCACACCTGGCCTCTTCCTTCGTCCATTTCTCTCGAGCAGCGGTATCGGAGGTGAGCGTGAGCAGTAGAGACGGTGACAGCGGGCACAAGCAGCGGCCTCAAGTCTCCGCTGTTCGCGACTAGAAGCCACTGCAGAAGAGTGATGACGTGCTGGATATTTGTGGCTGCCACTAGCCGTTGTTGGCTAGCTTAAAATTCAACTTCGGTGGAGCCAGCCACGTACAAATTCGATCCTATTCCTGCTCCACGGCGGCAACTATTGAAGGGAATCAATCGGGTCGGGTTACATCTTGTCAATCCTGGATGGTCCATACCACCGACGCACTTATAGAGCTGGCCGCGTGGGATTAAAATTCTCAAGTAGATCATCAAGTTATTCTTTGTGATGGAGACTTGGGCTAGGTTTTTCCGTGGCGTATTCGCACTATCATCATGGACTGCAGATTTCTCGTGAATGTACATCGAGATTCGGGTTTGCTATATTCCTGGGGGCTTAAATCGTGCAGCTCGTGCCTCGGCTAAATAGTCCATAGACCATTTATATGTTGAGACCCTCACGAACTCGAATCGTCTGCACCTCACGTCACAGCCATCCGTTGCTCTCATACCGGACCGGTGCATCGCACTCAGCCCGAACCGACAGGCAAAGGAATGGTTGTGATTGGCACAACGACGTTGGCTCCTGCTTGGCACTTGGATCACTGCAGCTTCTTTGCCGGCAGGTTGACGCCGAGAGCGATGCACCGATCGGGTGTGGGTGCAAATGGACGATTGTGATGTGTGGTGCAGACAATGGGTTAGATAAAGGGGTAGATGATTTGGGTTCATACCTTCGCCCCAAAATTCGGATCGAAAGGGGAGGTTCACTAGAGGGTATACAAAGACACCCACCACCCAACCCCTGACCGATGTGAGACTAACTCCGATAGCCCTCTCTTGCAGAACGCCACCAAGCCATGGGTCGGACAAACACCCCACATCTCTATCTCTCTCTCTCTCTCTCTCGCGCACGCGTGATCAAAGCGGAAATGACTTTTTTTTTTGCTGGACAGCCCAGGCTGTTAGAGGACTGGGCGCTAGAGCAATGGCTCAAAGAGATCTGAAGATCGAAACAGAGAAGGCAGTTAGCAACTGCTATTTATTATTTCTATAATCTTGTGAACATGACATCAACGACCTGAATTCGCATGCGCAAACACAACACAACAGCCTTGAGAGAAAGTTTGCTCCACAGTATACATACCGGGAGTCGAATAGAAATCCTCTCTAACATGGGAGAGATGAAGTGCCACCAGACAAGAGCCCGTTGGTATGCGGGAATGACTTTAACCTTGAGTTACCTAGGAGTGTGTAGGTAAACTTCCGAGTGGGTCATACGCATTCCCTGAGGGATTAGTCCGAGCCTGAAGTGGGTCCATTGCCCGAAAGGTTTCGGCTCATCCGCTGATGTCAAAAAAAAAAAATCCGCAAAAGCAAATTTGAATAAAGACCTAACCGAGATGACTTTAGCCACCTTTCAAAAAAAAAAATCTATGCCCGATTAATAGGCCATCACATAAGTAACTGGGCCCAAAATAATATGTTCCGGCCCATTGTATTTATTCGTGCACCCAATGGGACCATGCCATCTGTCAATATCGCACAAAAAAAATAACAACGACCCCCACCAATCAGTGTTTTCAAAACTAGACCGGAAAGCGAACCAAAATGGTATCCGGTTCGGTCCAAATCGATTCAAACCGGTGGTTCAACCTTTTGAACCGTATGTTTTTTAAATAGATATTTACTAAATTCTTCAATTGCAAGGTTTGATTCCTGGGTTAACATACAAACCGATTTATTAAAAGACCGAACCGAACCGAAACATGTTCCGGTTTCAGTCCAAACCGGTTGAACCGTCCACTTCGGTCCGGTTTTCAAAACACTGCCACCAAGTCACCAACCCAGGAAAAATTTCAGCACATCCAGCGGTTGCATGGTACGCAGGATGTGCTGAAATTTTTGTCCCAAGGAGAAAAGACTCGGTGGAACTATTCTAAGGGCTGACGTGGTGCAACACACATCTCATAGTCGTCCGATGCACGCATCATATAAGTGTGAAACGCATCTAGCCATGGATGCAGGCAAAGCGACAGGTGAATCTCATTCAGTTCCTAATTTCGTGCAACACCACATAAAACATCCGTTGCGACATTTTCTCCTATCTGACTTCATCGGATGTGCGTTGCACCGAATTTTGCACGAGTGCGACTCCTCCGGCGGATGCAGCTGGTTGGGGAGGAGCCGTTCGATGCACTCACCCCAACTTACAGTGGGGGTTGGATGCCGTTCAACTTTTGGGGTGAATGCATCGGACGGCTCCCTTACCACAACCAGCGAACTAAATCGAACCAAACAGGCATTCATATTTAGGTTTCTTTTCCCTCTTTTCGTACCCCGGGATCTAGAGTTTCGGCACCCTCACTTGGCCTCCTCAGTCGCCGACGACGATTTCGGAGAGGCCGAAATTTCGATCGTGGTGCTTTCCGGGACTGAATCTGGCCCCTTTCAAACCCCAGTGTAGATAGGGGCCTTCCGGCGGCCGGTCTTTTTGTGTTCGTTGAGACGGAGACACGCGGCGGCTCTCGCATCGATCAACGGCTCTCTCACGGCGTGGGGGGCATGTGTTTCTCGCCGGTGGCGGGCGGAGGAGCAGATATGGTCCCGATTTTTCGTGTTGGAAGCGGTGGTTTTCCATATCGATCTCCGTTGGCCGGCGACGTGGATCTCGGATTCTCGGAGGTGCTGTGGAGGCGGAGTTCGATGGGGACGAATATGCTATATTTCCTATGATTTTTTTGGCCGAGTTGATGGTGGGCAACCAAGGATCGTCAAGTTTTTGGTTTTTTTTATGATCGTGGTTCGCCGGTGAGCTTGTCCTTCGCTGATGGTCGAAGAGGTTGGTTTGTTACTTTCTTTTTTTTTGTTTTCTTTTGTACGCCGGTGTGGCGTCTTGTTGTGCACTAGTGTGGTGCTTTCTTCGGCCATGGATAGCCAGGGTTTTCACAGGCGGTGGCGACTATTGCCGTGGTGTGTGGAGGTGACGGCTGTTGCCATGGTGTTTGTTTGTTCTGCTCGTGCCAAGCTTTGGCACCTCCTGAGATCTTTTGATCTCCCCAATACCAAAAAAAAATTGTTTGCAGGAGCATCAAAGGGTTTACATTGGAAGAACATGCTCACCAACTTGTCAAGAGGGTAATATGCTCACCCTCCCCAGCTACAAGGGCAGTGCTATTCAACCGAAAAGTTTAACCAGAATCACGTGGCATCCAATCACAGTGTCGATGGGACCAGAATGAGACTCACCAGTCGAGACTGGGTGCAACGGACGGATGTGATCATGACACGTAATTCTGGTTAAAAAATTTTTTGCTGAAGTATTCGGGTTAAATAGTATTTTGGCAGCAACAAAATCCTGCGGATACGGTTCCGCTGCGGACAAAAGACCGACAGCCGGTGCCTCACCGCGCGGTACACCCAAAGAGCGCTGTCAGTACTCACGCCGGACACGACACGCCGATCAGACGGCCCATACCTGCGTACGTTGCCACGCACGCGCACCGGGAAAGGAGGGAGTCGCCTCCCACCACGCCACCGCTCGCACGTGCCACGCTACGATGCGTCCCACACGTCGTACTACGGCATCCGCCCCGGCCGGCGTCATCACCCCCCGCTCCCCTCCAGAGTCCAGGCTCTCAAGCGAACCGGACGGAGACCGTGGTACTTAGCACTGTTCCGGCGGTGACTCTTGTCTTAACCGCACCGCACCGCACCGCACCGTACACAAGCAGATGCATTCAGCATTCAGAAGGAAATTAAAAAAAAATATTGAATTAAATTTCTCTGGATTCCCAAACCAGAAAGAGAGAGAGAGGGATCCCAAAACAGCAAAACAGCAAAAAAGGGTGGGTCCTTCAACTTCTCCCTGTTCTTCCAATGTTTTTTTTTTTTTTATCGTTTTTTCTGATTTTTTTTCAAATATATGGACGGCTAGTGATGGTGCATCGAGATAGACAGGTGGTGGTGATGGGATCGCGATTCAGGAGAGGAAGACTTGCACGCTGCCGGTTCTGAGGCAGCGGCAGACGGGGCAGGCCTCGGGTGCCCCGCCGCTGGCGGCGTCGCAGGCGGAGCAGAGGCAGAGGTGGCGGCAGGGGAGCAGCACCACTGAAGCGGGCCGACAGCGGCAGGCCCGGCACGCCCGCTCCCGCTCGGCCCGGTCCGGGTCGATGTGGGCCGACTCGGCATCGTCGGCCGGCGGGTCCCCGCACTCTTCCCCCTTGCACTGCGACGCGATCGCCGCCGCGGCGGCGGTCTGCTGGAGCTGAGCGTGTAGGGAGGCGGCGGCAGCCTGCTCCGCCATGGCCTTGGCCTGCCACGCCATCGACTCCGCACGCAACCGGATGAGGCGGTCCTCCAGCTCCGCCCCCCGCTTAGACGCCCGCTCCACCTCCGCCTCCTTCTCCCTCAGTCTCCGGGCAGCCGACTCCTCCGCCGCCCCCAGCAGCGCCCGGTAGTGCCTTTGCCGTCTCTCCGCCAGCGCGCGCCGCAGCTGCTCTCCCTGCAGTCCGAAAAACGGAATACCCATCATTCATTTATCTCCATATGCGACACAACTACCAGAGAGAACCCAGATGAAGAGTAGAATGGAACCTGGGCGACGAGGAATTGATGAATCTCCTCCTCATGTTGGCTGATTTGGGCGGCGAGTTCTTCAGAGAGGAAGGTAGAGAGCAAGGAGGAGGAGGAGGAGGAGGAGAGAAGGGGATTCGATTGGTTCTGGTTTTGGTCCTCAAAGGCGAGGCGGAGTCCGGTGGAGACGAGGGGAGGGGGTTGGGTCTGGAGCTGGGCGAGGCTTATAAACGTCGGCGAAGGAACAGAACTGGGTTGCAGCGAGAACAAGCTAATGGGATGGTGGTTCTGCTGCGGCGGAGCCGCCCCTGTTTCTCTTCCCCTTTTCCTTTGACTGCCATTCCCTGTTGCGCATCAACCGAAGAACCCATGTCGTCTCAGACGAGGAAATGAAGGAAAACAAATCACAGGAAATCACAACAACCCATCTCTGCCCTCTCTCACCTCCATTGGAGAAGAAGATCGTCGATTGATCAAGAGGCCCCGGCGGCGCCTGCGAGTAATCCATCACCCTCAACTCCTGCTCTCCTCTGCGTCGAACCCAGAAGCCGAAATCACAAAAGAATCCCGAAATACCGAAGCAAAGAGAGGGAACCCATCAAGAGGGGAAGAGGGGAAGCAACGCAGCAGACCCATCAAGCCAAAAGTACCTATTCAGCAGCAGAGCATTGGATGGGTATTGGGCTTGAACGGCCATTGCAGATTCGAAGACAAACGAACGGGGATTTTTAGAGAGAGAGAGGGGGGGAGTGAAATTAGGGAGAGGAATAAAGGGAGAAAGAGGTGGTGGAATCAGAAGGGCAAAGCCCAAAGAATACTTGTAGCCCCTCTCTCTCTCTCTCTCTCTCTCTCTCTCTCTCTCTCTCTCTCTCTCTCTCTCTCTCTCTCCTCTCTCTTGTTTTTCTCTCAGATTTCGATGAAGAAAAGGGTTGCAGAGGGAGAGAGAAGCGCTCGAAACGAAGGAACGAGTCCAAAGAGGGCCTTCTTCTGCTCTCACGCACACACTTTATGCACGCACACGGGATGGAGGAGGTGATGGGTGGTGGGTTGGCGGCTTTTCTGGAGACACCATTTATTCCTCCAATTTAATTAGCTATGGATCGTCTTAAATGGAGATTTAGTTTTTAAGCTTCCAGATTACTTTGGGTTTTAAGCTTTGAGATTAGGGGAGGCAGCGGGTTGGGTTCGGGTGGACCCTACCTACCCATACACATAATCATTTGGGTAGGGTAGGGTTCAAATCTGATCCATACCCATTAGGGTATAAAAGGATCCATACCTGATCAATACTCCTTTTGGGTATGAATTGGATATAATTTTTTTTTCTCCACCACAAATGTAATTGTTTAGAAAAATATCAATGTATTACAATAAAATACTGGTTCCACTTCGGTACCATACAGAATCCATCTCCACCATCTTTCTCATTTTTCTTACATCCTAGTGGTGGGAGCATTATTCTAGGGGCCATGGGATGAACCCTAAGTGGACACCTGCGATCCACCCTAAGGTCATCCGACGATCCGTATGAATTTTGGTATGGTGCCGAAGTAGATACCATAGAATTGCCCTGAAATGCTCAGAACCTCTATGGTTTTTTATTATATTGGTTTTATTAGGGCATATGGTAAGGCTAGAATTTGGGTATATTACAATGAAATTAGAATCCAACTGTACTATCCAACATATATGAGTTACGGGGACAATCGGGTTTTGGGTATGGATAGTGAGTTACCCATATACTCATACCCAAAAGTTGGTCGGGTACAATTTCCATACCCATATACTATCCAAATCTTGTTTCGAGTACAAAATCTATACCCATATCCTGCGTTTTGGATCGGTCTATGGGACTCCATTGCCACCCCTATTTCAGATTACTAAATTAGAAGACGTGGGAAGGGGAAGGTGAAAGAAATGGGGCAGCTGTTTTTACATGGGATAAATGTTAAATCGTGTGGCGTTCGTGAGCAAACCCTCATAATATAGATCAAATTACCAATCGATCTTCTGATGGATCAATTATAGAACACAACGACAATCTCAAGCAATATAAGTAACAAAGCATAAAGCAGGAAAAATCCAACGAAAAACACAAACACAAAAGCATACAAAGAAGAGATAGAGATTCTACGAGAAAACCCTTGCGCAAGAAAGCCATAGGTGAAGTCGATCCATTATAACGGAGAAACAAAAGAAGTTGCAAGTATTTTTCCTCGCTAAAGACCGAGTCTTGTTTCTGCCCATAAATTCACCATCTTATTTATACACAACCCGACATAAGGCATGTCCAATATTCGATCTATGGGGGTTAACCACGAGGATACAATTGTATGTTTTCTTGAATAATTATGTGGCAAATTAACTTCGACTATACTGTGATAAAATTTTCTATATTTTCAAGACTTTCACAAAGATATCGATTAATTCACAAATTAGGAAAGCGACCAAATAACAATGGGCATATTTCATTGATTATTCATGAATAGTTTTTGAAAAATACACAAATTTAAAATCTTGATTAGATATTAGACAGTTTGGTGGACTAGAATTGAACATAAGCATAATTCAAGCCTAACTAAATATGGTCTAGTCAAACTTATGCAAAACATGAAATGTGGGAAATAACAATACCGTTCGAGCTTTGAAATTGTAACAACTTGGGTTTATGATGAAAATAAACTAGAATTCACGACTAGTTATTCATCAATCCACTGTTGTGTGCGGAAGACCACCGAACCAATGCAAATAATAGATTTGATATGGAACCAAAATCCAAAAAGATTTAACAAACCAAAACAAACACCAAAGAGAAGTAAAGAAGACAACCAATCAAGGAGACACGTATATTTTAGGTGGTTTGGTCTTTGACCTACGTCCATTGACGGCAGCATGGAGAAATCAAATATCAAAATCGAAGAGAGTACAATTAGGGTTCTTCAAACCCTCAAGCAAGTCCTAATGATAGCTCTCCAATATCTCTTCCAATGATAATTATCATCCTCTAAAGAAAATCCTATACTTCCCTTTCTATCGTTGGAAAAAGTCTCATATAATGTAAATTTCAAAGCAAACCTAGCACCAAATGGGCAAAATACCCTTGAAAAGTAAATCATGATCCTGCACCCCGGGCGTCGAGCGGTGCGCACCACCCGTGCATACCACTCAAACAAAGACCCAACCAGAATCCTAGGTACTAGTCGATGCACTAGGCAATGGACCAAAAATTGGTGCACACCACCTGTGTGGTAGCGGCCCAATGAAGGTTCACTAGCACGTGTCTCTTCTGCCTTCTTCCGCTGCTTTGTGCTAGTGTTCCACCTGCGGTTTTGGACTTCCAAACCGAGCCAATATCCACACCCACCTCTTGCAATCTTTTTTAATCTGCATAAAACTTCTTACTATTATCCAATTTTCTTTGTCTAAAGATAGATTGTAAGGCAAGTTTGGTTTTTTAAAATGCGAGTGACAATCTTATCAAGTATTTTTTATGGATTTGCCACCATGTCAATTTTTTTGTGGATCACATCTAAATTTATGTGGTTTTTCGCAAGAAGAATGTTAAATTGACAGTGTGGTAGTTTGACTTAATTACGATCCATGGTTTTAAGTTACATGCATTTTGTGTTTCGGATTTCAGTTGGTGGTGCATCCACCCTTCTAAGATATTGTTTGTTTGATTAAAGAGTAGTGCTACAATTTACTTGAGACTTTTTTTTTATGGAACTTTAAATCGGTGAATCACCTGTAAATGCATGGACAACTGATAGTACAGTGTTCAAAACTTATTCTTAGATAATCAGCAGCCCCCCCTTTTACCCTTTTTTTCTGTCGGAGCTAGGGTTAGGGTTTCTCACCTCTTGGCCTCTCTGGCCGTCAATAGCAACACCGGCTAGGCCAGGGGATCCGGCCTGGCAGCTTCCTATGAGGTACGAGCGGGCCTTTTCTCCATACCCTGTACATAGGGGCTGCCCTCATTAAATAGGTATTTGTGTTCGGATCTCTGGTGGCACAAGGCCTCCCCTGCCTGGATCGTCGCCTTCTGAGCTTGGATTGGCGGGTTCCGGCCGAAGTACAGCCACATTGGTGGTTTATGGACATCGACCGGAGTTTGTCGTGGTTTCCCCTCTGCAGAATCGGTGATGGTTTTTGGTGGTTCAAGACGGCGGAGCCGGTTCATGGCCAATCGGAGGACTTGTTGCTGCTTTCTTCTCTGTCGGAGATGGTGGTGATGGTTGATCGGTTCGTGGATCCAATTTTTGGGTTTCCACTTTAGTTTTTCTTTTCTTCTCATGCTTGTGTGAGCATCTCTTGGCTTCTCTGTGTGTGTGTTTTTCCTCCTCGTCGATGGGTCCTGCCTGGTTAGTGGCTGTGTTGTCTAGCTCTGGCGGACTGTGTTGTTCTCACCAAGATGGTGGTCTGGTTTATCCGTCGTGTGGCGGTTCTTCTGCAGTGCCCGCTTGTGACGTCTCCTGGGAATTCGATTGTGACCTCCCCCTTTGAAGAAATACAAAAAAACAGAAGAAGATAATCAACGGCATAAAACACTAGATAAACTCGCTACCCGAACGAGAAAGAAACTCACCACCAAGACAAGAGAAAAAGCCTAAGACCAAACATACAACCATCAGAGAGAGAGAAGAAGTGGACTTAACTACTGAGATGCAACTGTCGTTGCAATTTACTTGATATATCATAACAAGCCTTCGCATACTATACTAAATTTGGTAGTATAGCTATTTAAAGTAGGATTCACAAAGTCAACACTAAAAAGACTAGTTAGTCACCACCATCCTCTCTCCATCCTTTCCATCATCCCTCATAAAACTTATTAGGATAAATTACACTTTGCCCCTCCTAAAGTTTAGCCCAAAATCACTTAACCCCTCTCAAGGTTTTTTTGTTCCAAATCGGTCTCTAGAGTTTTAATGTAGTTTATTAACTATAGGGGGTTAAGCAATTTTGGGCCAACCTACTAAATTTCATCTTTTGATAATTTATATATAATCAAAACTGAATCGAAGGGGGCAAATTGTAGTTTATTAAGTGGTAGGGGGTTAAGTGATTTTTGGCCAAAGGGGCGCGACATACTCAATTCTCCCACAAGGACAGAGTGGTCCGAGTGGTTGGACAAATAGGCCTTACAGGATTCCCATCCTGACACAATTACATGCAAGGAAAAAAAAAAACCATAATAAAAGCTTGATCATGATAAAATCACAATAATGCAAGTGAATGGCATGTGATCCTTCCCCGGGATGCCCCCCCCCCCCCCCCCCCCCCCCAACGTCGTATGCGGTCCTGATAGACAATAGTAACAAATTCAATGTTCGAAAATAATTCAACGAGGGGAAATAATTCGGAGTTTGAAAATATCCGAAAAATTCAGAACAAGTTCGGAGAAGGTCAAAAACGTAAAACAAAAAGTATATATTATATTACATTAGTAATTCTATATTAATAGATATAAAACTATATATTTATAACGGAAAAAATAGATAGCACAAAGAAAAAAGAGAAATTCAGAAATTATTCGTAAAATTCCTGAATTATTTATGAATCGTTCGGGAGTTACTCGGGTGTGACTCATGTTGCCGAATAATTTAAAAAATAATTCGTTAGTCATTGAGTTCACGAAATATTCACGAATTTTTTAATAATTCAGAGAATATTGTTACTATGTTTTAGACGTGTACCGGGCTCGATCCTTGCGAGTGCCATACAATAATGATAGGTCCCACCTGGCCCTCCAAAGAGTTGACGCAAGAGTGGTAGCATACCACACGAGTGTGAAAGTCGCCACACTAGCGAACCGTGACCACTGGTGACAAGAGTGGGATTCGAACCGTGATCACGGGTCACGAGGGGAGAACGCAACACCAGCTGAGCTATCAGTCGGGTGCTTCCAAGTGAGTTGTCATTGCCCAACCCTTATTGAAATTTAGAATCGATGCCATTAGGCACCAGCCCTTTCTTGTAATTATATCAATTAAACCCATAAAGATTTGATCTTTTTGTGCATCCCATTATCATTATTTTTCTTTTTTCTGCAGTAACACTCCATTATCATAGATCATGAAGGAAAGATGTCAAATAAATATATGAATACATCATACATGCACACACATAGGAGAGAGAGAGAGAGAGAGAGAAAAAGAGAGAGAGAGAGAGAGAGAGAGAGAGAGAGAGAGAGAGAGAGAGAGATATGGTAGGTAAGAAGGAACAGACCAAAAGAGCAGGGCATCACGCATTTCATGGGGGTTAGCACCCCACGATGGCAGTGTCGTAGTAACTCTCTCTCTCTCTCTCTCTCTCTCTCTCTCTTACATTGCTTCTGCGTCTGTCTACATTCAATTCATTTGAGAGAGAATCCCGTGTCCCTTCTCCGGTTAGCAATTATTTATATACCATATTATTTTTAAAAAATAGGATAAATTACACTTTGCCCCCTAAAGTTTATCAAAAAAACATTTAAATCCCCTGTGGTTTATTTTGTTCCAAATCGTTTCTTGGAGTTTGAAATGTTAGCACAATACCCATTTTTGTCAACCACTTGATTTCGTCATTTGGTAATTTTTATATGAGCAAAACTGAATTGAAAGGAGTAAATGTAGCTTTTAAACTATAGGGGGTTAAGTGTTTTTGAGCTAAACTTAAGGGAGCAAAGTGTAATTTACCAAAAAAAATACTCACTTCTATACGATAAGGTATGTAGAGCCACGGGTCCAACTCAGAGAGATGGTAGTCCCTGTTTGGTGGGCCAGGCTCGAGCAACCCGGGCCGGGAATATATGTGCCAAGTGATCTTTTACTGGGCCCACTCAACTAACCATCTTCTGACCTTCACCACTGATACTCTTGTTGCGAATACCTCATCATGGGTGTTTATTAGATACAGTTTACTAGAATTACAGAAGAGAGGATTGTAACACGAAACAATGTTTCTTACCAAAAAAAAAAAAAACAAATTACATAAATCTCCCCTGAACAATGGGGGTAGTTTCACATTGATCGTTCAACTAGCCCCCCCTCCCCCCTCTTTTTTCTTCAAAACAGAGTCGAAAGGGAGACGGAGGTTGCTTTGCAACTCCGGCCGCCACCACCACCCTCCTTCTTCTCAGCTTGGCATAGTCGCTGGCCTGCCTCGTCGGTGCCTCCGACACGGGGCCCGAGAAGCAGGGGGGTTGAGGTGGTGCGAGGGAATGAGAGGTGATAGGGCTACAATGGGGTTGGGCTGGGGGCTTCACCGGAACACCGCTGACGATTAAGAGGACTTAAGGTGTCTTCGGGAGGTCGGGGAGTAGGGGAGAAGGTGGTGGTGGTCGGGCCGCCTGAAAGGGGATGGAGGTTGCTCTGCAACTTCAGCTGCCATGGGGTTGGGCCGGGGGATTCGTCTGAACATCGTCGGTAATCTGGGAGCCTGAGGTGACTTTGGGAGGTCGGGGAGGTGGTGGTGGTCGGGCCGCTTGAGAGAGAGAGAAAGAGAGAGAGAGGGGGGGGGGGGGGGGGGGGGGGGTTAATATCGGAAGGAAAAATATTAATATTGACCATGTCAACCATTTTAGTCAAATCTGATGACGAAAAATTAACGGAGGGGTCAACTTGTTTACATTGTATAGTTTGGGGGTCTATTTGTTCAAAAAAATTAAGGGACCAATATGAAACTACCCCCATAGTTCAGGGGAGGTTTATGTAATTTGCCCAAAAAAAAAGCAAATTATATAAACCTCTCCTGAACTATGGGGGTAGTTTCATTTTGATCCCTTAACATTTTTTTTGAACAAATAAGCCCCCAAACTATGGACCAATTTGAAATCGTTGTCATCCATAGACGGAATGTGTTAAATAACTAAAATACCCCCATCATTTCTTCAAAACATACCAGAAAGTGGGGAGGGAGGTTGCTCTGCAACTCCGGCCTCCACCACCCCCCTCCCTTCTTCCTTTCAGCCTGGCACAGCTGATGACTTGCTTCGCCGGTGCCTCCGATGAGAGCGTAGGCCGCGATTGGCGCGGGGCCCGGAAAGCAGGTGGGTCTAAGGTGGTACGAGGGAATGGGAGGGAGGTTCTGCAATTCCGGCCGCCATGACACCCCACCATCATTCCTCTCGGTCTGGCACAGTCGGCGGCCTATCTCGCCGGCGCCTTTGTCATGCACGCAGGCCACAGCCAGCCCAGGGTCTTCGCCGGAACGCCATCAATGATCGACGGGCGTGAGGTGACTTCAAGAGGTCGGGGAGAAGGTGGTGGTGGTCAGGTCGCCTGAGGTGGGGGAGGAGAGAGAGAGAAAGAGAGAGAGAGAGAGAGAGAGAGAGAGAGAGAGAGAGAGAGAGAGAGAAGGGTAAAACCGAAAGAAAATAAATAAATAAAGGCCACATCAGCTAATTTTATCAAATCTGACAGTGAACAATTAATGGAGGGGTCAACTTGTTAAAGTTGCATAGTTTGAGAGTTTATTTGTTCAAAAAAAAAGTTCAGGGACCAATGTGAAACTACCCCCATAGTTCAGGGGAGGTTTATGTAATTTGCCCAAAAAAAACACCGTGCTGAGTTGGTAGGGGGTGTAGGGGGGCAACTGCCGGGGGGTGGTGGCATACCCCTTGGGTTCATCCCATGACTATAGATTGTGACCCTTGATTTACAGATCGCCACTTGTTGCTCTGCAAATCGTCAACGATCGATAGAGAAGACGATCAACAATGGAGAGGAGTCAAACCCCCTAGCTATCATCACATGTGCGCTCCACATGAGTTTGGTCACCAATTGGGATGATGTTCATAGATCATGATAGCTTATGTTTTGTATTATTTCGGATCCATGTTTGTTTTTTTCAATGAACTAATGAGTTTGGTTTTATAAATTAATAGCAGGTTTAAGACTCTAATCCGAGGTGGTACATAGAAAGGGATGTCCCAAGGTTGGAATGATACGTTTCAAAGCAAGTACAAATCTAGCTATATAGATTATGCGTGACAGAGTTGGAGGCTCTGGAAAAATAAAGAGCAATTGCAGTCATGATTGTCGGGATTGCCTTAGTAGAAATCGTCAGTCTGTGATGATAGGTGCTATACGCCATTGAGGATTGTAATCCAGATGCAGGAGGAGATCCGAAATGGACTTAGCTAGCATCGCCTTCAAAGGTGAGTTGGAGGCGACAATGAGAGCAGACTTCATCGCCGCAGCTTCAGCAATTAGTGGGTCAATGGTGATAATTCTTGAGTTGGCTGCAGTGATGAGATTTCCACGATGGTCCAGAAGCACAAATGCAATAACGACAGAGGATAGACGTATAGATGCAACAATGTTGAATTTGAGAGTATCCTAGGGGGCTGGCCTCCATTTAGGTGGGGAGAATGGAGTGAAGTGGCCGGCCTGGGGGGATCCGTTGTCTTCTTCTTCAAGATTGAAAGCTTGATCCGAGGCAATAATATAGAGTTGATCAAGTTCATGGGACTCGAGGGTGGGATGAGTTCCACTTGTACATTTTGAAACAACGAGCTTTCCATATGAACCAAAGGGTAATGACACAAAATACATAATTCATGCTCTTATTTGCTTCTTTTATCAATTGTACAATCCAAATAAGTTTGTCTGCAATCCCTCTATTGAATTGTGGCAAGTTTATTTGATATATAGATTTAACCATCGATCAATTGGTCAAAGATTTGTTAAAGGAAGGGCTTATTCCATAAGATGTGGTCAGCAACAATAAAGCTTGCAATCGAAATAAGAGGATTGATAACTAGCACTAGGGCTTTCGAAGGTGAAGGAAGGTTTGGTATCACCGATCTTGCAAGTTAGGATATGTAGTTTATTGTTGATTTGCCAACCCAATCACGTCTGAAGTAAAGTCCTAGATTGAAGCATGCTCCTCTTGTTGGAATAGATGAGGTCTACAGCTCATAAAAACCTATAGTTTAGCTGTATATGATTAATAGCTTAGTATTGCATCTTGGCACGTATCTTAGTCCCTATTTTGATTACAGAACAGAGAGTCATGGCTATATGGTAATTCACTTGAGTAGAAGACTCGATAGAATGGTTCTATATAACCTAAATCCGTTCGCAGCTCTAATTAGGGTTGGTCGCCCTATCAAGATAAGCTGTTGGAATTATAAAGTGTGGGTTTCTCCACCATAATTATTACCAGGCACAACGACTATGGCCGAACGAAACAAACATGGTGCACAAATCAATTAGCAGACACCGGTACACTAAGCCATGTTTCTGCTTAGGATAAAACAGTCATAAACCCTGAAGAACCATGACTGGTGGGCTAACCAATTTTGGTTGAGCTTTGGTGCACCAATGTGTGAGGGTTCAGTTACGTGATCCAAAACCACAGTGTACTGGGTTACCCGGCTGGCGCCGCATCAACATGCCACTCCTATAAGCCATCCATATCCCTAACGGGAGGTGCATTTCTTGATCTGACTTATATCATATTAAATCCATCCTGGTGATCATCAGTTGGACTTCTGACCGGATTCGGTTATTCGGCAGGGCAATCGGAGGTACGATATAGATAGTCAACTTGGAAGGAACCAAGTCATATGAGCACTCGAGTCTGACGGTGTTATCCACCACTCGAGTTGCGTCATGGCACCAAGTAGAGGGACAGTGAGTTTACCACTACTAAGCGGAGAGTAGGGGTATACAAGAGAACATAATAAGTCCAGGAGAATTGGAGTGCAGCCTGCGTCGCACTCTGGGTGGCAATATAGGTTAACTCAGACTCAGAGGTCGATGGTACACTCGGATAGTTTGTCGATCGAGTCCAAGTTAGAAGCCATGAACCCTGGTCCCTGAAGGTTTTACCTTATCCACATTATGTACGGTCCTTGAACCATCTCCTCAATTTACAGGACGCAGCTAGAGGATGTTATCAGTCTAACCCTAAATACGCTCCATGAGTGCATCACATTAGTGCACGGTAGATGTGTATGTGCACGTGTGTGTGTGCTAGGGGGACAACCCCGGAGTAGTACATGGACACACATAATCATCCCCTTACTTTGAGTGCGCTTCGCTACAAAGTTGTGATGCACCGGGACATGTTACAGATCGACTAGTAGGCTTTGCTAAGGATACCCTACGTATTTACTAAGCGCACCCTAGTGAATAGTGAAAGCACTAGTTACACCCTATATAGGTATGCTATGCAAGTTCTCGTGCAAGGGGGGTCGGCCAACTAGTGCTATGGGGGTATTTTGGAAAACCAAAACCCCATAGGCTAGGGGGGTGGCCCTATGTGTTAGGGAACATGTATGGTCGGCTCCTCCTAAATTCTAGGAGTTGGTTCGAGAAATAAAGAGGATTGACATAAGGGGTTTCCTAATTCTATATGCAAGGGGAGATAGAGATAAGAGGGAGATATAGACAAGGGGGGCCAATCTACCCATTGTTATATACAAGGTAGGGGCCAGCCCCTATATGAAAGCATAGGAAGAGGGGGGCCGACCTTATCTTCAAATCCTAGTCGCCCCTCTTTTTTCGCTTCTCCTCTCTCGTCTCTTTCTCTCTCGCATATGCGCATGGGTTCGGACAAGCCGATGACTTCCTCATGTAGTGAATCAAAGATGAAGAAGGATTATAACATGGAGTTACTAAGAGTTCCATCGATAAGGTTCCGTGCATAATACGAGATTAGATGAACAAGAAGGTGTTCCTCGCAATCTTATGTTGTCCAGATTTTGCATAGAAGATCATCCATGAATTTTTTATTGTTATGATAGATATAGAAGTCCAAATAACTTCAAACTAGATACAAACGTTGCATATCGAAGTTCTCTACCTCAAGTCCAAATTTTAGCCCAATCAGAGTTCGGGATCAAAACTTATGGTCGTTATACTGAAGCCTATCTGAGTAGATCTGAATCCGTCTCCATCTTGTACCGAAGCCTCTCCGAGCAGATCCAAGTCCGTCTTCATCAACAAAGAAGAAATTTATCACAATGAAAGAATCCGCACAGAGATATGACTTCTAACATGAAGATCTAATATAGAGATAGAACATACATGTATGCTTGATTGTTCCTTTCACTAGATCGATATTAAGGGGTTGCGTAATTGCCATACTAGATTTATCACGCATATATATATATATATATATATATATATATATATATATATATATATATATATATATATATATATATATATATATATATATATATCATTTTGATGAAAATTTTGATATATAATGCACACCACTCACGGTCTTCGGACCTACCCTTTACTTCTGCTATGGACCTCAACCATAGGATTATTTTCAATAATTGTTATCAGAGCCACACTAGTGATGTGTGTTTTATGTTTGTCATAAAATTGTCGCGTGCGCGCATAATTAGTATATACTTTCATCGGGGTTCTATATGTAGATCATTCATATTATAGATATTGTGTGTTCTATGAATTGATCTTACAGGGCGCCACTATAAATAATATGGATATGTGATTGCTTGCTACCAGGGGTCGAACCCCATGCTAGTATATGTCTAGATATGTTTTCTGAGTATGGATAGATTTTTGAGCCATAGTCGGGTTAGGCTTGTTTTTATTTTCTTTCTAGAAAATTATGTACAAGTGAGCACTTACTTGAATCGTACTATATCTTTTTCAATTACAGATTGAGAAGAAGAACTTGTTGTGGAGATCCACCACTGGGAGGACGAGTAGAACCTTGGAGGACAATAACGATCCGGCGAAGCGTACACGATGATGGCAAATGACTAAAGCGTTAGGAGATCGTATACAGAGGCTTGCACCGGATCAAGAAACCAAGTGAAGGAGATAGAGATCCTGCTCTATGCTATTCAGGTTCTGAGGTCGGACCTTGAACTTGATTCAGTTGTATAATTATTTCTTTCTATTGTTATTTATATTTCTATAGAGAACCGATAAGATAATTCGATTATCAGTATGTTAGAAGGTTTTAATGTCATGATAATTAGATGTGAAAGATCCTAGTAAGACGAGTTATATTCTGAAAATCAAAATAACTCAAGATCACTAGATCAAGGTTCTCTCGCTGTCACAAATTATGCATAAAGATAAAGCTCTAGCCATATTCGATTTACGAGACTAGATATTTATTGTGTAGCAGGAATAATGGATTGATTTTAGTCGAATCCGGATCCAGATCACTAGACTGGTGGGAAAGGCATACTCATAAGTCCTCAGCAAGCGAGGATTGTAAGTTAGCTTATACTTCACAGGTCCTGATGTCGATTGGATGCACAAGGTCTAACTCTTGTGTTAGATTTGCATTTAAGAGAATCGACTTCAGAAGTTGTTTCAACATTGGGATAAGAAGTAATTAGTTGATGGAGTGTGAAGCAATGGTGCATCACAAACTCCACCACATATAACAGGTGGTATGGCTCAAGAAGTTCTTGATGAACTTGGGACGCATACTAGAGGCTCAGTTATCTGTTGTTACTACAGAAGAACGGTAAGCAAGGTCCTAGAACCTACGCATCACCGTAAGGGAAAACTCATCGAGTACAAACTCCACTTGATTCGACTATTTTTGAAGAAAAGATAAGTAACAGTAACTGAGGTAGCGTATGTAGATAATGTTACTAATTCCTTGAGGGAATTCTAGTAAAGACTTTCGGGCAGCATGTAGAAGCTATATTGCTCAACTTCGTTTTTTTCTTGTTAGACTTAGTGGGAGATTGTTGGAATTGATAAGGTCTATATCTCGTAAAAACCAATAATTTAGCTGTATATAGTTGATAGTTTAGGATTGCACCTTTGTATGTACCTTAGTATATATTCTGATTATAGAACAGAGAATCATAACTACATGTTAATCCACTTGAGTATAAGAATCAATGGACTGGTCTCATGTAACCTAAATTCGTTCGCAGCTCTGATTAGAGTTGGTCGTCCTATCAGGAGAAGTTGTTGGAATGACAGAGCGTGGGTGTCTCTACCATAATCATTATCAGGCACAGTGACTGTGACCAAACGGAACCAACACGGTGCACAGATCGGTGAGCAGACATCGGTGTACTAAGATGTGTTTTTGCTTAGGGTAAAATGATCATAAACTCTGAGGAACCACGACTGATGGGCTAATTGGTTGTGTAGTGCTTGGAAGCACCAATGTGTGAGGGTTCAGTTACATGACCCAAAACCATAGTATGCTGGGTTACCTGACTGGCGCCACATTAGCGTGTCACTCCTGTAGGCTATCCATACCCCTAATAAGAGGTGCATTTCTTAGTCTGACTTACGTTGTATTAAATTCGGGCTTGGTGGTCATCAGTTGAACTGTTGACTGGATCTAGTTACTCGGTCAGGTAATCGGAGGTATGATTTAGACAGTCAATCTAGAAGAAATCAAGTGATATGAGCACTCGGTTTGACAGTGTTCTTTACCGCTCGAGTCGCATCATGGCACCATGTGAAGAGACAACGAGCTTTCCACTACTAAGCGGAGAGTAAGGGTATGCGAGAGAACATAGTAAGTCTGAGGAAATTGGAGTATAGCCTGTGTTGCACTCTGGGTGACTGTGTAAGTTAACTCGGACTCAAAAGGGTCGATGGTACACTCAGGTAGTGTGCCTATCGAGTCCAAGTTAGAAGCCATGAATCCTAGTCCCTAAAGGTTCAACCTTATCCACATTATATACAGTCCTTGAACCATCTCCTCGATTTACAGGACGCAGCTAGAGGATGTTATCAGTACAACTGTAAATACGCTATATGAGTATAGCACACTAGTGCCCAATAGATGCGTATGTGCATGTGTGCTAGGGGGCAACCCCGGAGTAGTACAGAGACACATGCAGTCATCCCTTTACTTTGAGTGGGCTTCGCTACATGGGTGTGATGTACTGGGACATATTGCGGGTCAACTAGTAGGCTTTACTAGGGGCACCCTATGTATTTACTAAGGGGACCCCAGTAAATAGTAAAATCATTGATAACACCCCCACATAGGTCTGCTATGCAAGTTCTTGTGCAAGGGGGGTCAGCCAATTTGTGTTATGGGGGAATTTTGGAAAATCAAAATCCCACCATGGGCTAGGGGGGGTCTGCCTTATGTATTAGGGAAGATGCATGGCTGGTCCCTCCTAAATTCTAGGAGTTGGTTAGAGAAAAAAAGGGGATTTACATAAGGGTTTTCTAATCCTATACGCAAGGGGAGATAAAGATAAGAGGGGGATAGAGACAAGGGGGGCCGACCTACCTATTGCCATACGCAAGGTAGGGGCCAGCCCCTACATAAGAGCATAAGGAGAGGGGACGGCCCTAGCTTGAAACCCTACCTACCCCTTTCTCTTCTCTTCTCCTCTCTCATCTCTCTCTCGTATATGCACATGAGTTCGGACGAGCCGACGACTTTATCATGTGGTGAATCGAAGACAGAGAAGGCTCATCGTATGGAGGAACTCAGAGATCCATCGATGAGGTTTCATACATCATGCGAGATCGGGTGAACAAGAAGGCGTTCATCGTAATCTTATGCTGTTCATATTTTGCACAGAAGATCTATGATATTTCTATTGCTACGGGAGCAACAGAAGTTTAAACGACCTCAAACTAGATGCAAAAGTTTTTTCTCGAATTCCTTTAACTCCAGTCCAAATTTTAGCTCAATCAGAGTTCGGGATCAAAAGTTATGGCCATTGCTTCAAAGCCTTTCTTTGCAGATCTGAGTTAGTCTCCATCGACAAAGAAGAAATTTATCACGGTGAAAGAATCCGCACTGAGGTATGACTTCTAACATGTAGATCTAGTATAGATATAAAACATGTATACATACTAGATTATTCTTTTTTCTAGATCAACGTTAGATGGTCACGTAGTTGCCATGCTAGATTCATACATGCATATATAGATCATTTCGATGAAAATTTTGATTTATAACGCATACTACCCACGATCTTCAGACCTACCCTTTGTTTCCGCTGCGGGCCTCTACCATACGATTATTTCCAACACCTCCAAATGTGAGACGAATTGAAAGGTAGAGACATTTGTCAGAATCATTTGGATTTAACATATTTGTGATGCAGAACTTGACCCCATAGTGAAGAAGAATTAGAGATGTAATGCTATCCCAATTTGGCCAAGAGAGAAAGGTTGACAACTCAGCTTCTCTAAATCCAAGGCCACGCTCATCTAGTGCTCGTTAAAAGTGGCTCCAAGATTTGAGGTACTAGTGCTTGCGCCTATGTTGAAATCCCCACCGGAAGTCCCACTAGAGAGCGTTGAGTTTTTTTGCAGGTGGCATTGGGAAATAAGAGTGTGGACATAAAATAGATTGGCAAAGAATTTAGAACGTACAGACTTGATGAGAATCGCCCTGCCAGCATGGGATACATTGGAGGATTAGTCCTACCTCAGTAAAGTAGAGAGCAGAAACGATCCTTATATGTATGATGGGACCTCATCTCAATATCTAAGTTTTGAGATAAAGATAATTTCACATGTTATCAAAGCCATACCCACTCCGGAAGCTCCTCCCGATTGTGCCGGTCATGCCTTTCACGGGTTAGTACCACATCGGTAATAGGAGCAGGTGATGACCTACTTATATACCCACCTTGGACCTTCCCTTACAATCCGGTTTTGTGAGTCGGCGGATATCCAAGGGTTTGGGTTCTTCACATGGTATCAGAGCCTAACTGTATCACTCACCTACCGTGTGTGGTCCCCACACATCTATCATCCACGTGAAAAGGACCACAAAAGATTGGCCTGCATGTGAGGGGGAGTGTTGGAGGATTAGTCCCACCTCGGTAAAGTAGAGGGCGGAAATGATCCTTATATGTATGATGGGACCTCATCTCAATACTTGGGTTTTGAGATAAAGAAAATATCATAGGATAAAGTTTTCCTTTCCACCCTTTTAGCCGACTCTGGAATTTCTCCACAATAAAAAAGAAAGAGTTGCATTTTTTCGTTCAAGGAAGAGTGATCCTCCCAAATATGTTTCCTTCGAGCTCATGAGTTGGACCTTAATAATTGATAGCATCAATCACTTGTTTCATACGTGGAGGAGTGTTACTACAGAAATAGATAACTGATTTGTCATAATTAACCGATTGACCTGACCAAGTACCAAAATCCTTAGGGTAAGAGTCAATCTTGGAGATTTCAGAGGACTTAGATGATTGATTCTATTATTTTCTTTAATTTGAACATATACAACTAATCCCTCTTAGTAAACATCAACAAACTAAGTGCTTATCACCTAAAGCGGGCTTCATAAGAAATCTCTCTCTCTCTCTCTCTCTCTCTCTCTCTCTCTCTCTCTCTCTCTCTCTCTCTCTCTCTCTCTCTCTCTCTCTCTCTCTCTCTCTCTCTCTCTCTCTCTCTTTGTAGGCAATCCACCATCCTTGATTGTTCACCTCCTCCACTTCCTTCCACAGTCCTACCCACCACCATTGGTTGCGAACCGGTTCCCTTCACATTAGAAGCAGCCCCTACTCTCCATCATTGCAACGGTGAGGAAAATGATAGGCCTTCTTTTAGTTTTCTGGTCTTCCATAGCCTCCTTGTTTTCGTTGGGAGTGAATGGATCCACATCTAAGTGCTCACTTTCTTCTCTGAAATGGACACATGGTCTAGTTGGCTCAAGACGGATTTAATTCAAGATATATTATTAAAAAAATTGTGATGGCTCTTGTGGTGGGCTTATTTGTTCCTATGTTGGTAGACAAGAGCCATCATGATTTATAGTAACCTAAACCAAACCATGACCCATAGATTGATACTACTTTCTCCTATACCTAGAAGGAAAAGGAAATGACAAAAGAGTAAAAAGATTACAATGTTTGGTTAGCTAAACACTCTCTCTCTCTCTCTCTCTCTCTCTCTCTCTCTCTCTCTCTCTCTCTCTCTCTCATAGCCTAATTGGTAAGACATAATTTATGGGATTGGGCAGGGGTTCAAATGAATGTTACGACATATTTCCTTCAACTTTGTAGTGGTTGGCCTTTCTCTTGTCTTAGTGGCGAGCCATTCAGCTTGTGGTGTTATTAAATAACGTGGTATTTCTTTTGCTCTTGTGGCGAGTTTAGATCATTGGTTTATCTTATGCTGCTGCACTAACAGGTAATGTACTGACCAATCTGTCCCTTCCAAAAAAATAAAAGAAACTTTGTCAACATGATCTAAGAGTGGACCGGAGCACTAGATACGTTGATGATTTGAACATAAGTTTTGAATCCCATTGTATGTAGAGTATCCTCGAAAGGAGTGCCAAGGGAATGAGGATACTGATGTGTGTACACACGAGCGAGCAAGCAAGAGAGAGAGAGAGAGAGAGAGAGAGAGAGAGAGAGAGAGAGAGAGAGAGAGAGAGAGAGAGAGAGAGAGAGAGAGAGAGAGAGAGAGAGAGAGAGAGAGAGAGAGGTGTTATGGACAAATATCGTGGGATTCTTTCCTCTTTTGTGGGTTCCTTTTTTTTAAAAAAAATACTCTTGAAACTATTTAAAATTATTTAATAAGTTTTTTCTAAACTGACTCGAGGTAGGGATACCAATGAGAATTGTTTGGTTTGTGATTCTCACTGTATAGTAAAGATACACTGTGTGATGCCATACTTGGTTTGATGAGACATTTATTTGAACTTGATCGATCACCAACTGCCACCCTAGACATCCACAACTATCAATGTCGTGGCCACCGCTCGTTACGACTAGCGACCTCCACCATCGCCCGCCATGGTTGTCACTGACCGGCATGACCGATCACACCGTCAAACGCCTTGTTTTCTCGCTTCTTCGGATGTTAGTGTCTGCTATTGCCTCAAACATTTGATGCCCCAAGGTTAAAAAAACAACAAGCATTGAAGTTAGGGGAAATTGTACTTTATTTGATGTGGCAAAAAAACTTAATGAATTAATAGCATAAGACATTACATTTTTGGGTACTTGCTGTCATATTTTGACCAACAAAACGGAACCTGAGTATTTGTTTTACGAGCGGCGGACTGGTTTGCCAGAGAAGCTGGATTGTATGATCATGAAGGGTATTGGGTATCAGATTACCCTCATGGTTTGTATGGTCTTGCACATGAAGACATCAAGGTCATAATGTAATGACCCATTGGAGTACAAAAAAAAAAGCATTTGTTTTCCGAACCAGCGGCATCAAAGGTTAGGTGAGGAGAGCCTATGTACGCGCCCATTGAATTAGTGTTGGTACCCAAATTAATGTTGGCAAACATCCGAACTTTAATCGGTTGGCACCCTATAATTTCTTCATTCAAGCATTGAGATATAAAACCCTAACTTAGTTGCCCGAACCACGGTGATGGTCCAGCCATCAACACCTGTTATTGTCTCTTTGGATGGTTTTGGATTGTTGAGATCTAAAGGATACCGGAAGAACCCCAGGGGGCTCCCATCATGAGGTCCGGGTGATCAACCGGGTGGGGATAGGTGTCGATGGCTAGACCCCGAATCACGATGATTTTGTGGTTCGGGGCGACGATTTTAAGCCTTTCGATTGGGATATGAGTTCTACCAAAAATATCACCATTCATATCATAGGATCATCCTCTTTCCGTCTCAAATTCCATTATAATCAGTGCTAAGAGCTTCATATATTAGTGCGAACATGGTTTCAATCCTAGACTTAAAACAAATATATGATTGATGTGGTTTGCAAAAATGCAGTGTGAACCCTTGAATTTCAGGCTTTTTTATTCACTTTTTTTTTTTTGTTTCATGCTATAATTAGATAATTTTGAGGAAGATTGAAGATAACGAGCACCTCAGCTTCTAAGTTCTCTTGTCTCGCCTCACTTTAGTAGGTGCAAAAGCATCTCTCATCTCACCTCACAAAACCCATCTGAGTGCTGCGTTGGCTGCCAAGCATAAATTAGGGGCCAATATAAATTCTAAAAACTAGATGTGTGCCAAACAAAGTGATATTATTTGGATGTTCTAATTAAATTATTAGGAGTTAATAGAGGCGTCCTTAGGTGAGTGGTGCCATATGTTAACATTTGTTACAAGTGTATGAAAAAATTTATATTTTCTTGCAAGCCAAGTGCTTTTCCTAAAAGTTATGAAATCCATTGTCAATGGACAAAGATCTTGTTTTGTAGAATGGTAGACAAGTGAGGTGTTAAGTGAAAAGTGCAGATTTATTAGCTTGATTTTGGATGCAAACGTGAAGAACAGAAACTTGCTAGTCGATTGGTCAGCAGGAATAATTTACCGACCAATTGATCCAATATACAAGAAACAGAGTCTACTAGAGGACCGATCGACTCATGGCCATATCGATCAGAATTACTCACAACGGAGATTGCCCATGGTCAGGCCAAACCAACTGATCAACATGTCTAAACCGACCAATTGGTTTCACTGTTTAAGGAATTCTGATTATTACGGATTTGGGGTTGTAACCTATTGTAACCCTAATATATATAAAACGTTTTTTGCTTGAGGGATAGATCCAAGAAGAGAGAGTTGAGAGCCGTCATTGGGGGTTTGCTTGAGGTTTTGACATAGGCCAAAGGTTGAACCGTCTAAAATTTTCTTTGTCTGCTTGCTTGGTTTGCGTTCTTTACTTGCTCCTTTGTGTTTAATTTGGTTTGTTGAATCTTTCTGGATTTGATTCTACATCAGATCTATAGTTTACATTAGTTCGTTGGACTTTCGCGCGCAACAAACTGGTATATCAGAGCGCCCAATTTCTTGATCTAGGCGATTTACTTTATGGATTTGATTGTATGGAAAGATGGGGGAGTCATCGAAAAAGTCTTATACGTCTATGAAGGTGACAATCTCAAACAAAAAAATTTAAGTAGAAAAATTTAAATGGCACGAATAACTTCGGCATGTGGAAATGTTAAGTTATGAATGTTTTGATTCAACAAGAGTTGAATGTTGTTTTGGAAAAGAAGAAACCAAAAGAGATGTCAAACAAGGATTGAGACAGGACCAATTGTCAAGCATGTGGCACAATTCAGCTTTGTCTTGCGATAAATCAAAAGTATTTTGTTATGAAGAAAACAGAGATCTGGGAGTTATGAAAGAAACTAGAGGACAAATATATGACAAAAAGCATTGAAAATCAGCTCTATTTGAAGAATTTTTTTTGTTTCCAATACAAGAATAGGAACTCTGTGGAAGAACATTTGAATGATTATAATATAATTCTTACAAATTTACAAAATTTGGAAGTTACAGTTACAAATAAGGATAAATTATTATTGTTGCTAAACTCCTTACCTGATACTTATGAGCATCTGGCTACTGCTTTGTTATATTGGAAGTTAATTATTACCTTTGAGGTGGTGTCCAATGACTTGACGAATAATAAGTATTGGTTGAAGGACAAGCAGACTCCTACTGGCTTGTCATCAGACATCATGGGTGATAGAAAACAAAAAACCTTCAATGGAAGAGAAGACTTATTCTACGTTGAGAGAAACACCATCAAATTTAAAATACCTGTAAAGGATAAGTGTGCATATTGTCGCAACAAAGGCCACTGTAAGAAGGATTGTTCAATGTTGGAGAATAATAAAAAAAAAGATCTAAATGTTGCTAGCAGTGGGGATGATAGTTTAGACATTGCTCTTACTGGTTCATCTTTACTATGCCGCTCAAATGAGTAGACTCTAGATTTGGTATGTAGTTATCAGTTATCATGTTTCACCACAAAGAATATTTTTTCAGTTTTGAAAAATTGGATAATGGAGTTATTTTTATGGGTAATGATAATGCACGTAAAACAAAATTAGATATGTAAAGTCCGATTGAAGTTGAATGATAGAATAGTTAGAGAACTAAAAGACGTATGATATATAGCGGACTTAAAGAAGAATCTCATCTCATAGGGTGCTTTGGATTCGAAAGACAGCACGATTACTCTTAAAGGTGAGTCTTTAAGGTCGATTCAGATGCACGTGTTTTGATGAAGTATATTTGAAGAAAAAATATATACCTTTTGTAGGAAAGTATGATTATCGGTGAAGTAACAATTATGTATTTTGATACTACCAGACTTTGACATAAACGGTTAGGGCATGTGGGTGAAAACACATTGCACAATTTGATGAAGTAAGGTGGTCTATTAAAATATATTAAGGCATACAAAAGTAAATTTTGTGAATATTGTGTTTAGGGCAAGGAGATAAGAATTAAACTTGGTACCACATTTCATCATACACATGTGACTCTTAACTATGTTCACACTAATGTTTGCGGACCTACCAAAGTTGAATCTTTTGGAGGTAAGCATCGGGTTGTCTCATCATTGATGAGTACTCTAGGAGAGTTAGTGTAGATAATGAGACATAAGAATGAGATTTTGGAATCATTTCTCAAGTGGAATAAAATGATTAAGACTCATACTGACAAAGAGATCAAAATGGTTAGATTAGACAAGGACAGTAAATACAAGTTAAATCCATTCTTGAAAGTATGTTGGGATGAGACTATTGTCAGATACTTCACAGTCAGAGAGACAACAACAAAGTGAGGTGGTAGAAAGTATGAATAATACTTTGCTAGAGAAGGTACAATATTTCTTGTCCTACTTAGGCAGAGTACCTAGCGGTGAAAAAAGTTATTAAGGAATCTATTTGGCTATATGGGCTGATTAGGGACTTGTAGATTGTTTCAGAAGCACATTTAGATCCATTGTGATAGTCAGAGTGCTACTTATCAGACAAAGAATCAGGTTCTTCATACCCGCACGAAATATATTGACATTCGATTCCACTTTGTTCGAGAGACTCTGAAAGAGAATATTATTCTTCTATAGAAGATTATGACTGTAAATAATCTTGTAGATATGTTGACGAAGGTAGTCATGTTCCAACATTGTTAATTTGACTTTATCAATGTTTTGTGCATCTGAGCACCTTCGGGCACATTGGGCGGCATCATGGTTTATTTTGAAGAGAGAGTTCATGTGTAGCACTTGGAGCACCTCGGTGATGGCCTGCAAATCTCGCTAAGGTGGAGATTTGTGACTTTATTGACTCGATTTTGGATACGACCAAGAACATAAGAAACCTTCTGACCTTCTGGTCAGTAGGTCTAAACCAATTGATCGGTTCAGTGTACAAGAAACAAAGTCTACTAGAACACCGATCAACTCTTGGTTAAATCGATCAGAATTACTCGTAATGGAGACTGCATAGGTTCGAGCCATACTGACCGATCGACATATTCAAACCGACCGATCGATTTAATTGTTTGAGATATTCTGATTGTTCCTGGCTTGTAGCTTTAACCTATTGTAACACTAAGATATATAAAGGAGGGTTTTTTGCTTCAAGGAGAGAGCCGAGATGAGAGAGTTAAGAGTCGTCTTTTGGGTTTGCTTGAGGATTTGAAGATTTCTTTTACTATGATAATTGATTTCTCTGTACGGTTGCCGGTGGATAGGTCAAATATCGAAACAACCTAAAATTCTTTGTATCTTTTTGTTTGGTTTCTATTTTTTTTACTTTACCTTTGTATTTGATCTACTTTTAGGGATGGCAACGGTGCGTTTTAAAACCGTAAACCGCGGAAAACCGCACCGCATGGTGCGATTTTGGTTTGCCAAAATATAAAACCGTCGCGGTGCGGTGCGGTTTCGGTTTACGGTTTTGGTGTTGCGGTGCGGTTTCGGTTTTGCCCAAAACCGTAAAAAATTGCACCGTTTAGATCATTATAATATTAAACCGCGGTGCACCGCACCGCACCATATGGTGCGGTTTCGGTTTTATATATGATACACCGTCGCGGTGTGGTGCGGTTTCGGTGTTGCGGTTCGATCGGTGTTGCGGTGCGGTTTCAGTTTTGCCCAAAATCGTACCGAAACCGCACCGCTGCCATCCCTATCTACTTTGTTGAATCTTTTTGAATTTGGTTTTACAAAAGATCTATAATTTGTATTAGTTTGTTAGGCTTCCACACGCAACAATAAGAGAAGTCCAAAGTAAGAGTGATTTCTCTATCATGTTTGTCGCTTAGTTTGCCTTTACTTTTTCTACCAATTTCTAATGATTTTAATGATCTCGTTTTTGTATGTGGCATCCAGCCTCCAACAATTATCGGCACCATTGCCTCTCACTTTTCACTATGCCACCAAGACACAACAAAGTGGAAACAAACTCCTCTCTCTCTCTCTCTCTCTCTCTCTCTCTCTCTCTCTCTCTCTCTCTCTCTCTCTCTCTCTCTCTCTCTCTCTCTCTCTCTCCTATATAAAATAGAGAGAGAATGGGTCTTTAATATGGACTGGCCTCAATAGGGTGGTGTCTATGAGTCAATTCCAACCCTGTTTGCCTCTCCTTCCAACCAACATTATCAAGAAGCTTTCAAAGTCTCTCTCTTAGTAGTACGAACACCAAAGTAAGGGTGTCAGGATTCCTTTCCTTTGCCTTCACGCTGCCTCTTCTTTGGGTGGCCTCTACCTCTTGATTATCCCATCTCTCCTCACCCACCTTGCACACATCCCTTCTCCCTTCCCTTTCCCCCTTCTCCACTTACCCATCTGCCACCAGTGCCTTTGTGCTTGTGAGGTGATTGAGGGCACCATCTCTCTCTCTCTCTCTCTCTCTCTCTCTCTCTCTCTCTCTCTCTCTCTCTCTCTTGGATGGTTTTGTTTGAATTGGGATCATAACCAACCCTTGTTTTCATTCTACTTTGTGGATAGGTTTGAAGGGATCCTAACCTCCCCCCTTCACATGCCTTCTCTCTTTGGTGGTGATGGGGGCATGCATGTGTGGAGGCCCTCCCTTTAGCCCTCACTCCCACATCCCCTTCATAAATTTTCTCATCCCCTCACACCCTTTGAAGATGACATCCAATGGCCAACCCACCTTTAAATAGTGTGGGGGCATCTGGTGTGCCACCTGCACACTGGAATTATGTGAGGCACCACCTCCCTTGTCTGGTGTTGTGGGCCCAACTTTTTATAGAATGGGCTTTAGAGCAAGCCCAAGGGGCTCCCTACGTAGATCCCTTCGCCAGAGTAGGAAGGGGGATGGTGAAAGTAGCGCTCCCTTTCCGCTCCCTAAAGTAGGGAATTGCTACTTGGCTCATTACATCTAGCGAGCGTTACATCGGGCGAGCGAGTGGCAATGACCATTTAATTCCATTGTGCCCTACCTGATAACCGTCCGTTATATTTTTTAAAAAAGTCCGATGGTTGATAACACCTGATTCTAGCACCCAGTGACCATTGTCTTGAAAGAAAATAATAATAGGGAAAGAGCATGAAACCCTTTGGAACTGATTCTAAAATGTGGTTCCCTGTTTTTTTTAGGGAAGCCTATCCCTACTTAAAAAATTATGAAAAGAATAGGGAGTCCCTCTCCACCTCCTTTGCTACAGTAGCTATCGGGGTGGCTAAAAAATCGTTTCAATGGGCTTATATAAATGCTCAATATTGTAGTTTTCGCTACTCCATTCGCCGCTTCTTGCGAGCCAGTGAATGCTCGCTACCCCTGCGTCCCACTCGGATGTGTGTGTGTGTGTTTTTTTTTTAAGAAAAAAATATATCACTAGGACGACCTCTTCCCATATATCCGTTGGCAACTTCTGGTCCCCACTCCCCATTTGGTGATCATTTCAAATAATAGGAAAAGATTAGGGAGTCCCTTAGAGTTGGTTCCAAAAAGTGGCTTCTTATTTTGTTGGGAAGACCATATGGCTCTCTATAATAGGGCAAAAAATGTTGGGGAATCGATCCCACCACCGAGGCTCCGCGCAATGAAAAAGGACGTCGAAGACGCAAAAAACTCCACCGGAAGATGGCGAACACCACCAACGAGAAGAACGAACGATCAATGCACACCAAAGAACCAAACACAAGAACACAAGATGATATCCGGCAATCGACGATCAATGGATTCACTCAGAAAAGGAATACAAGGAGCACACATATATTTGCCCTTCAGCAAATCCCCTCTCCTAACCCACAAAGAGATAACCCTCCAAGGAACAAAAAAAGGAACTGCAGCCCTCTCACCCCAAGAACAAGAGAAATCCTCACTCTAACCCGATGATGGCTACCCTCTCTTCGATCTCACAAAGAGACTTTAGATCCTTTTTGTTCTTTTTGTTCATCCCTAGGGGTCCCTTTTATAGCCCCAAGTTCGTGCAAGACCTAGGAGAAAAGATAAAGGCAAACTCCTAAAAGTTCTCTTGAAAACCCATAAAAAATGCAACCGAAAAAATCCTTCACGCATGCCTATCTACTGACTTTCACCCTGGGCGCCAGGATTGGCACCCTAGGCAAAATTCCTGTAGGCCCGTGTCAGGCAGCCTCTGGATTTCACCAGGGCGAAAATCCCTGCTTATGTTGGTCCATCCTCGCTTCTTTGCCGCTTTGTCTTTGCTCTTTTGCCGTTCTGTCTTCCGCCATCCTTCGCACACGAACCTTGGACATTAGGGAGGACTTGTTTCAAGCCAACATCCTCAACAAAAAAAATCTTCGATGGGGAGGCCTCTCCCTGAAACCCCATGGGTACGCCTATCACTGCAAGACATACTTCACTTTGTGGAGCCCTTAACGACTGCACAGTATAGGGTGCAGTGATAGGCATCCCCATGTCGGTATGCGGTGAGACCTCCCCATCCAAGTTGTCCCCCTATAATAGGGAGCGGCTCGATGAGCCCCTTGTAGATGCTCTTAGTCTCATAGGGCACACATTATTTCAATTTATGCAAGAACACCTCCCCCTTCCTAACATGGAGGAGGTTGCAATACACTAATTCCCATCTTATTCCAACTAGTCCCTACCAAAAGGAATCTTTCCTTGTGCACCTAAAAGTTCCAATACAATGTGGGGTTTGAGGGAGTGAAATCAAGTTTTTCTTTCTCATCTTTGGTGCAAGCTTGGTGTTTGATTCATTACCACTGCACATGTCAAGATCATGGGGGCATCTTAGCATCTGCCAACCTCATGAGCTTTTAATTGTCTGGAATTTCATATATAACTCCATTTAAAAATTCAAAATATTTACTATTTTATTCCATTTAGGATGCTCATCTAAATCAATGAAAGAAAACTCTGCCACCTCTCTTTGAAGCCAAACTCTCTGTCACACTGGTCGCACACCCCCATCATCTCCATGATTTAAAAAGGATTTTTACATATAGGCCCCTAGCTAATATTGATATTACAAACAACTACCTCCTATTTTAACTTTTATTAATAACCCCCTCACACATTCTGTTATTGGATAAAATCCGCCCACCGTTACCTTTTCACCCTCGAGATAAATGAATGAATACTAAAAGTTAACGGTAGGGGATTTTATTAGTTGTCAGACTATGCGAGGGAGTTATTAACAAAATTTAAAATGAGGGATTTTTTATAATATCAATATTTTTGGGGGGTTATATACAAAAAAGTTTATTAAAAAGCACAATGCCTTCTCTACCCCACACACACACACACACTAAATTAACATTGGGTCAGTCACAAGACCTTATTCAGCTTCCTTTGGTCACATGTCACCAAGCAAATTGCCGAAAGCTGAAATGGCTCACTTTATCTTAGAGCTTAGTGAGGGAAGCAACCCTTTGTCATTTCCTCATTTAATAGTTATTTGGCAGATAATGAAGCCCGATCTAGCCGCCATTTGGGTTCGATCGAGTCAGCTCTCTCATGTGGCCTTTTCCTGCACTCTTTTCCCTTTGTCCTCTTTTCTATGTCGACAAAGTCTAGAATCTATCGATCGGTCACCGATCCTAATCAGAGTTGTGCTCCATAGTCGATCCCATCTTAATGGGAAATACTAGTTACCACGAACCCTTTACCGATTTCTTTAAACAGAATGATGTGTCGTGATCAGAGCCATACGTTGCACCCATCCCCGACTGGCAGGTAAAGGGAGGCTATGATTGGATGCCACGCCATTCTGTTTAAACGGTTCGGGTAAACGTTCGGGATGAATAGCATCGCTCCATCTTAATCGGATGACTTGGATGATGACGACGACGATAAAAGTCTCAAATCTCCCACTGCTTGGATGCTCTATCTACTATTGAGTGGTGAGAATTCCTTGGTCAATCCTCATCCAGCTGTAGTGTTTCCCTATCAAAACTGCTGACAGTGCTCTCCAATTGAATGCCTATCCAAAGGATAAGCACATGCCTCATGCCCCCCCATTTCTTGTGATTCCCTTGAAAGCCCACAAATGGACTGCTGGGTGCAATGTTAGAATATTAGGAAGTGGTAAGTCTGTTGTAACCCACTCTTCATTAGCCACTTGGTAAAGGTGGCTTGGAGATGGATTAGAGAGGCTGTTAGTGTTGCCAGCTTTCGGTCAAGCACGATTATGTAATGATGATGTGCTTAAGGTGTTGCTTAGCTGATTGTGTGCTTAGTTTATGCAGCCTCTAGGTCTGAAGGCCTCTTCCCTACATGCAAGCAATACTAGGTCCAGTGGTAATGAAGACAACCCAACCACAGGGGATGTGGACCATGCTTGAAGAGATTAGGTTAATCATCGGGCCCGAATCGTCATTACCAAGTTGTTAGGTTGATCAACTTGCTACCCCGGTCTTTGATAGCGGTGTTTTGCACCACACCGACATACTTCTAATCGTTTCGTCAGCTCCTTGAACGAGGGATAAGCTAATTTAATCACGTATCGTATTGTTAGGTTGAATCCATACTTTAGACCCTGAATTAAGGTACCAAACATCATGTATGTGTCATGACATCATGGTTCTTTCATGTGCAACTAAGGCATTGCTTCTCCTCTTGAAACTTTGCTTAACCATCAAGCTGTGATACTTTCAAGTTAAGGTGAAAAAGAACAAAGGGTGGGGCACATGAAAGGTTAATTACTTCAATGGATTAGAACTTTAGACAAGATTGAAGCCAAGGGCTGGCTTCTGCAAGTCCAGTTGAAGCACAGCATAAGCAACCCACAATTTCAAATTTTCTAATTTGACCTTATCCATGAATTACTCGGCGATTTGAAAATCTCCACAAGAAGAAGAAAATACTAATTTTCATGTAAAACCCACAATGTTTGGTTGGCAAGAAAGTGTGATCCCCATAAGAATTACTTTTCCTGAAAACCTGTTTCTCGTCATACAGCCACAAAAAATTTCCTACCAAAAGCATTGAGACACACGAGAAAGAAATATTTTTTTCGGACAACCAAATAGTTGCAAGAAAATGTATTTTCTTGGCAACCAAACACAACCTGAAAAGAAATATTATGTTCGAGAAAATCGCTTAACTCAGATCCATGGAATCTATCCATCTCCTTGCTTTTACCAAAAAGAATTCAAGTATGTGCTCTTGAGAGTGGTGCGCAAGCATTAGAATGTGTTGTGCTCCCCCTTTCCAGATTCAGATGCTCATCCTTCCACGATGGCAGATGGTTTTGATCAAGTACCGGGTTATGACATTGCATCGCCATATTAGTACGGTGTGAAAAATTCATGGAATCCGCGTGTTGGCTCATAACAATGTCCAACTGTTCTATACTAACGATTATTTGATGACACCAAGAAGCTGTCATTGCTGTGTCAACTGTGTAGAAATGGATCATCTTTCATAGAACCGCGAATATTATGAATGCCTTCGCTTTACGATCTTTTCAACACCTTAGTGATCTATAAGAAACCTAAGAAATGATCTTAGCTACAAGTATTGATTGCTAGTCAATTCACAGAGGCTTTTCAGGATTCTAGTGTGAGGTGTGAGGAAGGCATTCACAACTTAGAGAATTGAGTCTTTGTACACCCCCACTTCAAAAAGAAGAGACCACAGAGAAAGGGTAGTGGGAATTAGAGGTGGGAGAATATGAAGAAACCCACCACCAAGCCAAATGGTTTTAAAGTTCAGCTTTGAAGTAGCATGAAAGTTGTGATTTCCCTTTCCCACAGCAATCTGATCCTTCAACACCCATTTGGAATTCTTTGTTGGGGGGCACCACAAACTTATCAAAGCAAGCATCACTTTGACTGTAAGGTAGCTTTAATGGTGCATGGGACTACCAAGAGAAGTCATCAAGGAGAGAGGAAAAAAATAAAGAAAAGGGGTAACATCATTGAGAGACAAACCCTAGGAGAGATAGAGACAAGGGGTTGCTTGAAAGACCATGGAGGTGGGCTTATTGGAATTGTTGGAGTTAGTGGAATGGTGGGCTCTAATCTAAAGAGGTGCTCCTTGGGGTTGGCCTTTCTTGACTTCCAAAGAACCTCTCCCCCCCCTTATATCATGGCTTTTGCTGGCCACCTTGGAATTCAATTGCCCTCCTTTTCAATGTCATGCTTGTAAGCTCAATACCAAGCCTGCTTGTAGGTATTAAGGACATGAACCTGTTCAGACTCATCCCACCTAACATTCAATTATTGACCGCAACCTAGTCACAAATATATTTTTGGCTATTTGATATTACAGATATAAGCTCGGATTAAACTCCTACATCAGCACAATCGTGCTTATCGACTCAACAGGTGGCACGGCTTAACTCTAGCAAAATGGCGGCTTAGCAGTGGCTTCCAAAGATGATCGTTGGGGACAAGGGAATGATCATGCCCCTTTATGCGTCATGGTAAAAATTTCACAAGAGGTAGGAGTGTAAACGGATCAGATATGGAGCGGATACCATACTATCCGTTATCCGTATATGTTTAGAAAAGAACTATTCGAATCCTTATCCGTATCTGCTCGGATAGTAAGTGCAACTATCCGAATTCGTATCCTCCCGAAGTATATGGATTCGGATAATATCTATATCCGTATATATAATATATGAACATTGTGCCTATATTCATTCAGGGGCCCGGGAAGCTGAACTCGAGTTCACCATTCAAATGGTGAACTCGAATAGAGAAGCTGCCACATGTTCTGAGAAAGTGTTCAACACTCTTTAACTTTTTACTTGATGTCTTTTCAATGTTCAACCCTCTTAAATGTATATCCCCTCTTACTTGCTTTAAGTCTTTTCAGTGGACACATAGCGCAATATAAACCATGTTTCACCATCATTTGTGAACTCAAGTTCACCAAACCCTTTCCCATTTGTTACGTAAACAATATTTTATCTCATCTCAATCGCCTACATTACATAAGATTACCTCTCTATATATAGAGGGAGAACATACATCATTGGGTTACCACAACCGAGGTGGGACTATAATGTTAACACCCCCCCTCAAACTCACGGTGGGTCAACCACTGAGAGTTTGCGGATAAGAAACCAGAAACGAGGAGATGGATGACACTTTGTGAATAAGTCAGCAATCTGCTCCGTCGAAGAGACATAAGGCAAAGAGATGGTCCCAGCCTCATACTGCTCTCTGGAGAAATAACAATCTAGTTCGATGTGCGTGGTCCGCTCATGAAACACCGGATTACTGACAATCTGAATAGCACTTTTGTTGTCACAATGAAGAGCAGTGGGACCCGAGGTAGCAACACCAAGATCTCGAAGAAGACGACGGAGATGAACTATCTCCTTTGTAGCAGTGGCCATGGCACGAAACTCGGCCTCAGTACTAGAGAGAGAAACCACCTTTTGTTTCTTGCTCTTCCAGGAGATAAGAGAGTCACCAAGAAAAAGACAGTAACCAGTAGTCGAGCACCGAGTAGTTGGGTCCCCTGCCCAGTCGGCATCAGAGTATGCACGAAGAGCGAGAGAGGAGGAGGACGAGAAGAAGAGCGACCGAGTGATAGTGCCACGAAGGTACCTAAGAGTCCGAAGAAGAGCAGCGTAGTGAGCAGAGTGAGGGGCATCCACAAACTGGCTGAGAATACTGACAGCATGGGCAATATCCGGTCTGGTGATGTAGAGATAGACGAGCTGACCAACTATCTCGCGGTACCTGGTAGGATCTGAGAGAGGCTCACCGTCAGTAGGACGGAGTTTCACATGAAGTTCAAGAGGAGTGTCAACTGTACGGCAATCAGATAGTGCAGCCTGAGCAAGAATGTCAGCTGTGTACTTCTGCTGAGAAAGCAGAATCCCCCTAGGGCTCCTAGCAACCTCCAGGCCAAGAAAATAACGCAGAGGACCCAGATCCTTCATCTGAAATTGGCTCCGAAGATGCTCCTGAAGGGAGGCTATGGCACGAGTGTCATCACCAGTAATAATCATGTCATCGACATAGAGAAGGATGATGGCCCGGCCTTGGGGGGATGTCCGCACAAACATAGAATGGTCTTGAAAACTCTCTACAAAGCCGATTTCAGTAACTGCCCGACGGAAACGCTCAAACCAGGCACGAGGAGCCTGTTTGAGGCCATAGATAGCTCGGCGAAGACGACATACATGCTGAGGAGGTGTGTTGAGGCCCGGAGGAGGCTGCATATAGACAACCTCAGAGAGATCACCGTGAAGAAAAGCATTCTTCACATCCATCTGTAATAGGGGCCAACCCCTAGCCGCAGCAACAGCGAGAAGAGTCCGAATAGTGGTCATCTGAGCTACTGGAGCAAACGTCTCATCATAATCAATCCCATACTCCTGAGTAAAACCGCGAGCAACAAGACGGGCTTTGTACCGGTCAATAGAGCCATCTGGGCGATGCTTGATCTTGAAGACCCATTTGCAGCGGATGGGCGCGATACCAGGAGGTAGAGGCACAACGTCCCAGGTCTGAGTCTGCGCAAAAGCCTGAAACTCCTCAGCCATAGCCTGCTGCCACACAGGATACTGCAATGCCTCTCTATAAGACCGAGGCTCTCTGTCTGTGTGAAGGGCAGTAAGGTAGGTAACGAACTGAGGCGAGTAGGAAGTGACAGCTGCAAAACCAAAGCGATTAGGGGAGTAGCCAAAGCGGTCGGGAGGGCGATGCTCGCGCTGGGGGTAGCGAGGAGGACTGTGAGGATCCGCATCCGGTAGAGGTAGGCTGCTCGAAGTGGATGGAGTACCAGAGGAGTTACTGACAGACGAAGACGGGACAGGTGGAATATCGGATGGAGGAGAAGCAGACATAGGAGACAAGGGATCCAAAGGAGATGATGAACTCAAGCGTGTAGCAGGGATGACGACGGGAGCAGGAGGTAAAGACTCAAGAGCAGGAGCAGGAGGAGGAGTGGAGAGAGGAGGAGGAGTGGAGAGAGGAGGAGAAGGGGAAAGAGAAGGAGGCATCTCGAGGAAGGAGAGATCCTGAGACGCAGGAGAGTAGTAAGGAACATGTTCAACAAAAGTGACATGTCGAGAGATGCGAAGACGACGAGCTAGGGGGTCATAGCAACGATACCCCTTGTGCTCAGAACTGATGCCCAATAGTACACACTTAGTGGACCTAGCTGACAGTTTGTTACGCTCATGAGAAGGAAGAAGGACAAAACATGTGCACCCAAAAGTACGCAACATGCTGTAATCAGGAGTCGTCCCATAGAGACGCTCATGAGGCGAAACACCTGCGAGGACAGAGGAAGGGGTGATGTTAATAAGGTTGACAGAGGTCAAAATGGCCTCTGCCCAGAAGGTGCGAGGAACGCACGAGGAGATAAGCTGAGCACGAGCTGTCTCAAGAATATGACGATGCTTTCGTTCTGCAACACCGTTCTGCTCATAAGTATGAGGACATGATTGTTGGAAAAGAGTCCCATGAGACTGAAGGATAGACCGCATTGTAGAAGAAAGATATTCGCGGGCACAATCGGACCTAAAAGTTTTAATACGGGCATGAAACTGAGTATGAACCATATTGGTGAAGGTCTGATAGACGTCGGGAATGTCAGAACGCTGACGAAGGAGATACACCCATGTAAAACGAGAGTAATCATCAATAAAGCTAACATAATAAAAATAGCCATTCATAGAAGAAAGAGGTGCAGGACCCCAAATATCTGAGTGCACTAGATCAAACGGATTACAGGACTGCGATAAACTGGTAGCAAAGGGGCTAGCAGAATGCTTAGCCAACTGACATCCTGTGCAAAAAGAAAGACGAGAGAAGGAACCACGACCTAAAGCACCGGATTGAAAAAGCCTTTTAAGTCGAGGTTCAGACACATGACCTAGCCTCCGATGCCACAGGTCGGCATTAGAAGAAACAACACTACAGACGACCGAAGGAGAGACAGGAGGTAAATGAAGATACTCCAGGTGATATAGGCCACCGACCCTACGAGCAGCACCAATCCTCTGTCCCGAGCGTGAATCCTGCACAACACAAAAGGAGGGAGAGAAAGCAACAGTCAGACCGGAGTCACAAAGGCTGCTAATAGAAATCAAATTCATGCGAAGCTGAGGAGCATGTAGAACAAATAGTAGAGAGAGAAATCCCGAAGTGATGGACCCAGTCTGTGAGATGGCTAGAAGAGAGCCATCCGCAGTGTGTATCGGAGGAATGCAGTGGGTGGAAGAACATGCAGTAAGAATAGAGTGGTCAGGGGTCATGTGATGAGAGGCCCCAGAGTCCATAATCCAAGGTGCAGAGGTACCCGAAGTGGCAGAGAAGGCAGAGAGACCGGAGGGGGGGCCGGAAAGACCAACAGTAGGCTGTAGAAGGAGCTGCTCAAGACGCATCTCGAGACGCTGAAGGCGATCTGTCGTAGTAGTTGCGGCAGAAGTAGGGGCAGGAATAGTAGTGCTAGCAACGGCAGCCGCAGGTCGATTACGGTGAGGTGGATTCGCACGCTTCTCCGGGTGAAGAAGCCAACAGGAGTCAATCGTGTGCCTTGTCTTACCACAGTGGGTGCATCGCCGAGTATCAGGCAGACTGGCGGGACGAGATCCACCCCGAAAAGGAGGAATTTTCGGGGGGTGAGTGGCCGCTAGAACCCCCTCAAAGCTAGAGGAAACCGGTGCCCTACGTGCAGCCACGGTGCGCAGACGTGTCTCCTCGGCAAGAAGCTCAGCGATGACAGCATCGAGACGAGGAAGCGGATCTCGATGAATCAGCTGACCCGCAAGAGGAGAGAACTCAGGGCGAAGAGCCATCAGAAACTGATAAAGTTGCCGCCGTTCCCGAAAAAGTTGTAACTCACGCCAGGAGGCACTGACTCTGGATACGTCCAACAGAGGGGGCTCCAAGGCCTGGAGCTCACGCCAATAGCCGCGCATAAGGCTGTGAAACTGCTGAATGGTCTGCTCCCCCTGCTGAGCAGACTGGGCCTGAGATAAGAGCTGATACTCGCGGGCCCCACTTTGTTCCACAAAGCGCTCAGTAAGGTGGGCCCAGAGCTCTGCCGCAGTAGCGAAAGTGACAAGATCTACACGAAGAGAGCGATCGACCGAGGCAACTAGAAAGGCACGAACGCGGCGGTCACGAACACTCCAAGAGTCAGAGGCCACGGGAAGAAAAGTTTCTGTAGAGGTTGCAGTAGGAGCAGGAGTTGAGCCATCGAGGTGACCGTATAATGCACGACCATCCAAAATACTCCGGACTGTAGCCGACCATGCAGTCCAATCCACGACTGTCACAAGAGGAAAGTCCGTAGAGACTGGGAGAAAATCCCTTGTCTGCTCGATAGGTGTTGCCGAGAACTGGGCTGAGGACACTCCAGAGGACTGATCGGAAAATGCCATGAGTTACAGGGCGCAGCACAGGTAGGAAGAGCAGAACGGAATAGGCACAGGTGCGGGATAGGCACTGATACGGGATACTCGTTCGGTGCGGGATACTTATCCGGTGCGGGATACTTGTCCGGTGCGGGATAGCACCGTTCGGTTCGGACGTGGTGTGGGATAGTCGGACGCGGTGCGGGATAGTCGGACGCGGTGCGGGATATTTGGCTCCGGTGCCGGGGTCGGCGCGAGGACGTGAGCGAGGTCGGAGGGGAGCTCGAAGGGCAGCGGACAGCACCGGGATGCTCGGCCGGAGGGGAGCACCGCCGGGGCGGGAGGCAGCGGACGATGCTCCGGGGTGCAGTCGGCTCCGGACGATGCTCGGCCGGAGGGGAGCACCGCCGGGGCGGACGGGTGCAGTCGGACCGGAGGGGAGGTCCGGAGGGGAGGTCCGGAGGGGAGCTCGGAGGGCAGCGGACAGCACCGGGGCGGACGGGCGCCGTCGGCTCCGAAGTTCGGTCCGGACGATGCTCGGCCGGAGGGGAGCACCGCCGGGGCGGACGGGCGCAGTCGGACGGGGGGACGATGCTCCGGGGCGCAGTCGGACCATGCTCCGGGGCGCAGTCGGACGGGCCGGGACGGAGGGGAGGACGAGATAGAGAGGCACAGGAGAGAGAGAGAGGGATGAGCACGGGAGAGAGAGAAGAGCACGGGTTAAAAACCCGGCTCTGATACCATGTTACGTAAACAATATTTTATCTCATCTCAATCGCCTATATTACATAAGATTACCTCTCTATATATAGAGGGAGAACATACATCATTTGGTTACCACAACCGAGGTGGGACTATAATGTTAACACCATTCATATTATATCATATATGAACACTAGTGCATGCCCGTGCCTGTCGGCACTGCAGCGGGCCGCCTTCAGCGGTAACACACCTACCATCAATGCAACGGGTCGCCTTCGGCGGCAAGACACCCCCCGATTGGCACAAAGCGGGCAACCACCACCCCACCCCCGCTCGCCCGACCCCCCAACCCCCGAACCCAAATCTTCTGCCCCATTTATCTACCCCATCGTCTACCCCCCAAGTCACAGCCATCCGTTGCACCCATACACGACCCGTGCATCGCACTCAGTCCGAACCGACAGGCAAAGAAACAGATGTTTGAGTAGAAACACCTTCAAATAAAAAAGAACAAATAACCATCCACTGTTTAAGCAGAAACACCTTCAAAAAAAAAAAAATCCCTCGTATATAAATTTTTAAGAAACCTCATCTTCTCGTTTTAGCAAGAAGTATAGGGTTGTAACTACTACAACCCAGGCTCAATTTTCACAAAAAAAAAGAGGCATGCAGGAATCAATCTACAATCATAAGAACAAAGATGCAGTCATTCGGCATCACATATTTAAGTCGTTGAATATGGTATCATCCACTTCCTCCTTACAATCTGTCCAAGAGTAAGCTGCAAACAAACAGGGAGAACCATGAGATTAAATCACGGAGCAGGCAAAAAGCAACAAAAATTATAAAGATTCGAAGATCTCTCATCGCGCTACCTCAATTGGAGAAACGATCCCCTCAATTGCATTTAACCTCAGATCGCTCTTATGGGATTCAGATCTACATAAGAGCATCAACAAAAAAAAAAGAGCATAAAAAACCTCATGAGAGAGAGAGAGCACCAAATGAATTTTGAGTGTGTGTGTGTCGTAATTATTGCTCCTCCGAAGACTTGGCTTCCTCTAACTATCCAAACTACTCAAACCTTTCATCCTCTCAACAAAGGAAGTACTTCTAGGCTCTTCATAGATTCTGTCTTCTTAGAAAGCAAACCAGTTTTTTAAAAATGAATGGATGAGCAAACAAAAAAAACAAAACAATTGACGGAAAAAAAAAAAAGTAGTACCCATAAACCAACCTCATTTGAAGGGTGCTGGGACATAGCAGCGCTTCACGGGTCATGACCTCTTTTTCCTTCTCCATATCAATCTTGCTGAAAGACAGACATTGGTTTCAGTATTAATACAAAACAAAACCAACAGGAACATTCTAAATCAAAAAATTGATTTAACCAAAAAATCAAATACTAAAACGTAGAAGGATAAATCCAACTATTACACATGCAGACCTTCCCCACAGATATCTACACATCAATCTCCCTTTCTTCATGCTAATAATTCTAATTCAAAAAAACAAATGAATGCATGAGATAAAAAAACCAAAAATATTTGATTGATTCACCAAACCGTGAATCGAATGTCTTGTCAATCCTTAGGCTAAACCGATCTCTTTGCCAGGGACCTTTACACACATTACCCAAAAAAAAAATCAGAGATTACGAAAGGATGAGAAAAAACCCAGATAATAGTTTGGAGAGGGGGGTTGTAAGCAAATCGAGAAAAGGAGAAAGGAAAGAACAGAAGGAAAAATAAATAAAAAAGGAAATGGAAAAACAAAAAAAAGGTCGGGTTCGATCGTCTAACCTTAGGGCTATTAATTTGGAGCATCGGATTTTTCTGAAGCATCAAATTTTTTGAAGCATCAGATTTTTTAAGAATTGGAGCAACATATTTTTTGAGCATCAGATTTTTTAAGAATTGGAGCATCAGATTTTCAATTTTTGAAGCATCAGATTTTTTTTAGAACTGGAGCATTTGAACTGGAGCATTAGTATTTTTGAAGCATCAGATTTTTAAGGTCTGATTTTTTTGAAGCATCAGATTTTTTGAAACATCAAATTTTTAGAACTAAGCATCAGATATTTTTTCCCCTATAATTTTTAGAACCCAGATTTCAATTCCGATAAGCTTTTAAAATCATGCAAAAAACCATTAAATCTTGCAAAATAATGATAAGTTCTTTTTAATGTAAAATTGGAAGAATGCATAGAGTTTGGAAGAATCCGCACCATCTTCGTTGGAGAAAAGCTCTCGATGAGAAATGCAAAATTGGTGTACTTGATGAATGACACAGCCTTGAAGGAAATGTGAATGATTAATTTTTAGAACCCAGATGTATTCTCTTTGATGATGTTGCAATCCCGAGATGGGAAAAAAAAAAAAGATAAAGAGTTTGAAACTGAAGAATTCTTGGGAGCCTACCCATCTCCTTCATCTCCATTCCCCAACCTCCTATACAAAAATCAGAACCTTAAGAGAATCAGAGATAGATCTGAGGGGTTAGAACCTTGGGAATCTCATCTCGAAGCCTCCCCATCTCCTGCATCTCCATTCACACATCCTCTTGTGAAAAAATCCAACAAAAAACAGAAGAAGAAGAAGAGAAAAAAAAACAGAGCTCTATTCGTCCCAGCACCTCCATTCCCTAATCCTCCTTACAAAAATCAAAACCTTGAAAAAATCAGAGATAGATCTGAGCGGTTCGGACCTTGGGAATCTTATCTCGAAGCCTCTCATCTCCTGCATCTCCATTCACCCATCCTCCTCTGCAAAAATCCAACAAAAAATAGAAAAAAAAAACATGAATATCAGAACTGAAAGAATCAAAGTGAGATCTGTGCATGGAGGGGCTGCGGAAGGTGATCACATAAAAAAAAAACAGAAAAAATTCGACAAAGGGGGGCTACTGTTCTCCAATGCGATCGGCTAAAAAAATCAAAAATAAAAATTTCGAGTTAGGGAGATGGAGAAAATGGCGATTGGCTTCTCTCTATAGAAAAAGTCAGATGTGGGTTGCAATTGGCTTTAAAAAAAAAAAATTGAGATAGGGGAGGGGAGCGTTGCGATCTACCTGGGTCGACGGAGGGCTGTAGAACATAATTAGCTTCTCTTCTACTATGCGATCGGTTAAAAAATTCAAATAAAAAAAATTCGAGTTAGAGAGAGAGAGAGAGAGAGAGAGAGAGAGGAGGGGGGGCTGCGACCTATCTAGGTAGACAGAGGGGAAGGCAATCGACTTCTCTTCTTCTCATCTCCTCTCTGTTCTCTCTCTACGGACGACGGCTTAATCCTTTTCATGACGGGGTTGATTATGGAGGAGAAAATGGCGAGGATCAAGGGTAGATTGAGGGGGAGTATGGAGAGAATCGCGTGCTAGAGGGTGAGTGGGATCCGCAGGTGGAGAGGCGCGATGAGGGGAGCATGAAAAGCACGCGGCGCGATGAGGGGGCGATCATCTCGCTCGGGACGGCGCCGCTCAGGACGGCGCGATGAGGGGGGGCCAATCTGGGGAAGAGGAGGGTGTGAAGGGGGGTGTGAAGGCCGCGCGATGATGGTGGCGTGAAGGGTGGGGCATGAAGGGTTGATAATGAGGTGGGTGATCATCTCGCGCGGAAGAGGCGGGGCGGCTCGAGGGGGAGGGGGTGCGTTGAGGGGTCCGATCGGGGGAGACGGTGCGATGAAGGGCGGAAATGGCAGGTCGAGGTGAGGGTTTCCCGATATGGGGAGGTTGGGCTATTGGTTTTCTTTTTTATTATTTAGGAGCAATATAAAAAATGAGCTGGACTCTCTCTTTCTATTTTTTTTGTCTTGTCAGCATTGTCTAGTCAGCGTTTTTTTGTCTAGTCAGCATTTGGTGCCATTTTGTCTAGTCAGCACGAAAGTGACGTGCCATGTTATATAGATGTTATACTACAACTTACCAATATCAAGGACTTATAGCGGGGGGGGGGAGGGGGGGGGGTTCACCAGTCTCAACTAGGTATTTGGGGGGGGGGGGCAATATATAGCCATTTCAAGAAATCTAGAGATATTATATTCTAATTTAGCTTGGTACGTAGGACACAAAGCTTGCCATGTTGTGGCTTACATCATGTATCGGAGCGAGTCGTGCGTGATGTTTTGGGTTGCATCGAGTGGTGGGCTACACCACCTAAGTTGCTAATTGCTACTGATACGAAAAGAGAGGGAAAGAAAGACTAGGGTTTTGGGAAGAAAGCTCATTCTATTGATTTTATTACATAAGACTACCTCTCCTTATATAAGGAGAGAACACCCACCATTACAATACCACAACTAAGGAGGGATTAATAGTAACTCTACATCTAATACCCCCAATCAAACTGATGTAAGGTATAAACTGACATCAGTTTGCTTAATAAAAAAAAGGAAAAAAAATTACATCAAATATTTATATTTTTATTATGTAAAGTAAAAATAATACTAGGGCGACCTGCAAGTAAGTCGTCTTAGGAACCTGATTGATCTGCAAGCAAGACAATTGGGGGAACCTGGCCAACCTATATGCAGGTCAATCGGAGAACTGGCAATGATAATAACTAAGGATCGAAGCGAGGAAAACTGGCGGTGATGGAAGCCGGCAATGGAGGAGGCCGAAAGGGGAGAGACCGACTAAGAAAAAAAAAGAGGTGTGGATGCGTGAGACCTTATAGGAAGCAAGCACTAAGTCGAAGCAAGCACTTGACACCTCCTATAAGATCTCAATCATCACAGACGAGGGAGAGAAAATAGAGTTGTAGCTCTTATAAGGTCGCATAAGCAGGAAGAGAGAGAATCTGAAAGCCGGCACAGATGTGACCGAAGAGAGGAGATCCAAGGGCCCGTGTGACCAAAGAGAGAGAAGATAAAGTCAACCGAAAAGAGAGAGGGTCTCGATCGAAAAAAGAGACGGTCTCGATCGAAAAGAGAGAGGATCTCGAACGGAGAGAGAGACTCAATTGGATGGAGGGAGAGAATCTCGATCGACAGAGGAGGTAGGGTATCAATCCGGCTAGGAGATAGGCTCGGTCGGAGGTAAAGAGATCTTGATCAACAGAGCACGGGTGGGCCGGTAGAGCCTAGGGCGCAATGGGCTGGCAGAGCCTAGGGCGCAATGGGCTGGCAGAGCGTAGGACGCAAACGGGCCGATAGAGCATATGACGCAAACGGTCCGGCAAAGCGTATGACGCAAATGGTCCGGCAGAGCGTATGACGCAGACGGGTCGGCAGAGCCTATGGCAGACGGGCCGGCAGAATGCAGGGTGCAAAGCACAGGCGATCCGACAAAGCGCAGGCGGACCGACCGGTAGAGCGCAGGACACAGGGCATGAGTGCAGACGCAAGCGCAGGTGGACCGATAGAGTACAAGCGGATCGACCGGTAGAGCGCAAGGTGCAGGGCACAAATGCAGGCACAGATGGACCTGGTAGAGTGCAGGCAAACAGACAGGGCGCATGGCGCAGAGGGGCAGGCTGGTAGAGCACAAGGCGGACCGGCAAGGTGCATGGCGCATAGGGGCTGATACGGCACCGAGAAGGTTGATTCGGTGAATGAGAGAAGTAGGGACAGTATGTGGCAGGAACGAGCAAGGATACCAGGATACCACTGTCGAGATATGCGTGCGAAAGGTCACAGCCGTAGGGGACACCATAGCGAAGACACACAGGTGGTTGTGGGGCGTAGACATGCACAACTACTGAGGATACAAATGGGAAGCAGGGCCACGAGAGAAGGAGGCAGGGCACAGATGATGGGCGCGCGAGAGGAGGAATATACACCAGATTTTTTGTTTTTTTGGTTTTTTTCTGGAAAGAGAGAGAGCTGATCGCGAGAGGAGAAATAGGAATGACTATGGATGGTTGTGATCGCGAGAGGGTAAGGTAAGAGGCAGCTAGGTAATATGGACGACTGAGATTAGACAAGGCAATAGAAAGAGAGGGAAAAAAAGAAAAAAAAAAAGGGAGGGGGGGGGGGGGGGGGGGGGCGGGGATAGAAAAGAGGGTACAGCTAAGGGTAGTTGGATTAGGAAATGAAGGAGAGAATGTCGGAGGTGAGGCTGGAGGGCTCGTGCGCAGGGAGTTGTCGGCAACCGGGGAAGACGAAGGTGTGGCCGGAGGTCTCACGTGTAGGGGAGGCCAGAAGGCTCGCGTGCAGGGAGGCGTCGGCAATAGGGGAAGTCAGGGGGGGGGGGGGCAGAGGGCTCGCGCCTAGGGGGTGGACGGCGAGCAGATCCAACCGGGAGAGATTGACGGCCGGCAAGGAGGAGGAATCTCTCACAGTCGGAGCAGATCCGATCGGGAGAGGTCGATGGGCGATAGGGACAGGGACGGAACTATGTATGGACCAAGGGGGGCCATGACCCCCCCTCAATTATATTTTTAAAAAAGTTATATAGTAAAAGGTTTAAATTTTAGTATATAAATTTTTCTTTGTTCATGCTTTGGCCCCACTTAGATGAAGTTATTATGCTTTGGCCCCTCCCAATATAAAATCCTGGTTCCGTCCCTGGGCAGGGAGGATCGGGGTTGGCATCCAGCGCGACAAGGAGGCTGACAAAGGCTGGCGTCGGTACAGGGGAAGAGATCAAGGGTTGGGAGTCGGCACTCAAGAAATCGCAGGGGTGCGGGGTGAGAGAGAGAGAGAGAGAGAGAGAGAGAGAGAGAGAGAGAGAGAGAGGGGGGGGGGCACAGGGATCGAAGTAGAGGGAGGGGGAGCGCACAGGATCGGGTCGCTCAGGAGATAGGGAGGGGAGCGCATAGTGATCGGAGAAGAGGGAGGGGGAGTGCACAGAATCGGGCTGCTCGAGAGATAGGGAGGGGCGCACGAGATCAGAGAAGAGGGAGGGGGGGACGTACGGGATCGGGCCACACGGGAAAGAGGGAGGGGGCTTAGGGGATCCAGGATTGGGCCATGCAAAGGGGCACAGGATAACGGGATGGGGCCGCGCACAAGGGGCACAGGAGGGCAGCGCACAGGATCGGCTGAGAGAGGGAGGGTGGGGGCTGCACGGGATTCGGGATCCAGTCGAGCTGCACAGACTCTGTGTCGGGAGAGAACAGGGGAAACGCACAGGGGGCGTACAGGATCGGCAAAGAGAGGGAGGGTTCGGAAGATGGTGTTGCAGGCGTCACCGAAAATAAATGATAGAAAAAAAAAAAGGAAAAAAAATCTGCGAGAGGGTTTGTTATTGATCGGATTTGAATTTTCGAATATCCATTTACACCCCTAACGAGAAGGTGAAAACTATAATCACGCCTCTCATTATTTACCATCTGCGAGAGGGTTTGTATCAAGTTGACAGCTGGTTGTAAAACTATAATCTGCAGGGCCTCATAGTTGCACTTCAAGTTGCTTCTTCTTGTTGTTTGTACATGAACGGAAAGACTAGTTCTTGTGACGGGCCCATGAATTCTAAAATTTAAAATTTTGGAGTGTTTCATTTGTAAAGTTAAAAAAAAAAAAAAATCAAAACCTCAAATGAGCCACCCAAGAATTTTGTCAGCTTTGGCGGGGCCACGGTCCCCCTCAGCTCCCCCTTGGTTCCGTCGCTGTGCCGATCAGTGGCCTACCACAAGAGTTTAGTTAAATTACAAAAAATCCGTTCTTTAAAAGCGTGTTTTTTTCTCTTTATTTATTGTTATTTTTTTTTTTCAAAATCTAGAGGTCAATTATAAGTTCATCAGAAGTGCCACAGTTATCAAAAGACAGCTTACCTGATAATAAGCATATCTTGAGGACATCCTTGCCTACCCCCACCCACCTACACTAGAAAAAAATTAAGAAAGGAAAGACCCACCAGGGGATAGAGAAGTTGGTAAGCAACTGATGCTTTGGTGAGGAGATTGTGGGTTCAATCTCTCTCTCTCTCTCTCTCTCTCTCTCTCTCTCTCTCTACCCCATAGTGCGTAGGGAAACTTCTCAGTGGATCGATACGTATTTCCTGAGGAATTAGTCCGAGCCCAAAGTGGATCCATTGCCCAAAAGGTTTCAGGACACGTGACACCCGCCGATCTCAAAAAAAGAAAAAGAAAACAAAATAAGAGAACAAATCAAATCTATCTTTAAATATTAGATTTAAAAAAAAAAAATTGTTGCATGTCTTTTAAGATCTGTATTGTAGAGTGGACGAGGCATTTTCTGTTGGAAACAAAAAATTCTAGTTAGAAAAATATAATGCATGCTACAATGCATTTATATGCTGAAAAAAATCATCAACCCAATGAAGGGGTGTTTGGCATAGTAACAAGACTCGAAGAGATTTTTGAAAATAATTCAACAACATATCCCTAACCGATAATTTTGAAATTACTCGCATGTAATTTGTGAGTGATTCATGATTAATTTATAAATTTTATCTATTTTATATAGCGACAATCTCAGTATACCTATAAATAAATACTAAGTTATTGATTAAAAATTACTGATTGAATATACTACTAGCTCCATATCAGCAAACAACAACAATAACTAATCTTTCATTTTGCTTGATGGAATTTCAATTGGTTGGGCTCCCTACAAACTATGAAGTCCCAAGTTCTTTCACTTAAAGAAGTTACTCGAGATTCAAATTTCTAGATCTATCTGGAACATGAAATCAACTTGTGAGGTCATATTTGGCACTGCTTCACTGGAAAGGACTTTTGGGCTTCGAGCTCTTACGGGAAGTCCGAAATCAGCTTCTAGCAAAAGCTTCCATGGAAGCTTTTACGGGATGTCCGAAATCAGCTTCCAGAATGCTTCCATGGAAGCTTCCACGAAAAGCTAATAATCGCATACAAAGCAGCTTCCCCCACCAAAGCTTGAAGCTCCAACGCCCTGCAGAAAGCTCGTACAAACAAAACCTTGTTTCAACTTTCCGACACAGGAAGCTATTTTGAAAGCTCAGCTAAGCATAACCTCAGAGATATGTCAGAGATATGTCGATGGTGAAGCTAGCTTCTCACCTGTAAGTTTTCATGAAGCACCAGACTCGATATTTCTCTCTTTTTTTTTTGGTAAGATGGGAGATGGTCATTACATAACAAACTGGAGGTCTTCCCAAACAAGAAAAGACAAAACATCTGAAACTAAAGACAGCCCTGTAGACACACGAATTTCGTCGGACCCGAACCCGACTTACGTGTGCCGACGCGGATGCAAACCCGACACGCGGACTCAACTCGCTCGCGCCGACGCGGATGCAAACCCGACACGCGGACCCAACTCGCGCGCGCAGACGTGGATGCAAACCCGACACGCGGACCCGACTCGCGCGCGCCGACACGGACTCGGACCCCGCCTCAAGAGGGGCCGGCCCCTACTAGGGTCCGAACCCTATAGGGCCGGCCCTAGTGGGGACCGAACCCCATGGAGAGGCCGGCTGGCCCTGCAAGGAAAGGGAAGAAAAAAAAAGAAAGAAAAGAAAGGAAAGAAAAGAAAAAGGAAAGAAAAGAAAAGGAAAGAAAAGAAAGAAAAGGAAAAAATACCGCCATGCGCGGGGGGAGGTAGCGTATGACGTCTGCACACACGCGGATCTGCGCCGATCCCTCGATCCGACGCACAAGACGAAGCGCCCGATCGCCATCGATTTCGTGCGCAAAATCCAGCCATAATTGCACCCGCCAGAAAAGGAAAACAACTAAATGTTATTCCCTTCATCAATGGATGAATAAAATCCAGGTAATTATGAGAGAGATACAAAAGGGATTTAAAATTAAAGAGTTCCCATATCTCTCTCCCCACCTCTTTGCCTATAAATAGAGGGGGTGGGGGAAGGAAAAAATGGTCGAGAAATTGAAGACGAAGCGCCAGAGCTCTGCAGAAGAAAGCACGCTTCTTCATCGACCCAAGGCTTCACGAGGCACAGTCAAGCCTGTCCCGAGGGATCGGCTTACTGAAAGTCCTCATCAACGTGAAGGCCCTTGCGCACGAAGATCACCCCTTCGACTCCGTTCACGAAGAAGAAAGCTCGGAGAAGAAGAACCCTTCGACTCCGAGGACGCCAGAAGCAAAGGCCGGAGAAGAAGAGGAGCGGCACTACCCCGTCGTCTCCAACAAGCTTCGACTCCGATCAAGCCCAAAAGCCCGGAGAAGAAGAGGAGCGGCACTACCCCGTCGTCTCCAACAAGTCCTCGATCCCGATCAAGCCCCAAAGCCCGGAGGAGAGAAGCGAAGCGTCATCACCCCGTCGTCTTCGACAAACATCTGCACCATCCACGAAGAAGAAAGGCTGGAACAGATCATCTGAAGCGTCACTACCCCGCCGTCTTCATCAACAAAAGCCGACGCTACAACCGTCGCACGGAGATCGGTGCTACCCCCACCATCTTCAAAAGCATTCTTCGACCCCGATCACGCCAAAGAAGCCCGGAGAAGAAGAGAAGTCCAGTCGACACGCAAACCGTCGAAGCACCGGAGGAGTAGCCCACGTCGTTCGAAGAAGAAGATCGAGTAGACGCCAAAGCTAAAGCAACGCAAGAAGCCAAAGTAAAGCCCCAGTAAAGCCCGCGCCAAAGCAAAGCAAGTGCCAAAGCCAAGCGACTACGCCGGCCACGAGCAAAAGCACCGCACGTTCTAGCCGATACGACGCGAAGTCCGGAAGAACGAAAGCATCGCAAGTCTCTCCCAGCTACGTCCAAGTGCAAGCGCCGAAGCAAAGCAAAAGCCAGAGCCACGCCGGAGCCAAGCCAAAGCCAAAAAGCTAAAGCCAAAGCCGACGCCAAAATCTCGATCGACGCCGCGAACCGACGATCAAGGACACCGAGGTCAAGCAAGGAACGAGGAAGACACGAAGACCGAGGAACGAAGCCGAAAACCCCCTAGCCGAGAAAGCGCGAAGCACGGAAGGGACAAAGCAACGGTGGACATTCCTTAGCCTCTCCAAAACCCTCTCCCTGTAAAACCCCTGTCCTAGGCAGCCCCTTCAGAGCTCTCGCACGAACACCACGTGGAGACGCGGATCAAAGGGATCCCCCAGAAGATCTTTCCCACAATCCCCTGATCAAAACTCGCCGCAACCCGGACTCGCTACACCCGAGCAACCCGGGTCCCGGCCACAATTGTAATCTCGTGTGATTCGCAATAAAGACGACCCGCGCTTTTTTCCGCGTCCACAGATTTCTGGCACGCCCAGGGGGACCCCTTCTCCTTTCATCCGTACGGTTGAAGAAGCTGCTTGAAGTTTGCAATGGCCGGAACAAACAACGATGCGTTTGCTCCAAGCCTCTCACCAATCGCCGAGTCTCCTCTACTCCGACACGGTGATCCAGTAAATCCGGAGGGTGATGCTCCTCCAATGGTGCGCGTCTACACTCGGCGTACCCGGACTCTTGCGGACGTCTTCGTGCCAGAAGCTACTACCGAAGATGCTCGCCAAAGCGCCGACGAGGCCCTGGTGCTTGAAGAAATGAGCCTCGATCCTGGAGCCTATGTCCAGAAGTTTGGGGAGGACCAGCCCCAACCCCGAACCCGTTCGGGTTCTCCAGCAGACGTTGCACCTCCTCTGCAGGGGGCAAACATCAATCATCAGCCAGAAGCAAGTCGGCGTAACTACGTCTCCGATGATGATGGCGAGGATGCGAATATGCAACACCGAGACGTCCTCCGTCATCACCCTCCGTCAGCTCTTCAGCTCCAAGTCATGCAGATGAGCGAGCATATGGCGCAAATTACTCGGCTGATGGAGGAAAAGGATCGTCACATCAACACTCTGCTCCAAAAGCTAAGCACAAAGGACGCTGCACCAGTCGGCCAACCCGTCGCTTCTCCAGTAGCCGCTCCAGTTCCGTCTTCAACTCCCGCTCCTGCAGAAGTTGCTCCGACGGTTCAAGCAGTTACCCCAGCGCTCTCCTCGGCTCCCGTCCCATTGGAAGTCGTCTCCCCAACGCCAGCCTCAGTGGCCACTCAACCTCCGGCAACGGCTGCGATGAGTGCTCAGCAAGTCCAAGCGTTGATAGCCGACATGATGCGCTCCCACGGCAGTAGCCTTCCTCCGATCACGGCGGCATACTCGAAGCCCTACACTACGAGGATCCAGCAGCTACGCTTCCCAGTCGGATTCCAGCCGCCAAAGTTTCAGCACTTCGATGGAAAGGGAAATCCGAGACAGCACGTTGCCCACTTCATCGAGACTTGCAATAATGCCGGCACGTATGGCGACGAGATGGTGAAGCAATTCGTCCGCACCCTCAAAGGCAACGCGTTCGACTGGTACGTTGATCTTCCTGCAGGGACCATCGACAGCTGGGACCAGATGGAAAGGGAGTTCCTCAATCGCTTTTACAGCACCAGACGAACCGTCAGCATGACCGAACTCACTGCCGTCAAACAAAGGAAAGACGAGCCAGTGATCGACTACATCGACAGGTGGAGGAACCTCGCGCTGAATTCACGAGACCGCTTGTCTGAAGACTCGGCCATCGAGATGTGCACCCAAGGCATGCACTGGGGTCTGCTTTACATCCTCAAAGGTATCAAGCCTCGGTCTTTCGAAGAACTCGCAACTCGGGCTCATGACATGGAACTCAGCCTAGCAAACCGCGGGGACTCGAAGAACAAGGACTTTTTGAAGATAGAAAAGAAGGACAAGCCACCGGCAACGAAACTAAAGCAAGTCAATGTTGCTGACGTCGCTTCAACCTCCAAGCCGCTCAAGATCGGTGGCAAGCCAGATCAGAAGAAAGGAGTCGCCATACCACCGCCTCCGCCGCCAAGACAAAGGATGACTCTCGAGGAGCTCGAAGCCAAAGAATACCCTTTCCCAGACTCGGAAGTCTCCTCCATGTTCGACCAGCTGCTGCAAGAGAAGATGATAGAGCTCCCTCCTTCGAAGAGGCCCGAGCAGATGCATCGCGTCGACGACCCTCTCTTCTGCAAATACCACCGGGTGGTGAGTCATCCCATCGAAAGATGCTTCGTCTTCAAGGAAAGAATCATGGCGCTCGCTAAGCAAGGGAAGATAGAGATCGACTCCGGGGAGGTTGCTACGGCCAACATGACGTCCATCACCTTCGGCTCCTTCTCGCCAGTACTCGTCGCTGCCCGACGAAGCATGCCCAAACTGCGCATCAACCGGCAAGCTCCAATCGCTAAGTCAACTTCCCGGCCGAAAGTCTCGAAGCGACGTCAACGTACTCCTGCGCTCACCGAGGAGGAAACACCGCTGCCCTGGGGGCAATCATCGCTCACGCCAGCACCTCTTCCAAGCAATGATACATCCCAACGAGCGCTCCAAAGGAGATACGAGCAAGGAGATCCGGAAGTCGGTCTGCTGGGCCAGCCTTCGGGGAAGTTCGACTATTACGTCCTCTACTCAAGGCCTCCTTCCGTTTCGATCAACGAAATCAAGCCCACCAGCTGGGAATCGGAAGACACGCCAGTAGAGCCTCGAGAAGAGCAAGTCCATTCCAGTCAAGCTATGTCCCAACGCGCTCTTCGGGAAAGATACGAGCAAGGAGATCCGGAAGTCGGTCTGCTAGGCCAGCCTTCAGGGAAGTTCGACTATTACGTCCTCTACTCAAGGCCTCCGTCCGTTTCGATCAACGAAATCAAGCCCACCGGCTGGGGATCGGAAGACGAGCCAGTAGAGCCTCCGGAAGAACAAGTATCATCAAAGAAACCAGTTGCTGCTGTCGACCATCATCCCAGCGAAGGGGAATCCACTGACGAAGAAGCATGGGTCATGTTACCGCGGCGACGAAAGCCATGGCAAGAAAAGAAGCTCAAACAAGACCGTATGATGAGGGGATTCACCAAGCGGAAGACCTACAAGAAGAAAAGCAAGGCTCCGGGGAGGAAGGCGTTCAAAGTGCCGCCAGCAAGCCGAGACGACATCCTTCAGCAGAGTCTTCCAGAGCCGACAACTTTGCAAGAGTTCTTCCCGGATCACTTCCTCCTAGCGGACCAACACATCAAGGTATCTTGTTGCATGGTCGAAGTCCATGAGGCGACGGAAGGAAATAATGAAAGCGAAGCTTCTGAAGAAGGCGACTCCACCGATGAGGGAGACGATTCCGACAAAGGGGGCACAGCCTCTCAAGACGAAGCAATACTGCACATGCCGCTTGTAGAAGCTTTGCATCTCCCGAAGAAGGCTCGCCTGGCAATGGCTGCGGCCTTGGCCGATCCGGATAGCTACAGCAGGAAGAGGAAGGGCGACCAGAAGCGCAAGGCTGCAGCCTCGTGTGACGCAACGATAACCTTTTCGGACGAGGACCTGCAACTCGGGACGCGATTGCACAACCGGCCTCTTTACGTCTCGGGATACATCAAGGAGAAGCCAGTGAACCGAATCCTGTTGGACTGCGGCTCCGCCGTCAACATCATGCCCATCCAGACGATGCGCCAACTCGGCATCACCAACGACCAGCTCTCGCCGAGTCAGTTGGTCATTCAAGGCTTCAACCAGGGCGGACAGTCCACCGTTGGAATCATTCGCCTGAAGCTGTCAATCGGCCCGCTGGATACAACGGTCCTCTTCCACATCATCGACTGCCAGACATCATATCGTCTCCTGTTAGGAAGACCATGGCTGCACGAGAACGGCGTCGTGGTATCCACCTGGCACCAGTGCCTCAAGTACTACGAAGAAGGCGTGGAGAGGTGCATAGTTGCGGACGACAAGCCATTCAACGAGGCCGAGGCACACCTGGCCGACGCTAAATTCTACCAAGCAAAGGGCCTGGTCGCGGAAGTTCTTCCAGCTAAAGCTCCTCGAACTCAAAAGATTGAAGAAGTGAAGCAGGACAAGACTCCACTTCCCGCAAATTCGGTGCCACCCTCTGATGAGGCAAGACTCAAGATCCAAGGAACGCCGAAACCTAGGCAAAGGATGCGCATCAGCTTCGAGCCAAGAGCAACGCAACATACCCCGTTGCCAATCCAAACGGTGCCTATCCTGCGTCTCGCGCCTCAGTGGCTCCGTAAATCCGAGCGATCGCCTTCTACTCCGACGAGGAAGATGGCCCCGACGCTATCTCAGGCCAATGTCATCACTCTGCAAGGAATGACGATGCCACTACCTAGTCTGACGCAAGCTCCGAACCCGAGCAGACCCGTCAAGTCAGCAGACCTCGAGCAACTCGGATTCAAACCAGAAGGGAGTTGGGGGCAAAATGCTGCCAAGTTGCTGTTTAGAGCTGGCTACAACGAGGAAAGTGCCATGGGCACACTCCCACCAGCAGCAACTCCGCATGGGATGACAAGAACTCAAGCTCGGCTGTTTCAAAACGGCGAGCAAATTCCCCCGAACCACCGAGGCATCGGCTCCAGTCAAGCTCCGTTGGTCATCAGAACTGCAGCGAAGAAGACCTTCACCTCGAACTACATCGAGGCGAGGATGGCAGATGAAGCAGCCGAAGAATCGACAATCTCCGACACACGCTCTGCTTACGCAAGCCATCCCGATAGCAAAAGAAGACGACGACGGGCTCGATGCCAGGCCTTGTTCCAGAAGCAAATCAGAGGTGGTAAAAACCGGTCGAATCGAAAACGCATGTCTGTGTTCGAAAGACTCGGGCTAGTTAAGCAATCAAAGAAGAAGTCGGCGTTCGATCGCCTGGGGATGCCAATCGAGGACTTCGTCTCAACACCCACCCACCCACCCATGGCTGCCGTACATCATATCTCCATTACGGATCCCGACAACGGTGATACTTCTACTTCGGATGACGAATTGCAAGACGCCCCGTCGGTCCTCGCAGAAGGGGGGCAGTCCACCGTTGATGACTCAAAGAAAGGGGGCAGTCCAAGAAGACGACGACGGCATACTTCTTCAGTGCCTAGGGCCAAATCCTTACTGTCTTGGGGGCAACCGTCTCTCATGCAAGCACTCCATCTTCCAAACGAAGCTACGTCCTGGCACATGCTCAAAGCGAGAGACGAACAAAGAAGCCCCGAAGTCAATCTGCTAGGCCAACCATCAGGTAAGCTCGACTTCTATGTCCTCTACTCCATGCCTCCTTCGATTCCAAACAAAGATGAATCGGTACAGTCTCTAGAAGAGCAAGTCCTTCCGATCAAAGAAGAGCCTTCAGTCGCAGCACCAGTTCTTCATCTTGGCAAAGAAGATCTTACTGAAGAAAACACACGGGCTATGGCGCCTCGAAGGAGAAGGTCACGACAATCAAGCTACAGGATAGCACGTCTGACTAAAGACCAGGCAAGAAGAAAATTCCCCAGAAGAAAGTCCTTCAAGGAAAAGAATGATGCTCCAGGAAAAAAGACGTCCAAAGTACCACCAGCAAATCTGAAAAATTTCCTCCAGCAAAGCTTCCTAGAGCCGGCAACACTCCAGGAGTTCTTTCCCAATCGCTTCCTTGAAGCTGATCAAGACTTCAAGGTCTGCTGCTACGTGATGGAAGTCCACCAAGTGCTCCGAGAAGTCGATGAAGAAAGCGATACCAACATCGAAAGCATGGGAAGAAGCATCGCGGCCTACGACAAGCTATTCAACAAGGCTAAAGCACACCTTGCTGACGCCAAATTTTACCAAGTGAAAGATCTCGTTGCAGAAGCTCATCCAGCAAAAGCTCTACGAGCTCAGGGAGCCAAAGCAGCTGCGAAGAACAAAAGCTCTCCACTTGCAAAACTAATGACATCCTCCAGCCAGACGGTGCAGAAAGTCAAGGGAGCGCCAGCGTCAAGACGGAAAATTCACATCAACATCAAATCAAGCTCGATGCGATGCGTTCCGTTGCCTGCTCAAGCTGCTTCAGTCTTGCGGCTCGTACCTCAGTGGCTTCGCAAACCGGGACGATCGCCTTCTACTCCAGCAAAGGAACCAGCGTCGTCATTCTCCGAGGCCAACTTCAGCACTTTGCAAGAGATGACGCTACCGTTACGTGGTCTGTTGCACATCTCGAGCTCAACCGAGTCTTCCGAGCGCACCAGCTTTGAGCAACTTGCAATCAAGTCAGAAAACACTCGGGGGCAAAACTCCACCGAGTCAATGTTCAAATCCAGCCGCAGCAAAGAAAGCATGGCACACATGGGATCACTACCCTCAGCTGCAATACCACATCGCCTGACAAAGACTCAAGCTCGTCTCTGCGAAAGCGGCGAACAAATCCTTCCAAATTGCCGGGGCATCGACTCCAGTCAAACTCCAGCAATCATCAAAACTCCAGTCAAGAAGATCTTCACTTCCAACTATATTGAAGCGAAGAAGGTGGGCGATAGCTGCGAACCAGTGGCGACTCTGCCTACCAGTGGCAAGTCCCTCAAAAGGTACTTTGCCTAACGCAAGGTTACCCCCCTTGCCCAAAAAAAAAAAAAAAAAAAAAAAAAAAAAAAAAAAAAAAAGGGTGAATAAACGAACTACGTGCGACTTGATCCCTCTCAGTAGGGTACGTAGGCAACCTACAAAGGTTCAGTCCAGACAAAAAAAGAAACATCCCAACGTCGTCCAGGAAGGCCAGTCCAGAAGAGAATGAGTGCATGACCATCAATCCGGTCGGCAAACTAAAGGATGACAAGAAAGTCAAAGTCTTTGAGGCGTCAAAGCAGCTCGCCTTCCGTAGCTTACACGCGCCGCAACTCTAGGGGTAAAGAAGCCGTCAACTTCCGACGCGTCGCCAGCTATGCACGCTGCTTTGCAAGGATCGCTCCGACAGCCTTCTCGATCACTCCACCCGCTCCCGGCAATTCGCCAGCTATGCACGCTGCTTTGCAAGGATCGCTCCCAACAGCTTACACACGCTGCAATTCCAGGGGTAGGGAAGCAGTCAACTCTCGACGCGTCGCCAGCTTTCCGCTGCTTCACAAACTCTACTCCAGAAGTTTTCTCGGTCGCTCGGGCATTCTCCAGCTTCTGAAGCAATGCTTGACGTCTCTCCCCCTCGGTCGCAGCTAAGCCCAAGGAAGCGTCCTCCAGCGAAGACCGTCGTAAGCAATGAAGCTCGCCACCCTCCAAAGAAGGTGCGCATCTGCTCCGCAGAAAAAGAGTCGTTGCCTTGAAATCCACCGGGCTCATGCAAAGACTCAGGCCAACCTGAAGGATGGAAACTGCCACTGAAGACAAAAGCAGCAACCCGAAGAATAGCGGACGCATAAACAACAACCGCAGCCTTCGTGACCTCCACAAAGCCAAAAGAACCACTGGAGCTGTCATCAGGGTCAAGATCGACAAACAAAAGACAACCAAAGTAGTCTACTCCTTGATTGATGCTCGTGGCCTCGTCATCCTCTTCAGAACGCCCATCTCGGTGTCCTTCAAGCTGACATTGCTACCAGAAAAGTGCAACCTCGCTAGTAACTCTAAACCCGCGGTTGACCTCATCAATAATCTAGCCAGCCTTCGGAAGGTACTCAGGGGGACGAATCTTGCAAGGATATGAAAAGTGCAAGACCGATCGAGAGGTAAAGTCAATTTCAAAAAAAAAAAAAAAAAAAAGGAGGGAGCCGCCTTCCCTGGCCTTCAACGCCTCCGACTCATCCTCGCGCCAGGCGATTGCCACCACACTCGGCTTCGTCTTTTTGCTGTGCCGTTGTTATTATGCTCCCGCACCAAGAAGACGATAACACTCCGCTGAAGAATCTTTCGGCTCCAAGCCGCCGAAGAATGCTTCGCCGCCAAGACTGAAGCTTTCGTCTTCACGAGCCGTCGAAGAATCCTTCGTCTTCAAGCCGCCAGGAGGGCCTTCGTCTCCAAGCCATCGAAGAAGCCTTCGTCTCTAAGCCGTCGGAAGCCTTCGTCTTCAAGCGCCGCGCACCATCGCTACCGTCGTCGACGAAAGAGGCGACACCGGGAAGACGGAGCAAGTCTCGTGCAACCCCAGGCAGCACTCTTCCGCCGACGGTCTCCAAGCATCGAAGAAGCCTTCGTCTCCAAGACCGACGGAAGCCTTCGTCTTCAAGCGACGAGCACCATCGCCACCGCCGTCGACGAAAGAGGCGACACCGGGAAGACGGAGCAAGTCTCGTGCAACCCCAGGCAGCACTCTTCCGCCGACGGTCTCCAAGCATCGAAGAAGCCTTCGTCTCCAAGACCGACGGAAGCCTTCGTCTTCAAGCGACGAGCACCATCGCCACCGCCGTCGACGAAAGAGGCGACACCGGGAAGACGGAGCAAGTCTCGTGCAACCCCAGGCAGCACTCTTCCGCCGATGGTCTCCAAGCATCGAAGAAGCCTTCGTCTCCAAGCCGACGGAAGCCTTCGTCTTCAAGCAACGTGCACCATCGCCGTCGACGAAAGAGGCGACACCGGGAAGACGGAGCAAGTCTCGTACAACCCCGGGCAGCACTCTTCCGCCGACGGTCTCCAAGCATCGAAGAAGCCTTCGTCTCCAAGCCGACGGAAGCCTTCGTCTTCAAGCGCCGCACACCACTCGCGCAGCTTGAAGCCTGGCCACCGCCCGCCTATGCCGCGCCGGCGCCGCTCCACACGCCCGTCGTCTGCGCCACGTACCCATGCCGCCTGCACTCAACCCCGCGCGCCGAGCTGCAGCTGCGCCCCATGCCCGGCCGACCCGGAGATGCCGCCGTTACCACCGCGTCCCTTCTCCAACACGATCGGGGCCCGCCCGACTCGGAGTCGCACCGCCATTGCCACTGCGTTTCACCTCTGACCCAATCGGGGCCCGCCCGACTCAGAGTCGCACCGGCGGCCGCCCTCGTTGCTTCTGCGACCGCGCCGGGCCTCCGCGCCACTCGCTCCCGGCCCCCGCGCCGCGCATACTGCAGCCAGCGCTGTGCGCCGTCGCCGCCGCTGCCTGCTCCGACAGCCGCGCCGCCTGCCGCCTTCGCGGACCAGAAGAAGAAGGAAAGAAAAAGAAAGAAAGAAAGAAAAAAAAAAAAAGAAAAAAAAAAAAAAAAAAAAAAATGATGACACAGCAGCAGCAGCAGGGCCCATAGCCCTCCCCTCCTTCTTCTCCTCCGATCCAGTCGGGGGGGGGGGGGGGGGGGGGGGGGGGGAGACCGTCCGACTCGAGCCCGACCGAACCGGCAAGGCGGCGACGCCACCGTCGCCGCAGCCGACCTGCTCGGGGCCACCGCCGCCACCCGCTCCCGCGCCCCAGCCTCGCATGCACCCCGGTCTCCGCGCCCGACAGCCGGCCCGCCGAGCTCCGCGCAGCACGCCGACGACCGCGCGCAGCCCGCCCGACCTCGCCGCGTGCCGCCGGCCCCGCTCCCCCGCGCGCCTGGCCACCCAGCCCCGTCCACCATTGCGCCCGCCTGCCACCTGGGCCCGTGCGCCGCCCCCGCGCCTGGCCACCCAGCCCCGGCCGCCGACCGCTCGCCGCTGCCTCGCGTCGCCCAGCCGCAGCCCGCGCCCCGCTGACACGACCCAGCACCGCGAACCAGAAGAAGGAGAAGAAAGAAAGAAAAGAAAAAGAAAAGGAAGGAAGAGAAAAAGGAAAGAAAGAAAAGAAAAGGAAAGAAAGAAAAAAAAAAAAAAAAAAAAGGGAAGAAAAGAAAAGAAAAGAAAAAAGAAAGAAAAAGAAGGGCCCGCGAGCCACTGGCACCCGCACCGCAGCCCGCGCGCCGCTCGGCCATCGCCTACCGCTGCTGCTGCTGCTGCCTCCGCGAGCCACCGCCTCCGCGGCACCCCGGCCTTCGCGCGCGCCGTAGCCAGCCACCGTCGCTACTGCTGTACTCCGCGCACAAAAAAAAAAAAAAAAAAGGGGAAAGAAAAGGGGAGCTTCGCCTCGCTTACAATGGCTCCACCTCCTCCTCATCGCGCCGAGGTGCGTCACTATCGCCAACACTCCGCCCGGGTGCATCGCCTTCATCTTCGCGCCTTCGTCACCCGCGCGCCGCCATGGGACTACGTCGAGACATGTTGCCTTCGTCTTCACGCTCCCGTCTCTCCTAAGTCGCCTTCGGACATCGTGCAACGGTCGCCGTTGACAATCGGCCTCGTCATTGCGCTCCCACACCAAGGGAGGGGCGACAGTCCTCCGCCGAGATGCACCGTCGCCGTCATCGCACTCCAGTCACCCTCGCACCAGTCTCGAACTCCGTGCAACGGCCACCTTCGACGTCCGTGCAATCTTTGGAGCAAAAGAGGTCCGCAACGAAGAAGATGATCGAAACCATAGCGAAGGTCTTCTCTACAAGCAAGAGCCACAGCCAACTGCTCGCACCGGCACCCAGCTCGGCGCGCCGCACGCCGCTGGCCTCGTGCCCAGCCGCCGCAGCCCTGGCCGACCCTGCCACTGCCACTGCAGCTCTCGTGGTTCAAAAAAAAAAAAAAAAAAAAAAAAAAAAAAAAGACGAAAGAGGCAACACCGGAAAGACGGAGCAAGTCGCGTGCAGCCCCAGGCAGCTCTCTTCCGACAGCGGTCTCCAGAAGCCGGCAGAACCTTCGCAAAGAAGCACAACGGCGAATGAAGGGGGGTAGGGGTCCTTAAATAGACCTCCAACCCCGCCCACAAAAGGAATCAAGGACAAGCGCTCTACGATTCCTACGTGTCCAAACCCGACACGCTCTCACCGACGCACTCGTCCTTGAGGGGGCATTTGTAGACACACGAATTTCGTCGGACCCGAACCCGACTTACGTGTGCCGACGCGGATGCAAACCCGACACGCGGACTCAACTCGCTCGCGCCGACGCGGATGCAAACCCGACACGCGGACCCAACTCGCGCGCGCAGACGTGGATGCAAACCCGACACGCGGACCCGACTCGCGCGCGCCGACACGGACTCGGACCCCGCCTCAAGAGGGGCCGGCCCCTACTAGGGTCCGAACCCTATAGGGCCGGCCCTAGTGGGGACCGAACCCCATGGAGAGGCCGGCTGGCCCTGCAAGGAAAGGGAAGAAAAAAAAAGAAAGAAAAGAAAGGAAAGAAAAGAAAAAGGAAAGAAAAGAAAAGGAAAGAAAAGAAAGAAAAGGAAAAAATACCGCCATGCGCGGGGGGAGGTAGCGTATGACGTCTGCACACACGCGGATCTGCGCCGATCCCTCGATCCGACGCACAAGACGAAGCGCCCGATCGCCATCGATTTCGTGCGCAAAATCCAGCCATAATTGCACCCGCCAGAAAAGGAAAACAACTAAATGTTATTCCCTTCATCAATGGATGAATAAAATCCAGGTAATTATGAGAGAGATACAAAAGGGATTTAAAATTAAAGAGTTCCCATATCTCTCTCCCCACCTCTTTGCCTATAAATAGAGGGGGTGGGGGAAGGAAAAAATGGTCGAGAAATTGAAGACAAAGCGCCAGAGCTCTGCAGAAGAAAGCACGCTTCTTCATCGACCCAAGGCTTCACGAGGCACAGTCAAGCCTGTCCCGAGGGATCGGCTTACTGAAAGTCCTCATCAACGTGAAGGCCCTTGCGCACGAAGATCACCCCTTCGACTCCGTTCACGAAGAAGAAAGCTCGGAGAAGAAGAACCCTTCGACTCCGAGGACGCCAGAAGCAAAGGCCGGAGAAGAAGAGGAGCGGCACTACCCCGTCGTCTCCAACAAGCTTCGACTCCGATCAAGCCCAAAAGCCCGGAGAAGAAGAGGAGCGGCACTACCCCGTCGTCTCCAACAAGCTTCGACTCCGATCAAGCCCAAAAGCCCGGAGAAGAAGAGGAGCGGCACTACCCCGTCGTCTCCAACAAGTCCTCGATCCCGATCAAGCCCCAAAGCCCGGAGGAGAGAAGCGAAGCGTCATCACCCCGTCGTCTTCGACAAACATCTGCACCATCCACGAAGAAGAAAGGCTGGAACAGATCATCTGAAGCGTCACTACCCCGCCGTCTTCATCAACAAAAGCCGACGCTACAACCGTCGCACGGAGATCGGTGCTACCCCCACCATCTTCAAAAGCATTCTTCGACCCCGATCACGCCAAAGAAGCCCGGAGAAGAAGAGAAGTCCAGTCGACACGCAAACCGTCGAAGCACCGGAGGAGTAGCCCACGTCGTTCGAAGAAGAAGATCGAGTAGACGCCAAAGCTAAAGCAACGCAAGAAGCCAAAGTAAAGCCCCAGTAAAGCCCGCGCCAAAGCAAAGCAAGTGCCAAAGCCAAGCGACTACGCCGGCCACGAGCAAAAGCACCGCACGTTCTAGCCGATACGACGCGAAGTCCGGAAGAACGAAAGCATCGCAAGTCTCTCCCAGCTACGTCCAAGTGCAAGCGCCGAAGCAAAGCAAAAGCCAGAGCCACGCCGGAGCCAAGCCAAAGCCAAAAAGCTAAAGCCAAAGCCGACGCCAAAATCTCGATCGACGCCGCGAACCGACGATCAAGGACACCGAGGTCAAGCAAGGAACGAGGAAGACACGAAGACCGAGGAACGAAGCCGAAAACCCCCTAGCCGAGAAAGCGCGAAGCACGGAAGGGACAAAGCAACGGTGGACATTCCTTAGCCTCTCCAAAACCCTCTCCCTGTAAAACCCCTGTCCTAGGCAGCCCCTTCAGAGCTCTCGCACGAACACCACGTGGAGACGCGGATCAAAGGGATCCCCCAGAAGATCTTTCCCACAATCCCCTGATCAAAACTCGCCGCAACCCGGACTCGCTACACCCGAGCAACCCGGGTCCCGGCCACAATTGTAATCTCGTGTGATTCGCAATAAAGACGACCCGCGCTTTTTTCCGCGTCCACAAGCCCATAACCCTCTGTCCCATGGAGCCGCGCTTTTTTCGCTAGCCAGTGTGCAACACCATTTGCCGACCTCGGAATCCACTACAATGACACCCCCTCCAGATGCTGCCATATATTATGACAATCCAAAATCAGAGGGCAGATGTCGTCGGAGATACATTTGCCGATCACCAAAGCATCCCACACCCTCATAGCATCAGTGAGGATAACCACATTTTTGTGCCAACGACCAGCGAGCTCCGTAAAAGCATATTTGAGAGCCCAAAGCTCGGCCTGCATGGGAGTATTTACTCTACATCGGAAGGCAGCCGCTGCAAGAATAGTACCACTAGTGGTAGCCAGGACCCAAGCACCATTAGCAAGTTTGCCCTAATAGGTGAAAGAACCATCTGTCCACATAACAGCTTCCACCCCCATCCACCGCATGATGTACGGACTCGATATTTCTCGATCATGAGTTATGTGTACATACAGAAATCACGCACAAAGGCCTTATCAGAAAACTCAAAAAGAATGAACTGATAGAGGTGTCTGCAAGTACTCGATTGCCCACAAAAAAGTTCTTTAAAGAATAAAACACCGTTCATTAGAACGAAACGATTCAAAATGTTGACAACCAAGAACAGAATCACAGCAATTTCAGCTGTTTTAAGTTCATCACATTCGAAACCTGATCACAAAGAAGAAGAAAAAAAACATGCTACTAGAAAGCATGCATCAACTAGGTATCAACAGCGCCGTAATACATGCAGATTTATTTAAACACCCCATACCAAACACCCCTCCGGTGTTGCTCTCAGCGTTCAGGGAGTACAAGGCCACATAACAATCCCACTCACCCTGATAGCGCAGCATTAAGCGCACTGTGCACGTCCACCCCGACCTGTGCCTCGGCCTTTTCCAAGTCCGTTGAGGCCGAGCTAAGCTTCTGCGTGAAGTCTGCAAGTCCCTTCTGAACCAGGCTCGGATCAATGTGGTCAATAGGAACCGCCTCCACGGCCACTATATCTGCAAAGGAGTTTGCATGGATGAACGCAAACCCACTGCTGACAAAGTACTTGGTCACTTCGTTGCCCTCGTGCACAGAAAGGACTCCCGGCTTGAGCTCTGCTATGGTGGCTACGTGTCCCGGCAAGACACCCATTTGGCCTGTTGTCGCCGGTATGATGGCCATATCGACCTGACAGTACACACAAATAGAGGGAAAGATGAAGGAATGGCTGATTTAGCTGCTTAAGATTTTTTAGATTCCAGCTAATAATCATGAGTAGAAAAGCATATCGTGACAAATTGTCCATCATCTACAATTGTGAATCTTTTTCCCAAAAAAAATATTTAAAAAATAAATAATTCCCAAATAAATTCTCATTACTAATTCCCAAAGTAACCCATTTCTCTAGGTTGGAAGCCACGTCGTCTCTCTCCCAGTAAAACGGCTATTATGAATAGCGGTTTATCATGGAACAGTTTTCACATCCCAAGAAAAACTGCCATTATTAATAGCAGTTTATGCAGGAGGTAGATTTTTTTAAAGGTTAAACCTCCATCTCAGGTAGCGGGTTTCTTCAGAGCCTACAGAACTAGGCTACTTCCAGAATTAGTTTCAGCTGAGTACTTCTATGGAAATTATTGTTTTTTAAAAAGTTATTTAGGATAAAATTTCTACAATTGGATCTTTACTAGTAATGAAAACAGGTTCACCTGCATGTAAGATATGGTGTCTCTACTGTTGATGAGCAGGGAATATCCATGTGATGATGCATGAAGCTACTTTAGGACAGTAGAGTAGCCACAACAAAGACTTCAGGGTAGAGATGGTCCATCTGTCCACCATCTTGATGGCATCTCTAAGCACTCAAACAAAGGATTTCCGAGGCTTTCTTCCCATCTCACTGGCATACCCGTCATTTAAATACATGTCTTCCTAAAATATTCTAGTACCTTTCCATATTCCACCTCGTCCTTCCTAGAGTTCTTTTACATTTCTCCAAGGCTCCCAGCTACACAGACTAAAGGAGATTCAGGCATAGAAATGTACAAGTGAGGTAATCCAAAGATGACTAGGTTGCTGCGAAGTTGATTCGGCGAATTCTAGAGCTCCAGTTGAAGGATTCAAAGAAATTAATAAGCTGCCGTCCTGAAAATATACCATAGTGGATCAGGTTTTAAGGGCTTTTACAATGGTTAAAAAGGTGAAATTTGATAGATTTCTGATTTATCATGCTCTAGGTTTGATCTCGAGTCAATAGGTTTAAATAAGAAATCTGGATGGCAGAGAGATTATAGGGATCAAGGACCATGGTACTCATTGTACAGTTGAAGGATTGTGGATTCTAGGCACTACAAAGCTGTTTAGAAGGGATAACAAGGATTTTAAGGAATATCTAGACTTTAGAGGACTGTTGACCACAGTAACAGTAACTTAGATTGGATAGTATGAATACACGGCGATAGACAAGGGGGAAGAATAGATATACACAAGTAAGAAAAGGAAGACAGAGAAAAAGACTAACTGAAAATATTATTATATTTTTTCCTAAAATCTGCATTGGATCACCCAAATAACCCTTCAAATAGCCATGACCCATGACTGCCCTGACATAAACATAGAAAACAAGGAAAATGGACTAGAATCCCCTTTAGGGAAGACTGGTGGGAAGTAGAAAAGGAGAGTGGCAGGTGAGAAACAGAGTTTGAGCCCTCTCTACCGGTTCTCATTGCTATGAAACCTATAATTCCCCTTTAAGGTTCCATGTGCTGGCTCCACATGCTGATGTGGCAATTCAACTTAAAATGTGGCCATCATTCAATATAGGCTTTCAAACTCGATCCCTACAGTTCAATCTCAGCTCTTGAACTAAAGATACAAGAAAACTAACACCCATCCCAATGTCTTGACAGTAGGATGCGTCCACAAGACACCACTTCCGCTTTTAGTGAATGGATTAACTGGCTATGGATTATCTTTTACATACTTAACTGAAGAACCTAAAGAAGTGCCACCTTGGTAAGGTATCTGCTAATTCATTGTGGATCACCTTACATGGTAAAAACTCAAACATAATAAGATCAACCTTAGAGCCCTAATATAAATGAGATCCCATGCTTCTCCGAGTTGAGAAGCCCATCAAACTGATAGCAATCCCTTCAGCTAACAGGCCAAGTCCATATAGGTTTCAATATATCGCTCCTAAATCTGTCTCATTTAATGAACTTCCATGGAAGTATGGAACTACAAGGCACCCATGGGCGACGTCATTTTGATCTTATCGATATTGAACATCATAGGTAGCACTTCGTTCGCATTAAACCAACCTATGACTCTAGTACTGTGACAACGAATGGCCATAGGTAGTCCCTCCCTTAGAACGTGCCCCCTCCCTTCCCCCCTCCCTTGAACGCACTCATCGGTCTAGGGACACCCTGATTTTATTGTTAATTCACATTGAAGGTATCATACTCCTCACAAACCATTCTAGTTCTCTCACCAAATGTGCCAATGGGTGACATAGGTACTGCATCCAAACCAAACTACCCACGCACCCCGCCCCCATCCAACCTTTTAAATTACCAATCCACGTAAATGTCAATGATTGGCGAAGGGAAAAGCATCAAAAAATTGTTGGACTAACAAAGTACCAAATCATGGCTTCATCATATGCAATGGTAGTTTATCATTTCCTCGACTCTTCAAACAATAATATGTTTATGTTCTCATTAAAAGGTATTTCATAGTTATAAGACCAAGGATTCCCCCCCAGATCATGTCAAAGGGTGTGCAATCTCTAACAAAGGCTAAAATATGGCAAGGCTGTAGGATAAAAATATGAACACAGAACACCTTCATTTTTTTTTGGCAGAACACCTTCATTAAAGCTTGATGAAGGTATACAAAACCTCCATCTTCACTTCAATAAGCCACCAACCTAAACAATATGCAGTCACTTTCATCGTGTTTACTGAGATCAGAGGATTAAAAAAAAAATCAAAAGAAAAACGTTTGAAACCAACTTCCAGTGGGGGCCTTCCTTTATTTTGTTTTTCGTGAATTTCGTATCTCAATATTTTAATTTGAAAAATACTGCCTCTACACAAAATAATCCAAAGGGTCACCTTTTCATTTCCAAGATCAAGGAATTCACACAAAAGGTATCATACAAAAGAAAATTCTCTTAGACACCAATTTTTGGTGGGATCCTTTATTATTTTTTCCATCAAGAACACCATAAAAATAACTATCGAGCCTTGTCCAACCCATTTGGGGTCAGCTTCTAGTGTCATTGAAACCTTTTGCATATTTTTCTAACAACTCCCGTCACTGTACCCTTCTACAGTAATCCAACCTCTCCACGCTGGGTCGCCTCAACTCTTGATTTTATGTCATACCATATTAATTTGTCTCTAACATTTTGTCCTCAATAGCAACATTTCCTCTAATATACTCCCATTCATGACTCTATCCCACTAGGTTTTGCTGCATATCCACCTCAACATCCCATCTCTGTTACATTCTTGCGTGCTTGAGCACTCTTTATAATTATAACCCAGCATTCTAAACCATATAACATTGTAAGCCTTACTATTGTCTTGTAAGCACATCTTAAAAGCATATGTTAATCACATAGTACCCTACTACCCCTGAAGCTCCTCTCCACTTCTCAGTTCATTCAACTCATTCTATTTTATCCTCTTCTATCACTCCATTCTTCTATATAGTAGATCCAAGTGCTCGAAAAAAATCATTGTGTTTCTTGTTCATAAATTGTGAAAAATGACTCCATTATTATTATTGTGCCATCAACATTGCATTCAATATACTTTGTTTTAATTCTACTGATATTCAAACCCTTATCTTCCAGAGCATTCCTCCATAATTGCAATTAAGCATTTGTTAGTTTGATTTACATTGTGGCCCATTCCCTAACAGCGTAATATTGGGGTGAGATGGTTACTTAACATAGTATTAGAACTGATTAATTATGATCCTAGGCCAAAAGAAAACAAATAGATAAAGAAACACTGACCTCTCAAAAAAAAAAAACATAAGGTGCACTATAAAATGTTAGGATATTCTATGATCTGCCTCATCCAAGGCTTACTAAAGTGAGTGGAGGAGAAGACAAACTAGATAGAGTCACAAACCATTAAATGCGAGTAAAACTAATACAAAAGACAGTAAAATTAATACATAAGATGATCCTAATCGATGGAATAAAAGCACATGGAAGAGAAAAGGAAGGTATGTAACTACGTGTTCACAAGATCAACATGGCATCAGATAATAAGGTGCACAGTTTTACTAATAGGAAGTTGGTACATATGAGACTATAGATGCGAGTGTTATTGAAGAGCTCACTGGAATAATTGAGACTGTATGATTATGTAGTTCAATTGAATGGGAAAATGTTCAAATACATAAGGCATATCAACTATCAAGCAAATGTTTCATGTACGAACTAGACATTAAAACATTAATACAAATATTAAGGATAAAATATGACTACAAGAAATTTAGTACCTTTATTAACTTCCTAGCATTCAGGTGACATATGGATAGTGATCTAGTAAATCAAGAGTTGCTCAAATACATGTGCCATGAATGACATTGTGATCCAAGATCAAGATGCTCATGGAATAGCAGGAGGATGGTGGAAACTGTTGGTGGGAATTTTAGGAGATCCCGCCACGAGACACCAATAACCATGATCAGACATACAAAGTTCCGTGGAAAAAACCTCCGTAACATGGAAGGAAAAAATCCATGGGATAGGGCGAATGAATCCACTATCATCAGTTTCCGGTTAAATTTATGTAGTATTTTTATCAGTGTTGCAAGGCGTCGCCTAGGCCACGTCTAGGCCACGTTTTCGGTTTATTTATTTAAATCTGAATATTATCCCATATATATAAACTTTAATATTAAAAAAATCATCGCCTAGGCATCGCCTGGCCGCCTTGACAACACTGATTTTTATGTTCTCTCTTTCCTCCCCAACACAAATCATACATGAGGGAGTTAGGGTGTAATATGAAATGTTGGTCAAAGATGACGAGTTGGTTCATCGGAGGGAAGCTCTACGATGCCAATCGAAGAGGGGTTGCAGCCCACGGGTGGCTGCGGGAGTTTGTACCAATTATAGCCGCTCCATTGGAGGTCTGCCTGGCTCTAACTCTCATCTCATACATTCTATACAAATATGTGCTCAGTGCCTCAATTGTCGCCACGGAGGACCATCGTCTAAGAGTTGTTGTTGGAGGTCATCGTTGTGGGAGAAGGTGGCGGCTCTCCTTACTGCAGTACCACGGATCAGGGAGGGGGGTGACTGCCTGACCCTCCTCTCCAACGTCGCATGTTGAAACCGACAGAGGTGCGACGGCCCTCCTTGCTGTTGCGAACCAAGCGATGGGGAGGGGGTTGCAGCCCCTCCTTCCTCATTGCGGTGATCGGCCAGGGGAGGGGGGTTGAGCTCCTCCTCTACCTCGGTGCTGCTAGATGCCCGCAAAAGGGATGGAGCCCTTTGTCGTTACCGATGTTGGCCTAGTGGTGGGGAGGGGGTGACACTCCTCCAACTCCTTAACTGTTGTTCCAGTGGAGAGGAGTGGAGTAATAACCCCTCCTCACATTGTTTCCGCGCCAAATCCAGAGGAAAGGGTGGTGGCTCTCCTCCCCTTTGCCAACGTTGACTAGTAATAAAGGGGGAGGTGTTAGCACCTTCATGGCATTGATCAAGCCGAGGAGAGATGGAGCCATGACCCCCCCCCCCAACCCCCCCCCCCACCCCCCCCCCCCCCCTTTCTTTGCATAGTTGTCTCGTCTACTAGGCCCCTGGAGGGAGCCTAGGTGTGGCCTTATGTGCATAGGCATCCTCCAGACACGGGTATATATGTATAGTCTATATATGCAGGTATAATGAAATAGGCAGCAATATAACACCTTACTAACATCAAATTGAGCATATTCTAGTCAAATGTATGCAACACAATGACACATGCATAGTATAAACAAGTGAACAACAAAAGGAACAAATAGAATACAAACACATGCTAACATAAAATTGAGTATATTTTAATCAAAGGCAAGCAACACAATGAACACATAGTATAAACAAGTATACAACAAAATGAACAAAGAAGAATGGTGCAGATTGGGTTTTACTTAAAAAAAAAAAATCAATGCCTACAACTAGGCGTATGCCTAGCTTAGTGCTTTTCGCCTAGGCGCATTGGGGCCTAGCTGTCTCCGGGCGCCTAGGCGCACGCCTTAGCAACAATTCCCCTTTGTAGCCACTCTACTTGGGGGAGGGGCTACAACCCCTCCTCTCACTGTTGTTGCTGATCGGAACAACATGGGGGGTGGTGGGCTACCTCACCTCCGTTGGAGGGTTTTTTTTTTTTAAGTTTTTTGGGGCGGATAGCAAATAGTCCTTTTTAAGATTTTATTTTAGGATAAGTCCGATAACCTTTTCCTCTAAGCTATGAAGCACGGATACTTCAAAATACATGACGTACCCGTACCGGATTACGTATCGGACACGGATACGGCTCGGATACGTGTCCGATACGTTTCGGGCGAATCCTGGATTTAAAAATACCAGGATACGGCCGGATACGGCTGGGATACGGAAAGGATACGGCGGGATACAGGAAGGATACGGGCCGGATACGAGAGGGATACGGCTGACCGGTTTGGGCTTGGGTTATCGAGTTTGGGTTTGGTTAAAAGTTAAACTCAAACCCAAACCCAAACCCACTGTCCCACACTAAAAGATTTAAGGATAAATTGCACAAAAACCCCTATAGTTTGACCGATTATCACTTACACCCCCTCATGTTTAAAACCCTACAAATGCCCCCTCTGGAGGGGGTGCAAGTGATATGTTTTTCAAACTGTAGGGGGTCTGTAACACCTGTGGTGTTAGATTTGAGAATAATAGAAATCCTCAATGGCTAGTTTCGTCTTTTTAGAGCCAGACTTTTTCTTTGGGCTTTTTCCCAATAAATGGATCGTAAACCTATGAGATGTTTTACGTTCACATTCTCCGTAACTTCGAGCATGTCACGATGGTGCGTTCCATGCAACGATCATGTGTATGCGCAGCCAGTTTCGGCAGCCCGCAGGTAAACCCTAGAAAGGCGATAATTGGTCGATAGTTGTAGCCGTTTTGTTTTCCACAAGAGATGGGGTGGTCGGATCGTAACGAAACAAGATACGTTAGATGAGGATCTGAGAGAGCCTTCCAATGAGCCTGAGTTAGGGTCGATCCGACACCCGAGTGAATAGTTATTGCTATTTTAAGTTTTGGAGTCTTTCCTTCTTTTCGGGAGATCCAGAAGTCAGAAAATTATGTACCAAGCGCTAACGCGTTCGCGTTAACGAGACCTTTCCAACGAATCCTCTCGGGCCCTATTCCAACTTCTGGTTTGATAGTTACAAGTGATTATTCATTTCAGCCCGGTTGATGGACGAATCGCACCCGGATTTCAACCGAGCCCGGTTCAGGGCTCGGGACCGAGCCCGACCAGCCCTAGAGCCTACCTCCCGGTCTCCTAGCATAATTTAGGCTCTCTTGACCTCCCTCCCCAGTTATTAAAATCCGAAATTTCGGATGGTAATTATCGGGTAAGATTTCAGGATGACAAATCCATATCTCAGTGTTCTAAAAAGCGGTCTAGGCGGCCCGCCTAGGCGCTAGGCGGCCCCCCACCGCCTCGCCTAGGCCCTAGGCGCTCTAGAAAAGCGGCCAAGCTCCCAGGCGGAGCTAGGCGGCCGCCTAGGCGGTCTAGGCGGGGCAAGGCGGCCGCCTAGGCAGTCTAGGCGGGGCTGAGGCTGGCCAGGCAGACCAGGCGAGCCAGGCGGACTGAGGCTGACCAGGCGGGCTAGGCGGATTGAGGCTGACCAGGCGGACCAAGCGGGCTGAGGCTGCCAGGCGGACCATGTTTGCTTTTGTTCTTGTTAATCACTCAATCTAGAATTATGGTTATATACTTGTTCTTTAAAATAATGGTTTGGGATAATCTTGAACTTATATTAATTTTTAAACATATATATATATATTATCTAATATCAAAATAATAATTAAAATAATTAAAAAAAGGCAAAACGCCTAGGCCCCGCCTAGGCGCTAGGCGGCCCCCCACCGCCCGACTAGCGCCTAGCGCTTTTTAGAACCTTGCCATATCTTTTAGTCCTTATCCCTTCCCCCTTATTAGGAAACCTTAACCGACCTTATCCCCTAGTTCTTCTCAACACGCGATCTAGTGT
>CANTAL010000275.1:0-130000 GCA_947650365.1 Chamaelirium japonicum
GCATATTCTTGGATATATTCGGATTTTTTTTTTAATAACGGAGGACGTGGCACACCATCCTGGTCACAAAAATTAATGCTCTGATGCTGCTAGAGCCATATTCAATTATCCAAGCCTCTTCCTAGAAAACATACAATAACGTGACCTTCAGTTTTCTTCATCCTGTGCTGCTAGAGTCATCAAAAAACTCACTACAAGAAATAGGGTCTTTACCGACGGACATTATTATCACCGTCGATAATAATACACTTTTTACCGACGGTGAATATAATATCCGTCGGTATTATAACTTCAATTTTTTAAATTTTTTTTGCACATTTATTTCCGACGGTCAAATAGTATTCGTCGGTAAAATGATTTATACCGACGGTATATATATGTACCGTCGGTAATATACTTTATACCGACGGCCACATAAAGACCGTCGGTACAATGTCACGACGAAACTCAGGGTAAAAACCGAGTCTCTGGAAAAAAAGGCACCCTGTGTTTCGTCGTGATATTGTACCGACGGACATTATATTTCCGTCGGTATAACTAATTTTACCGACAGAAATAATATGTCCGTCGGCACAATACCGACAGTAATTAAATATCCGTCGGTAAAATTGTCCCGACGAAACTCAGGGTAAAAACCGAGCCTCTGGAAAAAAATGAAACCCTGAGTTTCGTCGGCGATTTTTACCAACGGACGTTATATTTCCGTCGGTATAACTAATTATACCGACGGAAATTATATGGCCGTCGGCACGATACCGACGGTAATTAAATATCCGTCGGTAAAATGTCCCGACGAAACTCAGGGTGAAAACCGAGCCTCTGGAAAAAAATGGAACCCTGAGTTTCGTCGTAGAGTTTTACAGACGGATAGTGTTTTACCGTCGGTAAAAAGTGTATTTTTACCGACGGAAATAAAACATTCCGTCGGTAAAAACCCTGTTATAAATCAATTCTAGCGATCCCCTTCGATCTATTCTGTTTCGATCTCTCTCCCGGCCGCCCCTCTCTCTCTCTCTCTCTCTCTCTCTCTAAATCGTCCCCATCCCCGACCTCCCTCCCCCCCTCCCCGGCCTTCCTCCCCCCCTCCCCGGCCTTCCTCCCCCCTCTTGCGCGCCGGCAAGCTCCTCCTCCTCCTCCTCCTCGGGACTCCGGTGAGCTCCTCCTCGGGACTCCGGTGAGCTCCTCCTCCTCCTCCCTCTCCCCCCTAGTTAAGTAATTAAAACTATTTATTTTAGCTCAAAAATTTAGCACAAAAAAATCATTTATTTTAGCTCAAAAATTTTAGCTCAAAAATCATTTAGCTTAAATTCATGTTCAATAAAAATCATTTAGCTCAAAAATCATTTTAGCTCATTTATTTTAGCTCAAAAATTTTAGGTCAAAAATCATTTATTTTAGCTCAAAAATTTAGCTCAAAAATCATTTAGCTCAAAAATCATTTATTTTATCTCAAAAATTTAGCTCAAAAATATTTTAGCTCAAAGTTAGATTCGGGATATGTTTGTGTTTGTTTTGGATTAAATTCATGTTCAATAAAGATGACAATTTAAGTAATTAAAACTATTTATAAATAAGTTATTTTCTCTTTAGATTAATAAAATAACAGTCGAATAAAGGAATATTTTGAAATCATTCGTTTTGGATGTCAGTTAATTGTAGTCTAATTACATTTTACCCCATTGAAGTCTAATTACATTTTGCCCCATTGAAGTCTAATTACAATTTGCCCTATTGAAGTCAAATTACAATTACAAAGTGAGAAATTAAGTATTTGACAAAAGGAGTATTGTGCTAACATTTCAAACTTAGGGAGCGTTTTGGAACAAAGTAAACTATAGGGGGGTTAAGTGTTTTTGGCAGCGATTCATGTTTCGTGAGGACTCAGAGGCGATAGCGATTCACGTTTCGTGAAGACTCAGAGGTGATAGTGATTCACGTAGGCTGAGGTCTTGGTTGAGGCAGACTGAGACATGTTCTTAATAATATATATGGGATAATTTTTCTCAAAACTCGGCCGGGCTATAGCCCGATCGAGCACACTATTAGATCCGCCCATGACTTGACCCTTTCAACTATAACTATGCTCCATCGGCATGTTGACCTTCCTCCTTAAAATTTTAACCATTAGGCTTAATTTTTATCCCCAAAATACTCTTCCCAGTCGAAATATAAAGATTTTTCCCATCCATTAGCGATGTGGATGGCCTGTAGAAGTTTCGATTCGGTGTTTCATACCCGGGAACCGAAACCAAAATTGTGCGGAGTCTTATAATATTGTTTGAAATTATATGTCAGGTGTTGTATAGCCAGATAGACGAAGATGTCTTCGATCGATAAGAGTTGGATGCGTAATTCGAATCGCATGAGCCAAGAGTACAGAGAAGGAGTCAGGAAATTTCTGGATTTTGCATTTGAGCGTCTTGCACCGCTTGATGGAAAAATTGTGTGTCCCTGTATAGACTGCGGAAGGGTAATTAGGAAGGTTCGAGAGGAATGTGAGGTTGATCTGGTAATGCGTGGCATTGACATTAGCTATACCCGTTGGTTCTCGCACGGTGAGGAGCTAGATGCAGTCCCCATGGCTGCTCACGGTGAAACTTCAAACACAGTGATCGCTGATGATAATATTAATACAGACGATGAAGATGACATGCAGGGTATGATACATGATTTGCAAGGTGGAATAGGCACGAAAACACCGTCAGGTGATCAGCCCAATATCGAAGCGGACAAGTTCTACAGATTGCTTAAAGATGCCGAACAACCTCTATACCCGGGGTGTGAGAAGTTTTCAAAACTCTCTTTCACTGTAAAGCTTCTTCATTTGAAGTGCCTCAATGGTTGGAGTAATAAGTCATTTAATATGTTGGTAGAGTTACTGAAAGAGGCTTTTCCTATGGGTGAGACAGTACCGAAATCATTCTACGAGGCGAAGAAGATAATTAAAGATCTCGGTCTGGGTTATGAGAAAATTGATGCATGCGTGAATGATTGTATGTTGTACCGGAAAGAGTACGAACATGCGCGGTCATGCCACATATGCGAAGCAACGAGATATAAAGAGACGGATGCCGAGTCTAGTACCAGTCGAAGGAAGAAAAATGTATCTGCAAAGGTTCTCCTATACTTCCCGCTTAGGGACAGGCTTCAGAGGTTGTTTATGTCATCGAAGACTGCTGAGCACATGAGGTGGCATGCACGAGAACGTACAGATGACGGGATTATGAGACATCCGGCCGACTCTCTGACGTGGAAAGATTTTGATCATACCTATCCTGAATTCGCATGTGAAGTTCGCAACGTCAGGTTAGGGCTTGCTAGCGATGACTTCAATCCCTTTGGGAATATGAGTGTGTCGTACAGCATTTGGCCAGTTGTCCTAGTTCCATATAATTTGTCTCCCTGGATGTGCTTAAAAAAGCCATACACAATGCTCTCCTAGCTCATTCCCGGACCCAGGTCGCCTGGTAATGATATTGACGTTTACTTGCAGTCGTTGATTGAGGAGTTGAACGAGTTATGGGAAGTTGGGGCCGATACGTATGATGCCTCGTTGCGCCAGAATTTTTAGATGCATACGACACTTCTATGGACCATCAACGATTTTCCTGCATATGCCAACTTATCTGGGTGGAGTACTAAAGGAAAATTGGCGTGCCCTACATGCAATAAGGAGACAGATTCATTACGGTTGAAGAACAGAGGCAAGTTCTGTTATATGGGCCATCGAAGATTCCTTGTTGACGGCCATAAGTGGAGGCAGAACAAAAGAGCTTTCAACGGCAAGAAGGATCTTGCAAAGGCCCCGGAGCAGCTTTCGGGGGTAGAAGTCTTGTGCGAATTGGATCAGCTTGATACCGTGGAACTTGGGAAAGGTAAAAAGAAAAGAACGCATGAAGATTCTACGCGTGATCATAACTGGAAGAAGAAGAGTATTTTCTTTAAACTACCGTACTGGAGCAGCCTACTCTTGCGGCATAACTTGGATGTCATGCATATCAAGAAAAATATGTGTGACAACATTATAGGAACACTGCTGAATCTCGACGGTAAGATGAAGGATAATCTTAAATCTCGTCTCGATCTTAAGGAGTTGGGCATCCGAAAATCACTTCATCCCCAAGAGATTGGGGATAAGTATGTGTTGCCAGTTGCATGCTACACCATGAGCTCACAGCAAAAGGCAGCCTTATGTGCATTCCTACGGTCTGTGAAAACGCCAGACGGTTATTCTTCGAATATCGCACGATGCGTGCAAGAGAACGACCGGAAGTTGTCTGGATTAAAGAGCCACGATTGTCATGTTCTTATGCAGCGATTGTTATTTTTTGCTATACGTAGGAATTTAACCGAACAGGTGTCCGATCCGTTAATTGAGCTCATCACTTTTTTCAGACAGTTGTGCTCGAAGGTATTTAGAGTGGACCAACTTGAACAGATGGAGAGGGATATTACGCTCACATTGTGCAAGCTAGAGATGATATTTCCACCTTCCTTCTTTGATGTCATGGTGCATTTGACCGTTCACTTGGCAAATGAGGCCAAACTCGGCGGCCCAGTTCATTACCGCTGGATATATTTTATCAAGAGGTAATCGTCTCGTCTCATTCGCACAATGTATTTGATCGTTCTTGATATATTCATCCAAATATTTTTTTCTCAAATTAGGTACTTGTGAACATTGAAATCATATGTTCGTAATAAAAGTCGTTCGGAGGGATCAATTGCTGAAGGATACCTAACAGAAGAATGTCTAACATTCTGCTCAAGATACCTACATGGTATAGACACGCGATTCAATCAACTTGAGCGGAACTATGACGGTGGTCCAATAGACTTCGATGGGGGTCTGTCTATATTTGCCGAAATGGGTAGACCTGTAGGAGGAGGCAAAACCCGTTGATTGTCTGTAGATGAGATTCAACAGGCACATATGTATGTGTTGCGCCAATGTGATGAAGTATGGTCATTCATTGAGTAAGCATTTTACGATCATTTACTTATTCTTTCAGTCCATTCATTAAGTATATATACTAATTATAATCTAATTCATAACCTGTAAAACAGGAAGCATAAAGCCATCATTAATAATCGGGGTACTCGAAATGCTCCCCAAATTCATGATCGTGAATTCCCATCGTAGTTCGAGAAACACGTAAGTATTCACATCATTACTGAATTTCATTGACATCCATTACCGAACAATAATTATGTGTTCATATCATGAATGTCATGTGGTTATTATAGGCACAAGAGCTGCACGACAACCACGATCCGCTGATGAATGTTGCAAGACGCAATATCGTACGATGGTTATATCGTGAACGGTTATAGATTTCGGACGAAAGATAGTAAAAAATCACGAAGAACCCAAAATAGTGGGGTTGTCGTCAACGGTGAGCAAGAAGAATTAGAAAATATCGACTTCTACGGCATCCTCAACGAGATTCTCGAGATTAAATTCCTTGGCCAAAATCGGATCGTATTGTTCAAATGCGATTGGTATGATGTTAATAATCGCGGGACTGGTTATAATGTCGACAAATACGGTTTTATCAGCATCAATACTGGCAAGAGATTGAATACCCAATATGAAGATCCATTCATTCTTGCCTCTCAAGCGCAACAGATAATTTATGCACCGGATAATACCTCTCCAGGTTGGCAAATTGTAGTCAGGTCACCACCCAGAGATTTTTATGACATGGGAGACAAGGATGCGGGGGTCATCGATGATGATTTGGATGCATACCAGAATGATGAGATAATCATTGTCGACGCAGTGCACGACGAAAATGAAGATGTCGACAATATAAACTGGACAGCGAATGCAGATCAAATGATAGAAGAGGGATGCGATGAGAGTGACAGAAATGAGACAGAAAATGACTAGACCGTATGTAAATCAAATTGTTTCATATTTAAATCAAATTGTTTCATATATAAATCATATTGTTTCATATGTATATCATATTAATTTATACTGTTTCATATGTAAATCATACCGTTTCATATGTAAATCAAACTGTTTCATAAATCATACTGTTTCATATGTAAATCAAACTGTTTCATATTGTTTCATATGTAAATCTTACTGTTTTATATGTAAATTAAACTGTTTCAGATGGCATCACGATCATATGTTCGTAGAGGCAGGGGTGGGGTAGCTCGGAGCGCTCCGGCTGCCACCCCAGGGTCCGAGGCTGAGCCGTCCGGATCTGGTAGTGCTGTTCCTCTCTCCACATCAGCTCCTGATGTGATCGCAGCCTCCGGAGCTTCGAGCAGTGCTCAGTACTCGGCTACAGCGTCTACGCCCACAGGTAATGTTTAGATCTAAAGTTTTATACATGTTGTAAATACTTCTTCAGTACTGATGTATATTTTATTTGCAGGGTCGAGGATCACCAGGCACGTAGATGACTGGGGCGTGACGACGGCCCGGTGCTTGTCGGCCTTACGCGAGCCGCTTTCCCTACAGTGGAGCGGCAGGAACTTTGTGGGCGAGCACGCTTCTGACGCCACCACGTGGGTCGGCATTATAGTACGGGAGGAGAGGAATGCCCCGATTATGGGGTTAAGGGGGTGGAAGAACATTGATGCATCCTATAAGGAGAGGATGTATCAGTAGTTTTTGGTACGTTAGTTTCATTAAAGCATTTTAGAATAATATCGTACTTCTTTATAATTTGATTTGATAAAATGACTTGTTTCTAAATTGATTTTACAGGAGAAATTTAAATGGGAGAACATGGAAACTGACACCCATCGGGAGGACTTGTAAAAGATGATGGGTGAGCGGTACAGGGATTACCGTCATGAGCTCTACCAACTCTACGGTTACTTGGTCGGCCAGCCGGCTGAGGAGGTACAGGCTGTGGCCGGGACGAGAGACGCGCCACCGCTACACGTTCTACAGTTTTTGGTCGCTCACTGGGCCACCCCTAGCTTTCAGGTATAATTATAATTTTATTGATTCGTACTTGTTTTAATGTTATCTTAAAAATTTGTATTGATGTTTCAAAATTTAATCGATTGACACAGGCGAAATCTGCTATAGGCAAGCAGAATAGAAGTGCCTGGACGACACCTGCTCTAGTGAAGGGGAGGACCTCCATGCCCCAGCTTGCCTAGCAGCTGGTAAATGATACACATATTGTTATTATTTAAAGCTCTATACATGTTATATTAACTCATCTATTTATTTTATATGTCCAACAGATACAGTCCTTGGGCCACGAGCCTAATAGGATTGACCTTTTTGAGGCCTCTAGGAGGCGGCGTATCGATGGGGCATTTCTGGACGACAGGGTTGCCTCGCAAGTGGTAAGTAATTAAAATACTGTTAATATATTCTTATACATATGCCATAAAATATCATTGAATATCATTGGTTGTTTTTATATAGGAGAGGATGCGACTTCTGGTGACCCCATCGGGCGAGGCCGGCTCCTCCTCTAGCTCAGTATCTGTCGACTCAGCGATGGATACTGTGCTGAGACCTGCCACGCACGGCCGTGTCCTCTGTACGGGCCTTGGAGTCACGCCCTCCTCCTACTTTGGACGAGAGGGTATGCGCTCGAGGGCACGGGACACCCAGACCGGTGCTATCACTCAGCTGCAGTCTGCGCTAAACGCGGAGCGAGAGCAGAGGCAGGCCCTCGAGCAGAGGATTGAGGCGGAGCGAGAACAGAGGCAGGCCCTCGAGCAGAGGGTTAAGGCGGAGAAGAAGGCCCTCGATGAGGAAAGAGAAGCTCGCAGGGAACTGGAGCGTAAATTTTATGAATTCATAAGCCGGTCTAGCGGTGGCTCATCCTCATGATCAGGTACTTACTAATCTTTATAATATTAACAAAAAATATGAATCTTACTAATTTGAGTTTAGATCATATTATCACACTTATGATTTTCCAACAGTTAGACTCTAAATCGGTGAATCGGATCGTAAATTGTTCAAATATCCAATTAGAACCCGCTCGCAAGTCCGAAATACGAAATAATTCCAACTTCGAATTATCGGATGCCGATCCGATGACGATCCGATCGAATCCAAACCTATTTCAAATCCGAAACACGCTAACTTATGATTTTCCAACACTTAGACTCTAAATCGGTGAATCGGATCGTAAATTGCTCAAATATTCAATTAGAACCCGCTCGCAAGTCCGAAATACGGAATAATTCCAAGTTCGAATTATCGGATGCCGATCCGATGATGATCCGATCGAATCCAAACCTATTTAAAATTTGAAACACGCTAACTTATAGTTTTCCAGCACTTAGACTCTAAATCGGTGAATCGGATCGTAAATTGCTCAAATATCCAATTAGAACCCGCTCGCAAGTCCGAAATACGGAATAATTCCAAGTTCGAATTATCGGATGCCGATCCGATAACGATCGGATCGAATCCAAACCTATTTCATATCCGAAACACGCTAACTTATGATTTTCCAACACTTAGACTCTAAATCGGTGAATCGGAGCGTAAATTGCTCAAATATCCAATTAGAACCCGCTCGCAAGTCCGAAATACAGAATAAATCCAAGTTTGAATTATCGGATGCCGATCCGATGACGATCGGATCGAATCCAAACCTATTTCATATCCGAAACACGCTAACTTATGATTTTCCAATACTTAAACTTTAAATCGGTGAATCGGATCGTAAATTGGTCAAATATCCAATTAGAACCCGCTCGCAAGTCCGAAATACGGAATAATTCCAACTTCAAATTATCGGATGCCGATCCGATGACGATCCGATCGAATCCAAACCTATTTCATATCTTAAACACGCTAACTTATGATTTTCCAGCACTTAGACTCTAAATCGGTGAATCGGATCGTAAATTGTTCAAATATCCGATTAGAACCCGCTCGCAAGTCCGAAATGCGGAATAATTCCAACTTCGAATTATCGGATGCCGATCCGATGACGATCCGATCGAATCCAAACCTATTTTATATCCGAAACACGCTAACTTATGATTTTTCAACACTTCGACTCTAAATCGGTGAATCGGAGCGTAAATTGGTCAAATATCCAATTAGAACTCGCTCGCAAGTCCGAAATACGGAATAATTCCAACTTCAAATTATCGGATGCCGATCCGATCGAATCCAAACCTATTTCAAATCCTAAACACGCTAACTTATGATTTTCCAACACTTAGACTCTAAATCGGTGAATCGGAGCGTAAATTGGTCAAATATATAACCAATTAGAACCCGCTCGCAAGCCCAAAATACGAAATAATTCCAACTTCGAATTATCGGATGCCGATCCGATGACGATCCGATCGAATCCAAACCTATTTCAAATCCGAAACACGCTAACTTATGATTTTCCAACACTTAGACTCTAAATCGGTGAATCGGATCGTAAATTACTCAAATATCCAATTAGAACCCGCTCGCAAGTCCGAAATACGGAATAATTCCAAGTTCGAATTATCGGATGCCGATCCGATGATGATCCGATCGAATCCAAACCTATTTCAAATCCGAAACACGCTAACTTATGATTTTCTAGCACTTAGACTCTAAATCGGTGAATCGGATCGTAAATTGCTCAAATATCCAATTAGAACCCGCTCGCAAGTCCGAAATACGGAATAATTCCACGTTCAAATTATCGGATGCCGATCCGATAATGATCGGATCGAATCCAAACCTATTTCATATCTGAAACACGCTAACTTATGATTTTCCAACACTTAGACTCTAAATCGGTGAATCAGAGCGTAAATTGCTCAAATATCCAATTAGAACCCGCTCGCAAGTTCGAAATACGGAATAATTCCAAGTTCGAATTATCGAATGCCGATCCAATGACGATCCGATCGAATCCAAACCTATTTCAAATCCGAAACACGCTAAGTTATGATTTTCCAGCACTTAGACTCTAAATTGGTGAATCGGATCGTAAATTGCTCAAATATCCAATTAGAACCCGCTCGCAAGTCTGAAATACGGAATAATTCCAACTTGGAATTATCGGATGCCGATCCGATGATGATCGGATCGAATCCAAACCTATTTCATATCCGAAACATGCTAACTTATGATTTTTCAACACTTCGACTCTAAATCGGTGAATCGGAGCGTAAATTAGTCAAATATCCAATTAGAACTCGCTCTCAAGTCTGAAATACGGAATAATTCCAACTTCGAATTATCGGATGCCGATTCGATGACGATCCGATCGAATCCAAACCTATTTCAAATCCGAAACACGCTAACTTATGATTTTCCAACACTTAGACTCTAAATCGGTGAATCGGAGCGTAAATTGGTCAAATATATATCCAATTAGAACCCGCTCGCAAGTCCGAAATATGGAATAATTCCAACTTCGAATTATCGGATGCCGATCCGATGACGATTCGATCGAATCCAAACCTATTTCAAATCCAAAACACTCTAACTTATGATTTTCCAACACTTAGACTCTAAATCGGTGAATCGGAGCGTAAATTGGTCAAATATATATCCAATTAGAACCCGCTCGCAAGTCCGAAATATGGAATAATTCCAACTTCGAATTATCGGATGCCGATCCGATGAGGATCCGATCGAATCCAAACCTATTTCAAATCCAAAACACTCTAACTTATGATTTTCCAACACTTAGACTCTAAATAGGTGAATCGGATCGTAAATTGTTGAAATATCCAATTAGAACCCGCTCGCAAGTCCGAAATACGGAATAATTCCAAGTTCGAATTATCGGATACCGATCCGATGATGATCCGATCGAATCCAAACCTATTTCAAATCCGAAACACGCTAACTTATGATTTTCCAGCACTTAGACTCTAAATCGGTGAATCGGATCGTAAATTGCTCAAATATCCAATTAGAACCCGCTCGCAAGTCCGAAATACGGAATAATTCCAAGTTCGAATTATCGGATGTCGATCCGATGACGATCGGATCGAATCCAAACCTATTTCATATCCGAAACACTCTAACTTATGATTTTCCAACACTTAGACTCTAAATCGGTGAATCGGAGCGTAAATTGGTCAAATATATATCCAATTAGAACTCGCTCGCAAGTCTGAAATAAGGAATAATTCCAAGTTCGAATTATCGGATGCCGATCCGATGATGATCGGATCGAATCCAAACCTATTTCATATCCGAAACACGCTAACTTATGATTTTCCAATACTTAGACTCTAAATCGGTGAATCGGAGCGTAAATTGGTCAAATATCCAATTAGAACCCGCTCGCAAGTCCGAAATACAGAATAATTCCAACTTCGAATTATCGGATGCCGATCCGACGACGATCGGATCGAATCCAAACCTATTTCATATTCGAAACACGCTAACTTATGATTTTCCAACACTTAGACTCTAAATCGGTGAATCGGATCGTAAATTGGTCAAATATCCAATTAGAACTCGCTCGCAAGTCCGAAATACGGAATAATTCCAAGTTCGAATTATCGGATGCCGATCCGATGACGATCGGATCGAATCCAAACCTATTTCATATCCGAAACACGCTAACTTATGATTTTCCAACACTTAGACTCTAAATCGGTGAATCGGAGCGTAAATTGATCAAATATCCAATTAGAACTCGCTCGCAAGTCCGAAATACAGAATAATTCCAACTTCGAATTATCGGATGCCGATCCGATCGAATCCAAACCTATTTCAAAACCGAAACACGCTAACTTATGATTTTTTAATGCTTAGACTCAGTTATAGATATAAACCATTTTTTTAACAAATACATGTTAATTGCAGAAGCAGGGCGGCGTCAGGGGATCGATGAGAGCACCAGCGTTGGTGGCGGGCGGGGGTGGTTGAGATAGGGCATCTCTCAGTTTTGGATTGTGTAAATATTATTTTGTAATATGTGGTTATTATTTGATAATTTGCTGTAATTTTTTATCAATTTAGGTAATATTTTAAAATTTGCGGTAATATTTTATAAATTGTGGTAATATTTGATAAATTGTGGTAATATATTGTGGTATTGTTGTAAATCACAGGAATTAAATAACATTATTTAGGTAAATTTATTAAAAAAAAACATACTTATTACCGACGGAAATTAATTATTCCGTCGGTACTAAAGGTTTTATTTTTTTTTAAATTATAAATAAGTTGCCGACGGAATATAATATCCGTCGGTAATATATATATTATTGCCGACTGGACATATATAGCCGTCGGTAATATATATATTATTACCGACCTGAAATATATATCCGTCGGTAATATATAAAGTATTACCGACAGGTTATATTATAACCGTCGGTAAAAGTCTTATATATTACCGACGGACTATTATATATCGTCGGAAATAATATATTATATTAATTTTTAATTGTTTAAATCTTACCGACGGCTTTAATATTACCGTCGGTATTAATTATTATTACCGACGGTAATTTTTGGTCCGTCGTATTGTTTTCCCCGACACCTTTTTTCCCGACAGCTGGCGACGGAAATATCTTCCGTCGCTATAAAATATTACCGACGGAATGTTAATATTACCGACGGATATTGTCCGTCGGTAATAACTGTTTTTTTTGTGGTGACTATTGCCAGGTGGCACACGAGACCCCCCTTTACTATTTAATTACGTAGGGGTTCCACTACATACTGGTACGTACCCCGCCAATTGAAAAATGCGGCACTAAACGTCCAATCCATCTCCACCATTCATCTCATTTTTCATGCATCATAGTAGTGGTGGGACCATTATTCAGGGGCCATGGGATAAACCCAAGGTGGATGCATGAGATCGACCATAGGGTCATCGGATGGTCCCTAAGAAGTTCGAAGTAGGTACCGATATGATCAGTACGATAGAATATTTATTTCCCTTAAAGTAAAGTGATATAGTATCCCATGCAGTCAAGTTCTTAGTTGTTTTTTTATTAATTACGTGAACCCCGCTCATGGACAGAGCCACATGGGGGCCAGTTGCCCCTCCCAAACTTTGAGTTAAATTCAAAAAGCCTTGTGATTCGTTTTTTCTTCCGGCGGATCGCACTGCGCGAGCTGTTGTGCCGCCCCTGTCATTGCATGCTAAGCACCCATACCACTGCCCTCATGCCCACATCGATCGATTATATCCATCTGATGAAATATAAGGGAATATTTGGGGAGCAACATGTGTCGATCACAGTTTCAATGACCACAATCTTTGCGCCATGGGATGAAACAGGGGAATGCCACCACGTACCACCAACCGTCGCCTCCGTTTACTGCTAAAGTACGTAGGGGTTCCACTATGTACGGATACCCTGCCGTGGCCGCATGTACTGCACCCAGTATGGAGCATCTGGGCTGCCATGGCTCGCACGGCGAGCGGCCAGCGACACCGGCACATGGCATAGCGTAATGTCGCACCTTGGAGGATTGATGCAGTACCAATCATTGTCGGCGACGATATTACCCGAAAGATTTCAAGAAAAACAAGGTCACAACCTAGCTCTGATACTAGTGTAAGGATCTCCTACATAGATCCGAGCATAACCAAGAAGATTTGATACGAAGAATCGAACAATAAACAGTGGAAGCGATATAGAAACTTTATACCTCTCGTTGAAAACGACATGATCCTTTATGATTCGCTAGGTTGCTGCAATCGATCTTCCATGACGTCGACGGTGTAAATCCCAGATGACAAAGAGAGGGAGAGGAGAGAAAATGTGTCTCTAGTTTAGTACTTGGTCGTCATGAATATCATTTGGATGTGAGGCATCTCATTTATAACTAAATCAGGACACCATCCCAAAACCCTCCATGGGATTAATGAAGGGGTGGGACTCATCACTTAATTAACCACTTCATTAACGGGTATGATTTTAGTTAAGCCCCATTAGATTTTTAACCAGAAAGCCTAAGTGGGTTTATACCTGGTCAGCCTCATGACACACATGTGCGTGGCTTACCCCACACTTCACCCTTTTACACCATTATATATAAGGTGTGGGAAGCAATGAATGCACTCCATCCGAGCATTCCTTGGTTTACGGGTGCAAATGATTAATATGGCTACGTTTACCACCAACCTATCATGCCTCTTGGTTGACTCGTCCGATCTGACTATGACAATGACAATCAACACAGTACGGTCTACTTAATTAGCTTAGTAATTCTCCAGCAAAGAGCCACAAAAAAAACCAACACTTTGTACCGAATGCTCCCATGCTGTGAGATGCGGCATCCCTATTTATAGTGTCCACCCACAAATACTTATCATGCTAAGGTGATTAACAAAACATTTCGGAAAGGGGATCTCGTCAGATCTCGTCGGAGGTAGCAGAAAGGGGATCTCGTCGGAAAGGGGATCTCGTCGGAGCTCCCATACGCCGTCGCTATCCCCTCCACCGAGCTCCCTTTCGTCGCCGCTATCCCCTCCACCGAGCTCCCCGACGCCACCACGTGGCCCAGGTGAAAGGGGATCTCGTCGGAGCTCCCATACGCCGCTGCTAGAGCCAGGAGAGTTCGAGCAGTGGAGATTAGGGTTCTCGTCGGAGCTGAGGAGTTGATCTTGCCGGAGCTTAGGGTTCTCGTCGGAGCTGAGGAGCTGAGAAGGGGATCTCGTCGGAGCTGAGGAGGAGACCTCGTCGCAGCTGGGTAAGGGGTTCCTGCCGCAGCTCAGGAGGGGATCTCGTCGCAGAAGGGGTCATCTGACAGCCGTCGGAGGAGATCTCGTCGCAGTTGAGAAGGGGATCTCGTCGGTGTTTCTCGTCCGAGCTGAGGAGGGGACCTCGTCGCAACGCCGGGGGCCTCCGGCGAGTAGCAGCTTGGGCAGATCCAGGGGGGCCTCCTCGACTCCGGCGAGTAGCGGCCTCCTCGACTCCAGCAATGGTGTGGCGACGATCCAGAGGCACAGGGAGCTCCCGGGGTGGGGCGAATGGTGGTGGAGGGCATGGCTCCTTCAGGGGTGGCGACTGGCCCCCCATTAATCCCAACCTCATTCCCATAGATCCCAACCACCGCCACCACCACCATCCCGCCTCGTCTGGTCCTATTCCCACCCCGCCTCCCCCTCCCCCTCCCCCTCCACCCTTCTCCTCCGCAGCAGCACGATTCGCCAATATTCGGGGGCAGCCAGTGGACGGCAGACCTATGCTGATGTCCTGCGGACTCCCAGGCAGCGGGAAGAGGGGGTGAGGGTGCATCCCACTAGGTCAGGGGGTGGACGAGGATCAATCTGGAGAGGGCGACGTTGCTACCGGTGTGGCGAGCGCGATCATCTCATTGCTGACTGTAGGAGCTCCCTCGTCTGTTTCAGGTGCGGCAAGGTGGGCCATGTCTCGACCCGGTGCGGCATGAGGCGATCCCAAAATCCCATTCGAGGTCCTCGTGGTGTGTTTGGCTCCACAACAAGATCGTGATCCAGGTCGTTTGTCTCCCTCCGGAGCGACCCGCGTCGGGAGGAGATGGTGGAGTCGCTGTCCAGATCCGGAATTTGCCGAGTGTTTCGTCGTCAGACCAACCAGGCGGAGCTCTCTGAGTTCCTGCGCTCAGAGTGGCCAGGGTCGTGGCGGTGGCCAGTGCGAGAGATCAGAGTCGGCGAGTTTTTGGTGGAGTTCCCTTCCTCGCATTTCCTCGGGACTGAAGTGGCGAGAGGGATGAGAGATCTTGGGCCAGTATCAGTCTCCTTCGCGCATTGGGATAAGCTTCGAGGATCTGTGGAGAGGCGGCGAAGATCAGTGGTGCGGGTGACAATTTTCGGACTTCCTTTCGACGCTTGGGGGGAGTCTTCGCTTTGGGACCTGTTGGGCGACTACGGTGAGGTACGCGAGTGTTTCAACGTGTATCCGAATATCGTTCATCGTAGGTTCTGCCAGGCGAATGTAGTTTGCTTCGATCTGGTCCTGATCCCATCTTTCGTCCGTCTCTCGCATGGGACTGGTGTTTTCGAGGTACGACTTCGCCTTCAGGTGCTCGGCGACTGCACTCTCCTTACCCTGTCCTCAACGATCCAGATGCCTTCGGACAACCACACGGTGGACTCTGATCCGGTGTTCCCTCCAGGATTTGAGTCCCCGGTGGTTACTCCTCTTCAGGACACGGGGCTCCGTCAGGCCTCGGAGTGGTCGATGCCTACGCCTGGGGTGCGCTTCCACCAGCACGAGGTAGTGGAAGTGGGAGGCAGTAGTAACCCACCCTCGATGTCTTCGGACCCGGGCGGCAGACGTGGGAGCTACAGTGATGTAGGTTCCCCCTCTTTGCAACAAATCTCGAAAGAAGGTGAGTTGCCTCGCCATCTAGTGAGCGAGATCTCTGCAGGATATCCCAACTATGATTCAAACATGGAATCGGGGGCGGGTTTTACTCCTTTTGCAGGCTTTCCTACATGTGAAGAGGAGGCACGAGGCAACTATAGCAACCCTTTTGTGGACATTGATGAGGGAACACGTGTGGGGTCCGTAGACTTGGGGGACCGGCAATCCAGAGAGCGTGATAATTTTGATTCCGAAGAGACGTCCTCTTTGACTTTAGAGGAAGAGGTCCCTATTGCGGTGGACTCTTCTTTGTGCTCCAACAGGGAACTCATTGCCTCTTCCGAAGTTGGTAGGGGACCGTCAATGGGAGCGGAGCCCCAGGGGAGTGCTTCCGGTCAATTGGGATAGCAGCCAGATCAATCAATCTTGCAGGTCAGGAGCATCCCGAGGAAGAGCTTCAGACAGCTACTACGACGTTCGACGGAGGACCACACGCTGGAGCAGGCACTTGTGCAGTCGAAACTGCGTCTTTTGGAGCTAGACCTTGCAGATCCTAGCCTCTCCTTGCCGCTCACGTTGCTAAGAGATGATGAGATTTTGGATATTGCTAGAAAGTGTGGGTTCATATCTCCTCCGGACCTTGATGGTGCTAGATTCTTTTTAGATAGAATCAGAGACTTGGAGGCTCAGAGGGCTAAGAATGCAGGGTCGATTTGATGGTGCTTTCTTGCGTGGGGTGGTGCTGGCAGATCCTTGAATGAAGATACTATCGTGGAATGTTAGAGGTTTGGGGAAATCGGAGAAGAGGAGAGCTGCTAGCTCCTTTGCTTCGATGCACGATGTCGATGTAATCTGCATTCAGGAGTCGAAGAGAGAGAACCCGACGAATCATTTCTTCCGGTCACTGAGCACCAGGAAGATAGATCAGTGGCAGTGCAAAGACGCAACGGGTTCTGCTGGAGGCATATTGATAGGTTTCAGCGATGATCTTTTTCTGCTTCGGAGATCAGTGGTCGGTATTTTCTCCCTGTCGGTAGTCCTCCAGAACAGGTCGGATGGTAGAGAATGGATGATCACCTCGGTGTACGGACCGACGGATCATAGCCGGGGGGATGAGTTTTGGTTGGAGTTATCGCACCTGAGGCTTGACTTCGTTGGGCCTTGGGTACTAGCCGGCGACTTCAACATCACTAGGAGCTCGGACGAGCGGCTAGGCAGTGAGGGTAGCATGTCGGCCATGACATCCTTCTCAGACTTCATTAGGCGGCAGGAACTAGTGGATCTACCGCTCTCGGGGCGAAACTTCACTTGGAGCAACAAGAGAGAAGCTCCAATTTTGGCCAGACTAGACCGCTTCTTGATCTCGGTTGATTGGGATGTCCTTTACCCGGAGACCTCTTAGGTGGGCCTCGCAGCTTGTATGTCTGATCATACCCCCCTATTGTTGGCGATAGATTCACTACCTGTTGTTCGACCGCCCTTCAGATTTGAGATGATGTGGACACTGCAGGAGGGTTTCTCGGATCTTTTGGCGGGTTGGTGGAGCGAGCCAGTCACTCTTCAGAACTCAGCATTGAACATGGTTAGCAAGCTGAGATTTCTAAAGAAGAGTCTGAAAACTTGGAGCAGGGACCACTTCGGGAGCATCTCTAAGTAGAAGGCCTCTCTTATGGCTTCCATTCTTGCCTTAGAGGTCAAAGAAGAGGCAGCTCCTCTCTCAGTGGTGGAAAGAACTGAGCTCGAGAGGCTTAATTCAGTCCTAGGAGATGTTCTCAGAAAAGAGGAGGTCATGTGGCGCCAGAGATCGAGAGAGCAGTGGGTGAAGCTCGGGGACTCCAACACGGCCTACTTTCACCGGGTGGCCAATGGGAGGAGGAGGAAGAACTTCATCTCGTCACTACACCATGAGGGAGAAGCCCTTTCGTCGACTCATGATATCCTACAAGGTGCAACCTCCTTCTTTAGGGAGTCTTTTTGCGATGACGGTCAGGCTAAGGCATTGGTTGAATGGGAGTCTCTTCACATGCCTCGATTGAGTCCGGATTCAGCTATGGACATGGACTTCACGGAGGAGGAGTTTCGAAAGGCGGTGTTCAACTCCAAAGGTGATGGGGCTCCAGGCCCGGATGGCTACCCGATGAGCTTCTACCAGAAGTTTTGGGACGTCGTCAAGCTGGATCTGTGTCGGCTGCTATCAGACTTCTTCCGAGGTAGAGTGCACCTTCATTGTATCAATTACTCTTGGCTCCTTTCGTAACGCAGACCCTTCGTCGCTCAAGTCAGCATAGATTCAAAGGGAGGACAAGCGATCAGAAAGTAATCTAGAGTTTTGAAATTCGAACCCGTACTTAGGAGCCATGGACCGTGCTTTTATAGCCTTTTTCCGACCACTGAAAGCTGACATGTACCAATTCTCCAGTGCACCCTCGTGCTAGCACACGGGTCTTTAAATGCGCTTGTCGCCTCACTGGCCAACTGGCGGCCCGGGGTCGAGAGGGGGAATGCTTCGGTCTTGTCCGCTCTAGGTGGACACTCTGGAAGTCTCTGGAGGACTTATTTTCGAACTTGGCTCACAAGCATCCGCTTGGTTCAGCGGGGGTGCGGACACATGTCGACTTGATACCGCCTTACTGTATTTGATCAAGAACAGAGATGGACACGGCAGGTTGGGTCATGGTGCGAGCTGGCTACGAGTGACGTCCTTTAGAGACTTTCCATCCTATTGCCCTACAAGCAAAATGTGATCTCTCCCGTGAGCGAGTTGCTGCAGGCGACGTGGATATCCTTTTCAGCTTTATATAAGCAAAAGGCGATATACCTCGTGATGTGAGTTGACTGCGGGCGACGTGGATATTCTTTTAAGTTTCTTATAAGCAAAAAGGCGATATCCCTTGGGGTGCGAGCTGGCTGCGGACGACGTGGATATCCTTTTAAGTTTCCTATAGTCAAAAAGACGATATCCCTCATGGTGCGAGCTGGCTGCATGGGCGATATGGAGGAGTTGTGCTCTTGTTGTATCAGATGCTGAATCTTCTGAAGTGTCCCTTGAGGTCCAAAGACTCTATTTGATCGCCGCATTACTGCACCAGTGGATCAATATCCAACAAGGATGGAAGGCATATTCAAGGCAAGTCCTCTGATCAGAGGTGATCTTGTGTTTCAAGATGGCAGGCCGACCCTTCAGAGACTTTCCATCCCTATTGACAAATGGCGACCTCTCGCATGCGAGCTGACTTCAGGCAAAGCATCTGCGAGCTGGCTGTAGGCAACACGATCTGTGAGCTGGCTAAGGGTGACGTGCAACCTGTGAGCTGACTGTGGACGATGGCGACCTGTGAGTTGCCTGCGGGTGTGGCGGTCTAGTACTAAAGCATCGGATCACCTCAGAACTTTAGTTGAGCATGCCTGCTCAGACAAGAGTAGTACTAGGAGGGGTAACTTTCGGGGTAATCCTTATCCCGGAATAGTTTGCTGACTAGGGGCGATCTCATGAGCTAGGTTGGCGAGCTGGTGCTCTTTTTCGGGCACCATCATTACTTCCTCCTAGACGGACAAGTGCATCGAACTTTGACGAGGTCTGTATAGGAGTCAGACGATGTCGCTTTTATAGGATGAGGTCACCCTTGGCATTTAATGGTGAGTCGATCCATATCTCTTTTTGACACATCACATTTATGAGGAGTTCCACTACGGTACTATACAGCCTGAACACATCTTCACCAACCATCTCATTTTCCATGCATCGTAGTGGTGGGAGCATTATTCTAGGGGCCATGTGATGAACCCTAGGTGGATGCCTGAGATCGATCCACCATAGGGCTATCAGATGATCCCATGAATTTTGAAGTAGGTACCGATGTGATCAGTACCATAGAATTTCTCCTAAAAGTAGAGTGATTAGGTATCATATGCAGTCAAGCTCTTCGCTATTTTTTTTAAATTTCGTGAATAGTGCCACATGTGGACCAGTTGCCCCTCCCAAACTTTGAGGAAAATGCAAAGAGCCTTGAGATTCGTTTTTTCTTCAGACATATTGCAGTTCGCGCAAGCAGTTGTGCCCCCCTGTCATTGCATGCTAATCACCCATACCATCGCCCTCATGCACATCGATCGATTATATTCGTCTGATGAAACATAAGGGTCTAATGTGATTCATCCGTCGGAGGTGTCACAAAGCTAAAAAGTTAAAACGGTTCATCAACGTCTTTTTTTTTTGATAAGAAAATTACACTAACGAGTCAGTACACCTATTCAGAAAGCACATATAATAATTGTATGTGAGATTTCCTCTATCCCAAAACCCAGGTGTTGAGATGAAGTCCTAACATACAAATAAGGATCGTTTCCGCTCTCTACTTTATCAAGGTGGGACAAATTCTCCAACACTCCCCCTCATGTGCCGGCCAATTTTTTTTTGGTCCTTGTCCACATTGGCAAATGCATGATACGGCCAGGGCGTTTATTGACCTGTTGTTTATCATAAACGACGGGCATGGACTGTCACACTGTGTGATGGGCTTGGACCGTTGCATAAGACCGTCATTCTACGAGCGATTATGGCCGTCAGATTAAGACAAAAAATACAATACTTGACCATCGTTTATCTGTAGAGTTTTTTTTTTAAAAAAATGCAACAATTCAAATCTGGCAACAATCATATACATACAATAATTGATCTAATTCGAATTCTATTTGTTAGCTACAAATTTCCAAAACAGACAAAAAGATGTTTGACTTCTGTCGATACGATGAATATGAAATATAGCTCATGTTCCATCCTAGTTGCGGAAAAAAGATAAATCAGAGCAATCTGATGGAGTAGCCCCCTATCTTTGAGGCTCTGAACTTCTAGTAATTGCTTATGGAAAAATACATATATAAATGATAGTAAAGTCACTTGAAAATATAGGGAAGTCGAATGACAAGTGTTTACACTTTACATCATGAAGGATATCGGACAAATTTTAGTCTGATATCATGTTTTTGTTCACTTAATAACAACACCTGGGATTCACTAAACTATATCATTATAAATAATCAGAGAAAAATTCCACACCTTCTCTTCCTCTAGGCCAATAACGTAAATAATGGGATGTATGCACACACAGTAGCATGACATTGAAGTTTGGTATGGAAGTAGCTATAGAATGAATGTATACATATAACATGAAAAAAACGTACTTTGAGCCATCATGCAGTGAGACATCAACAATTGATGATCGATACTGCTCGCGTTAACCCTTTCAGCCGTCTGTTCAGAATACAAATCAAATAATGGCCTTGACTATTTCCAATAAAATAAGGAAAAGAAAAGCAGTAATATTAAATCAAAATTCATAAAGCAAAATCTCTGTTGAACACAGATTTGAAGGAAATATCACCTGAGAAAGTTGATTGGTTGCTTCATTAGAACTCGAATAGGTCGTTACATCTATAAAATAGCCGGATAACATTTTCAACCCTATTTGTGCACAATTCGGGCCAATTCATCCTATTTTGGACCGACTCGATGCGATTCATGCTTCATTAGAACTCGAGTTGGTCGTTTTGTCTCTAAAAATATCAGATTTCATTATGAACCCTATCGGTCATGGTTTGGGTCAATTCATTCTATTTTGGACTAAGTCGATACAATTCATGCTCAATGCATACTGGAAATGGTCGTTTCATGTCTTAAATGGTCGAATTGTATTGTGAACCTTAATTGTGCCCGATTTGGACCGATTCATGTAATTTTGGATCGATTCGATATGATTTGTGCTCGATTCATACTCAAATGGGTCATTCCATGTCTAAAATTTTCAAATTGCATTATGAACCCTTTTCGTGCACGATTTGGACTTATTCATGTTATTTTGAAACTATTCGATATAATTCGTACTTTATTACAATTCGGATCGATCATTTCATCTCTAAAATGATCTGATTACATTAAATATAAAAGATTTATCAAACTTTCTTGCAAGACAAGTCTTCTTATAAACAGTAAACACTCTATTTCTAATTTGTGCTTTATTAGAACTCAATTCGGTCATTTCATATCTAAAAACTAACATGAATCGACCCTGATTACTACACTTAATCGGTTGTTTGGACTGTTTCGTGCTTGATTCATACACAAACTGGTCGTTTTGTGTCTAAAATGTCCGTTTCTTGACAATAATTGATCTAATTCGACTTTTATTAGTTAGCTACAAATATCCAAGACAGACAAAAAGATGTTTGATTTCCGTCGATACAATGAATATGAAAGACAACTCATGTTCCATCCTAGTCACAGAAAAAAGATAAATCACGGCAATCGGATGGAGTAGCCCCTAATATTTGAGGCTCTGAACTTATGGTAATTGCTTATGGAAAAATACATATATAAATGATAGTAAAATCACATAAAAATATAGGGAAGTCGAATGACTAGTGTTTACACTTTACATCTTGGAGGATAGCGAACAAATTTTACTCTGATATCAAGTTTTTGTTCACTTAATAACAACACCTGGGATTCACTAAACTATATCATTATAAATAATCAGAGAAAAATTCCACACCTTCTCTTCCGCTAGGTCAATAACGTAATAATGGAAAGTACGTGCACACAGTAGCATGCCATATAGAAGTTTGGTATGGAAGTAGTTATAGAATGAAGGCATACATATAACATGAAATAAACATACTTTGAGCCATCATGCAGTGAGACATCAACAATTGATGATCGATACTGCTCGTATTAATCCTTTCAGCTGTCTGTTCAGAATACAAATCAAAGAATGACCTTGACCATTTCCAAGAAAATAAGGAAAATAAAAGCAATAATATTAAATCAAAATTTCTAAAGCAAAATCTCTGTCGAACACAAATTTTGAAGGAAACATCACCTGAGAAAGCTGATTGGTTGCTTCATTAGAACTCGAATAGGTCGTTTCATCTATAAAATGGCTGGATTACATTTTCAACCCTATTTGTGCACAATTTGGGCCGATTCATGCTATTTTGGACCGACTCGATGCGATTCATGCTTCATTAGAACTCGAGCTGGTTGTTTCATCTCTAAAATTATCAGATTTCATTACGAAAGATATCTTTTCTAATTTTGGTCAATTCTCACTATTTCGGACCAATTCGACATGATTCGTGTTCGATTCATACTTGAAATGATCGTTTCATATCTTAAATGGTCGAATTGCATTGTGAACCTTAATCGTGCCCGATTTGGACCGATTTATGTAATTTTGGATCGATTCGGTATGATTTGAGCTCGATTTATACTCAAATCGGTCATTCCATGTCTAAAATTTTCAAATTGCATTATGAACCCTTTTCGTGCTCGATTTGGACTTATTCACGCTATTTTGAAACTATTTGATACAATTCGTGCTTCATTACAACTCGAATCGATCGTTTCATCTCTAAAATATTTTGATTACATTAAATATAAAAGATTTATCAAAGTTTCATGCAAGACAAGTCTTCTTATAAACAGTAAACACTATATTTCTAATTTGTGCTTTATTAGAACTCGATTCAGTCATTTCATATCTAAAAACTAGCATGAATCGACCCTGATTACTACACTTAATCGGTTGTTTGGACTGCTTCGTGCTTGATTCATATACGAACTGGTCGTTTCGTTGAGATGAGGTCCTAGCATACATATAAGGATCGTTTCCGCTCTCAACTTTATAAAGGTGGGATAAATTCTCCAACACTCCCCCTCATGTGCAGGCCAATTCTTTATGATCCTTGTCACGTGGATGATAGATGTATGTGTGGGGACCACACCTGACAAGTGCATGATACGGCCAGGGCGTTAATTGACCTATTGTTTATCATAAACGACGAGCATGGACCGTTACATATTGTGACGGGATTGGACCGTCGCATAAAACCGTCATTCTACGATCAATCATGGCTATCAGATTAAGACAAATAAGACAATATTTGACCAACGTTTATTTGTAGAGTTTTTTTTTTAAAAAAAATACGACAATTCAAATCTGGCTACAATCATATACATAGAATAATTGATCTAATTCGAGTTCTATTTGTTAGCAACAAATATCCAAAATTTACAAAAAGATTGATGTTTGACTTCCGTCGATACGATGAATATGAAAGACAGCTCATGTTCTATCCTAGTTGCGAAAAAAATATAAATCACGGCAATCTGATGGAGTAGCCCCCAATCTTTGAGGCTCTGAACTTTTGGTAATTGCTTATGAAAAAATACATATATAAATGATAGTAAAGTCACTTGAAAATATAGGAAAGTCGAATGACAAGTGTTTACACTTTACATCTTGAAGGATAGCGGACAAATTTTACTCTGATATCAAGTTTTTGTTCACTTAATAACACCACCTGGGATTCACTAAACTATATCATTATAAATAATCAGAGGAAAATTCCACACCTTCTCTTCCTCTAGGTCAATAACGTACATAATGGAAAGTACGTGCACACAGTAGCATGACATATAGAAGTTTGGTATGGAAATAGCTATAGAATGAAGGTATACATATAACATGAAATAAAAATACTTTGAGCAATCATGCAGTGAGACATCAACAATTGATGGTTGATACTGCTCGCGTTAACCTTTTCAGCCGTCTATTCAGAATACAAATCAAAGAATGAGCTTGATCATTTCCAAGAAAATAAGGAAAAGAAAAGTAATAATATTAAATCAAAATTCCTAAAGCAAAATCACTATCGAACACAGATTTGAAGAAAATAACCTGAGAAATTAAGTTGATTGGTTGCTGCATTAGAACTCGAATAGGTCATTTCATCTATAAGATGGCCGGATTAAATTTTCAACACTATTTGTGCATAATTTGGACCAATTCATTCTATTTTGTATTGGCTCGATGCGATTCATGCTTCATTAGAACTCGAGTTGGTCGTTTCTTCTTTAAAATTCTCAGATTTCATTATGAACCCTATCTGTCCTGGTTTTGGTCAATTCATTCTATTTTGGACCAATTCGATAAGATTTGTGCTCGATTCATACTTGAAATGATCGTTTTATATCTTAAATGGTCGAATTGCTTTGTGAACCTTAATCGTGCCCGATTTGGACCGATTCATGTAATTTTGGATCAATTCGGTATTATTTGTGCTCCTTCATACTAAAATCAGTCGTTCCATGTCTAAAATTATCAAATTGCATTATGAACCCTATTCATGCTCGATTTGGACTTATTCATGCTATTTTGAAACTATTCGATACAATTCGTGCTTCATTACAACTCGGATCGATCGTTTCATCTCTAAAATGATCTAATTACATTAAATATAAAAGATTTATCAAACTTTCATACAAGACAAGAAATCATGCTTCATTAGAACTCGATTTGGTTATTTAATATCTAAAAATTAGCATGAATCATCCCCGATTACTACACTTAATCGGTTGTTTGGACTGCTTCGTGCTCGATTCATACTCGAACCGGTCGTTTTGTGTCTAAAATGACCGAATTGCATTGTGAACCTTATTCATGTCCCATTTGGACACATTCATTATATTTTGGAAAGATTCGACATGATTTATGCTTCATTAGAACTTAAATAATTTATTTTATCTCTAAAGTGATCAACTTATAATATGAACCATATTGTGCCCAATTTAGGCTGATTCATGCTATTTGGGTCAATTCATGCTTGATTCATACTTGAATAGATCGTTTCATGTCTAAAATAGTCAAATTATATTGTGAACCCTATTTGTGTCCGATTTAGACTAATTCTTGTTATTTTGGATTGATTCGTGCCAGATTCATATTCTAATAAATTGTTTCATATCTAAAATGATTGAATTACACTGTGAATCAAATTCATGCGATTTAAGGTGATTCAACCTGTTTTGGATCATGATATTAATCAAATGATGATGATGATCTTGATTGACTTAAACAAATATTTTGCAAAAAAAATGTCAAGTCATGTCACCAAAATCCCAAGGAACTATAAGTCAAAAAAAAAATAAAAATATACCACAGGAGGTGTTGGTGGATTTTGTGTAAATGTGCCAGCACCAAAATCCCAAGGAACTATAAGTCAATAAAATAAAAGAAACATATCAAAATGCCTAACATAAATATCCCTCAATCATTTCAGAAATTTTATATTCTTTAAAAATTATACGGCTACATTTTAGCATCCTACTTTTGCATAACATAGTTTGTTTTTTCTTCTTTTTTTTCAATAACAAAAGATGAAACATATCAATTAGGCAGAAAAAATAATGCTTTCGTGCCAGTAAAGCCATCTGCAAATGATCCAAGCCTCCAAAATAATTGTCTTGTGGCACATGAGACCCTCCGTTTACTATTAAAATACATAAGTTCCACTACGGTACCACACCGACCGAACCCATGCATCTCCACCATCAATCACATTTTCGATGCATCGTAGTGGTGGGACCATTACTCTAGGGGCCATGAGATGAACCCTAGGTGGATGCCTAAGATCGATCCACCATAGGCAGTGGCGGTCACAGAAACTCTAAAAATTAAAAATTTTATCGTGGAAGGGGATAATCAAATCCTTATTCATCTCCTCTCAGATGTGGATTTTTCTCAACCATGGCGGATACAAAATATTATATTTGACTGCAGGATCATTACTCGGGATTTCACCTCGGGTAGGTTCTCTCACGTGAAAATGGATTAGAAGCTTGTGTCGATACCTTGATAAAAATTCAATGATCCTCGTCCAGGGAACCATAGTAAAGTGCATGCCATTTGAAGCACGAAACCCACTGTTTACTAGTGAAGTAAAGTGATTACCGGTATCCCATGCACTCAAACTCGTTATGTTTTTTTACATGAAAGGAGATCGAGTTGCTGGCTGGCAAATTATATAGAGTGGAATGTTCTACCTCCGTTATGCCATTTTATAGGGAAGGAAAGAAATAGATTTGGTGGCTGGCAAATTGAGACTTTCCTAAAAGGCACTTCATTCTATTTTGGAAAGATTCGACATAATTTATGCTTCATTAGAACTTAAATAATTTATTTTTTCTCTAAAATGATCAACTTATAATATGAACCATATTGAGCCCAATTTAGGCTGATTCATGCTATTTGGGTCAATTAATGCTTGATTCATACTTGAATAGATCGTTTCATGTCTAAAATAGTTAAATTATATTGTGAACCCTATTTGTGTCCGATTTAGAATAATTCTTGTTGTTTTGGATTCATTCGTGCCTGATTCATATTCTAATAAATTGTTTCATATCTAAATTGATTGAATTACACTGTGAATCAAATTCATGCAATTTAACGTGATTCAACCTATTTTGGGTCATGATATTAATCAAATGATGACGATGATCTTGATTGACTTAAAAGAATATTTTGCAAAAAAAAAAGTCAAGTCATGTCAGGGACCTCAGGGTATATGAATAAGGGACCATAAAAATGGAATGGGATGACAAAGTTAAAAAAATAAAAATATATCACAGAAGGTGTTGGTGGATTTTGTGTAAATGTGCCACCACCAGGATCCCAAGGAACTATAAGTCAATAAAATAAAAGAAACACTTCAAAATGCCTAACATAAATATCCCTCAATCATTTCAGAAATATTATATTCTTTAAAAATTATACGGCTACATTTTAGCGTCCTACTTTTGCATAACATAGTTTGTTTTTTCTTCTTTTTCTCAATAACAAAAGATGCCACATGTCAATTAGGTAGAAAAAATAATACTTTCGTGCCAGTAAAGCCATCTGCAAATGATCCAAGCCTCAAAAATAATTGTCTTGTGGCACATGAGACCCTCCGTTTACTATTAAAATACATAAGTTCCACTACGTTGCCACACCGACCGAACCCATGCATCTCCACCATCAATCACATTTTCGATGCATCGTAGTGGTGGGGCCATTATTCTAGGGGCCATAAGATGAACCCTAGGTGGATGCCTAAGATCGATCCACCATAGGCAGTGGCGGTCACAGAAACTCTAAAAATTAAAAATTTTATCGTGGAAGGGGATAATCAAATCCTTATTTATCTTCTCTCAGATGTGGATTTTTCTCAACCATGGCGGATACAAAATATTATATTTGACTGCAGGATCATTACTCGGGATTTCACCTCGGGTAGGTTCTCTCACGTGAAAATGGATTAGAAGCTTGTGTCGATACCTTGATAAAAATTCAATGATCATCGTCCAAGGAAACATAGTAAAGTGCATGCCATTTGAAGCACGAGACCCACTGTTTACTAGTGAAGTAAAGTGATTACCGGTATCCCATGTACTCAAACTCGTTATGCTTTTTTACATAAAAGGAGATCGAGTTGCTGGCTGGCAAATTAGTCTGCTCGATGTAGGTGGAACAAACTTTTCTACTGATCTTTTGGATTTTGTAGACCGTAGTGCTTGCAATTTATATAAAGTGGAATGTTCTACTCAGTCAACCCAATATCGATTGGCTGTGGGCGGAGTTATCAGATGCACATGAATAATGAAACAAGGACTTTACACTTTGCTACCTCCGTTATGCCATTTTATAGGGAAGGAAAGAAATAGATTTGGTGGCTGGCAAATTGAGACTTTCCTAAAAGGCACACATAAGAAAACACTACAAACAAACAAAGACGGGTACAAGAAAAGCATAGAAGCGGTACATGACCCTGGCCATAGCAGCAGCTTCCACTGGGACGACACAACACACGTACGGACACGATACTTATTTCAACGCAACGACGACACAACACACATGGACACGTCTTATTATTATTTGGTAGCAGCAACGAACGTCAAATTCGGTGCGTGCATGTAGACACTGACTAACAGTTCCCCTTGCAACGTCCGTTTTCGCAATAACACCCACTACAGCAACGTCCGTCACCACCACCGCATTTCTCGCCTCTTTCTTGACAATGGCTGCCGACTCCTCCACCTCCCTGCACCAATATGCTTGAGTGTGGGAGAGTGCTCCCGCCATCGGCGGCATTGGAGGGGAGTACTAGTCCTTCTACAGCATCGCACTCCTTCATGCAATAGCAGTAGCGTCTCACGCCCTTGCACTTGCCGCCCATGTCGTAGCCCTTGCTAATGCAGTCCTTTGCGCAGTTCGCGCTAACTAAGCACACCCCAAACGCTTCGTTCTTCCAGTAACAAATGTCTTCCACCAGCTCATCTGCACCCGGCCCGTCCTCTGCCCACACCATCTCATCTGCACACGCTGCGGAAAACATACATATGTATCCATCACAACAGCAACATATTCATGCGTGTCCGTGTCCGTGTCCGTGTCCGTGTCCGTAAGCGTATGAGAGAGAGAGAGAGAGAGACTCACCGGAAGCAATGAGGATGAAGGAGACCAGCAGAAAGAGAAAAGGCACCGAACCCTTGGTCATAGAACCCATCCTCGATCTCCACTCGCCTCGATCACCTTACTTACTATGTATGTGACTGCTTTGCACTGACTCCTCCCCCATGTACTGACTCCTCCCCCATGTAGTGAGATATTTATAGTGTCCAAAAGATAAGCTCAAAGATATATAATAATCTTTTTCTTCGAATCCGATGAAACATGTAAAGTGCATGCCATATTGCCATGTGAATCTCGAGACCACACCCGGTAGGTGCGTGAGTGATACGGCCATGGCGTTTATTGACCGGGTTAAGTGCCACCGTCCGATTCCATCTCATTTTTCATGCCGCTCAGCCCGATTGACATGGCGGCATGCAATTGGTGGTGTAAAAGACTTAAATATCGCTCGTGGGTTTCAGCAACCAGTTGTACGCTACCATGTCAATCGGGCCGACGTAATAGAGAAATCGTTTTTTTTTTTAATAATGGAAGACGTTCCAAGCCGCCTCGGAAACGTAGAATAACATGCACCGTCTCTTCTCTTCACCATGTGCTGCTAGAGCCATCAAAAAATAATTGCCATGTGACACACGAGACCCTCCGTTTACTATTAAATAAAGTAGGGGTCCCACTATGGTACAACACTGAATCCATCTCCTCCATCCATCTCATGATTCTCATTTTCCATGCATCGTAGTGGTGGGAGTATTATTCGAGAGACCACGGGATGAATAGTTGGTGGACCACTACTACACTATGTCATAACAGTGAAATAACAACAACCAAAAGCCGTCGTAAATAAATAATACGACGGCTTAAAGCCGTCGCTAAAACCGTCGTTTTTTAGGGCATCGTAAAGTTCAAACGACAGCTTATAGCCGTCGTTGAAGCCGTCGTTTTAAAGTTGCAAATAATGACGGCTGCTAACCGTCGTAATTAGTAACAGTCGAAAGCTGTCGTTATTGTATCAAACGACAGACTATAGCAGTCGTACAAATTTACTGTCATATTTTATTACACGACGGTTGTAAACTGTCGTTTCATAAATGACGGTTATAAACTGTCGTTAAATTACTCGCTGGTAAAAAAAAAATACCGAATCCAACTCCTCCATCCATCTCATGATTCTCATTTTCCAAGCATCGTAGTGGTGGGAGTATTATTCGAGAGACCATGGGATGAATCGTTGGTGGACCATGGGCATCTCTCTCTCTCTCTCTCTCTCTCTCTCTCTCTCTCTCTCTCTCTCTCTCTCTCTCTCTCTCTCTCAATTTGGTAGGAGAAAAATTAACTTGTGGTTTTATAGTTAGTCAATCATAGTAACCATCGTAATTAGAGACAGTCGAAAGCTGTCGTTATTGTATCGAACGACAGACTATAGCAGTCGTACAAATTACACGACGGTTGTAAACTGTCGTTTAATAAACGACGGCTATTAACTGTCGTTAAATTACTCGCAGGTAAAAAAAAAAAAACGGAATCCATCGATCTCCTCCATCCATCTCATGATTCTCATTTTTCATGCATCGTAGTGGTGGGAGTATTACTCGAGAGACCACGGGATGAATCGTTCGTGGACCTCTACTACACTATGTCATAACAATGAAATAACGACGACCAAAAGCAGTCGTAAATAAATAATACGTCAACATAAGCACAATTATACGTCAACATTAGTCGTGCCCTTGGTTTTGTCTCATGCACTGTTGTTTGATTTAACCCTAATCGTTTTGGTTGAATTGATTTAGATTTGGGCCTAGCTGAGCTAAATTCTCCCTAAAACTGAAAAGTGGTCAATTTGGTGTGGCCATTCCAACTCCGTTTTGATCAAATTCCACCCCAACCAAACCCGAAAGAGATGATTTGGGTCAAAGTCATGTTTGGTTTGGTAGCTATTGTAACTAATTGAGGTTCAGACCTGTTTAACTTTATTTGTCTTAGAGACCTTTGGCATTCTCTCTTTTTCTTAGCTTTTGCATTATGAATTACCTTGGTTCTTCTTCACACCTTATGGTCAGGTAAATGTAGACAATGTGAAGCACAGTGGCAATGAGAGAGAGAGAGAGAGAGAGAGAGAGAGAGAGAGAGAGATGCCCTTATTATGATTGACTAACTATAAAACCACAAGTTAATTTTTCTCCTACCAAATTTGAAATGATCATGTGAGAGTTGGGTCAATCCATTATGCACATAATGCCAAAAGAACAATTATACGTCAACATTTTCTGTCGTTAAATTACTCGCAGGTAAAAAAAAAATACCTCCATCCATCTCCTCCATCCATCTCATGATTCTCATTTTCCATTCATCGTAGTGGTGGGAGTATTATTCGAGAGACCATGGGATGAATCGTTGGTGGACCTCTACAACACTATGTCATAACAATGAAAATAATACGTCAACATGAGCCGTCGCTAAGACCGTCGTTTTTTAGGGCATCGTAAAGTTAAAACGACGGCTTATAGCCGTCGTTGAAGCCGTCGTTTTAATGTTGCAAATAATGACAGCTGGTAACCGTCGTAATTATAGACAGTCGAAAGCTGTCGTTATTGTATCGAAAGGCAGACTATAGCAGTCGTAGAAATTTACTGCCATATTTTATTACACGATGGTTGTAAACTGTCGTTTAATAAACGACGGTTATAAACTGTCGTTAAATTACTCGCAGGTAAAAAAAAAATACCTCCATCCATCTTCTCCTTCTATCTCATGATTCTCATTTTCCATGCATCGTAGTGGTGGGAGTATTATTCGAGAGACCATGGGATGAATCGTTGGTGGACCTCTACTACACTATGTCATAACAGTGAAATACGACGGCTTAAAGCCGTCGCTAAAACCGTCGTTTTTTAGGGCATCGTAAAGTTAAAACGATAGCTTATAGCCGTCGTTGAAGCTGTCGTTTTAATGTTGCAAATAATGACGGCTGGTAAACGTTGTAATTAGAGACAGTCGAAAGCTATTGTTATTGTATCGAACGACAGACTATAGCAGTCGTACAAATTTACTGTCATATTTTATTACACAACGATTGTAAACTGTCGTTTCATAAATGACGGTTATAAACTGTCGTTAAATTACTTGCTGGTAAAAAAAAAATACCGAATCCAACTCCTCCATCCATCTCATGATTCTCATTTTCCAAGCATCGTAGTGGTGGGAGTATTATTCGAGAGACCATGGGATGAATCGTTGGTGGACCTCTACTACACTATGTCATAAAAATGAAATAACGACGGCCAAAAGCCGTCGTAAATAAATAATACGACGGCTTAAAGCCGTCGCTACGACCGTCGTTTTTTAGGGCATCGAAAAGTTAAAACGACGGCTTATAGCCGTCGTTGAAGCCGTCGTTTTAATGTTGCAAATAATGACGGCTGGTAACCATCGTAATTAGAGACAGTCGAAAGCTATCGTTATTGTATCGAACGACAGACTATAGCAGTCGTACAAATTACACGACGGTTGTAAACTGTCGTATAATAAACGACGGCTATTAACTGTCGTTAAATTACTCACAGGTAAAAAAAAAAAAGGGAATCCATCTCCTCCATCCATCTCATGATTCTCATTTTCCATGCATCGTAGTGGTGGGAGTATTACTCGAGAGACCACGGGATAAATTGTTCGTGGACCTCTACTACACTATGTCATAACAATGAAATAACGACAGCCAAAAGCAGTCGTAAATAAATAATACGTCAACATAAGCAGAATTATACGTCAACATTAGTCGTGCCCTTGGTTTTGTCTCATGCACTGTTGTTTGATTTAACCCTAATCATTTTGGTTGAATTGATTTAGATTTGGGCCTAGCTGAGCTAAATTCTCCCTAAAACTGAAAAGTGGTCAATTTGGTGTGGCCATTCCAACTCCGTTTTGATCAAATTCCACCCCAACCAAACCCGAAAGAGATGATTTGGGTCAAAGTCGTGTTTGGTTTGGTAGCTATTGTAACTAATTGAGGTTCAGACCTGTTTAACTTTATTTGTCTTAGAGACCTTTGGCATTCTCTCTTTTTCTTAGCTTTTGCATTATGAATTACCTTGGTTCTTCTTCACACCTTATGGTCAGGTAAATGTAGAAAATGTGAAGCACAGTGGCAATGAGAGAGAGAGAGAGAGAGAGAGAGAGAGAGAGAGAGAGAGAGAGAGAGAGAGAGAGAGAGAGAGAGATGCCCTTATTATGATTGACTAACTATAAAACCACAAGTTAATTTTTCTCCTACCAAATTTGAAATGATCATGTGAGAGTTGGGTCAATCCATTATGCACATAATGCCAAAAGAACAATTATACGTCAATATTTTCTGTCGTTAAATTACTCGCAGGTAAAAAAAAAATACCTCCATCCATCTCCTCCATCCATCTCATGATTCTCATTTTCCATTCATCGTAGTGGTGGGAGTATTATTCGAGAGACCATGGGATGAATCGTTGGTGGACCTCTACAACACTATGTCATAACAATGAAAATAATACGTCAACATGAGCCGTCGCTAAGACCGTCGTTTTTTAGGGCATCGTAAAGTTAAAACGACAGCTTATAGCCGTCGTTGAAGCCGTCGTTTTAATGTTGCAAATAATGACAGCTGGTAACCGTCGTAATTACAGACAGTCGAAAGCTGTCGTTATTGTATCGAAAGACATACTATAGCAGTCGTAGAAATTTACTGTCATATTTTATTACACGACGGTTTTAAACTGTCGTTTAATAAACAACGGTTATAAACTGTCGTTAAATTACTCGCAGGTAAAAAAAAAATACCTCCATCCATCTCCTCCATCAATCTCATGATTCTCATTTTCCATGCATCGTAGAGGTGGGAGTATTATTCGAGAGACCATGGGATGAATCGTTGGTGGACCACTACTACACTATGTCATAACAGTGAAATACGACGGCTTAAAGCCGTCGCTAAAACCGTCCTTTTTTAGGGCATCAAAGTTAAAACGACAGCTTATAGCCGTCGTTGAAGCCGTCGTTTTAATGTTGCAAATAATGACGGTTAGTAACCGTCGTAATTAGAGACAGTAGAAATCTGTCGTTATTGTATCGAACGACAGACTATAGCAGTCGTACAAATTTACTGTCATATTTTATTACACAACGGTTGTAAACTGTTGTTTCATAAATGACGGTTATAAATTGTCGTTAAATTACTCGCAGGTAAAATAAAAAATACCGAATCCAACTCCTCCATCCATCTCATGATTCTCATTTTCCAAGCATCGTAGTGGTGGGAGTATTATTCAAGAGACCATGGGATGAATCGTTGGTGGACCTCTACTACGTACACTATGTCATAATAGTGAAATAACGACGGCCAAAAGCCGTCGTAAATAAATACTACGACGGCTTAAAGCCGTCGCTAAAACCGTTGTTTTTTAGGGAATCAAAAAGTTAAAACGACGGCTTATAGCTGTCGTTGAAGCCGTCGTTTTAATATTGCAAATAATGATGGCTGGTAACCGTCGTAATTAGACGCAGTCAAAAGTTGTCGTTATTGTATCGAGCGACAGACTATAGCAGTCGTACAAATTTACTGTTATATTTTATTACACGACGGTTGTAAACTGTCATTTAATAAACGACGATTATAAACTGTCGTTAAATTACTCGCAGGTAAAAAAAAATAAGCAGAAAGCTTGAGATCTGAAGTAACACAAGCTTTAAATCATTTGTGTTGTCAGTGACTTATACAACTTCCATCTGTGTAGAGAATAGTAGTCATTGTCAATGAAACAAGCCTCAACAGATATTGTAATAATTGAATTTAGAGGACAACAAATATGAACATTACAACAAAACCATACATCATAGTCAACACATTTACCCCACATCCATCACAGATTAACAAACATCTTTATAAGTAGACATTACAACTATCATATGTCCAAAAAGGAATTGTTGAACTTTTATAAACCATGTTCAAAAAATGATGCATCACATACAAAAGCCAACACTAGGAAGATTTGTAAGACAAAGTTCGACGGCCACACTATGATCTCTCCCGGTGTGCGATCTCTCATTGTAGCGCCTCCCCCATCAAACAAAGTAGTAGAGGGATCCAATATTTCTTCTAGTACGATCTCAACTTCAAGACTCTCAGATGTTGAACCCGGAGTGCCGCCAATGTACTTTTCTACAGCAACGATCATCTTCTGAAAATTTTTTAACAAACACACACCAGTCCGTATTGGTGGCGAATTCAGTTGTTGAAACGCCTACAAATAACAAAGCTGATTAGCAAGTATAGACAACTTTGAGTGAGAGGTATTAAAGTATCATGTATAGACTACTTATGGGGTGGGTTCATCTACATACCCCCTTACACACAACATAGCACATACACTATACCACCCACATACACTCAGACCCTTTAAATGAATTTATATGTGACCAAATTTGAAATGATCATGTGAGAGTTGGGTCATTCCATTATGCACATAATGCCATAAGCACAATTATACGTCAACATTAGTCGTGCCCTTGGTTTTATCTCATGCGCTGTTGGTTGATTTAACCCTAATCGTTTTGGTTGAATTGATTTAGATTTGGGCCTAGCTGAGCTAAATTCTCCCTAAAACTGAAAAGTGGTCAATTTGGTGTGGCCATTCCAAGTCTGTTTTGATCAAATTCCACCCCAACCAAACCCGGAAGAGATGATTTGGGTCAAAGTCGTGTTCGATTTGGTAGCTATTGTAACTAATTGAAGTTCAGACCCGTTTAACTTTATTTGTCTTAGAGACCTTTGGCATACTCTCTTTTTCTTAGCTTTTGCATTATGAATTACCTTGGTTCTTCTTCACACCTTTTGGTCAGGCAAATGTAGACAATGTGAAGCACAGTGGCAATGAGAGAGAAAGAGAGAGAGAGAGAGAGAGAGAGAGAGAGAGAGAGAGAGAGAGAGAGAGAGAGAGAGAGAGAGAGAGAGAGATGCTCTTATTATGACTGACTAACTATAAAACCACATGTTAATTTTTCTCCTACCAAATTTGAAATGATCATGTGAGAGTTGGGTCAATCCATTATGCACATGATGCCAAAAGAACAATTATACGTCAATATTTTCTGTTTTTGTAACAACTCTAGTCTACCTTCTAAACTTTTCCTAGACCAAATCCTTGATCCAAAGAACTTGATCTTCTGTGTCAAGTTAGGTAATCATGTCTTTAATTTAAAATTTACCTTTTGTTTTTAAAAGTGCAACCGCATATGTATAACTACCCCTTTTCAGACTATTGTCCAGAAATTCTGATGATAGATTTTTAGTCACCAGTTTTGGCACTCTCCTCCAAAACCGTATTTCTCTTATCCAAATGATCTAAAATTTTTAAGGAAGCTCCTTAACTTCCTCATAAACATCTCTGTAGAATTCGACTGAATTTCACTAATTACACAATTCTGTAGAAAATATCTATTTCCAAAACTAGTTAAACAAAGATCAAATTTGTCCCATTTCGGGGGAATTATTTTCCCAAATGAACATCAGATTTACTTTCAAAACCAGATGTTAATACTAATATTGTACATAGAAGCCCAAATTTGAATTACCTGCGAACTACTGCCGGTATAGGCGTGTGATCTCTGGTTGTTGATCGTCGGTGATCCTTTTTTATTCACAACCTGAGCACCCATCTGTTGAAGTTTCTTAAACTCAGTTTCTTTGGACTTAAGTCGCACCTTGCATCCAGTCGAAGGCTTAATAGTGGTTTTAGAGACACCTGTACTCATGTCTTTCACACGTCCTCAGCTATCATGGCACATGACCTTTCAGGTTTTACAAAAGTAAGAGTTAGGAAGTAATAGATCGATTCTTTCCATGCAGTTGCATGAATATATATTAAATTCATTACAAACTTGTGCAATCGGATCATGATCTAAATCTCTCAGTTTGCTAGAAGGATCCTCACTAATAATTCTTCTGATCTCGATCTTCAAAAAAAGATATTATTTTAGTTGGATAATGAATTGGGTAATAATGAAAAGAGATTAATAATATATTGATTTTATTAGTACAGAGTGTTGTCTAGAAGTAGAAGTGGGAGTTGTACCATCCTTCCTATTATGCGTCACGAGGTATAATGTCGTTCTATCCATTGAACTATCGGGATTGTCCTTCATCTACAAAAGATTAAAGATATATACTTTTAATGCAAACAATAAAATTTTGTCAAATATTCACTGTTATTGACTCTTACCAGCTCCTATGCCGTACACGCTGCTCCCCGTCTTCCAGTCTTGTGGGGGTTTTGCATTGATTCTCTTGCAATTTTCCCCCTTTGTCGAAGCATGATATACTCATCCGTGGAGCACATGTCGACAAACCACTCCCAGTCCTCTCATCTCACATAGGAGGGCGCGCACATCGCTCTTCCTCTCGACATCTGTGGCCTTGGTATCGATGTAAGTTTTCACAAGTTTGTGCTTCAAATCCTTCCATAACTCATTGGCCTTTTTCATAACCCAAGCATAGCATTGCTCAGGGACTATAAATTTTCTCTACGTCACAATTTCAACCAAATGGAAGAAAGCAATCAGAATATAAGGACACTATTAAATTCTTTTGCTACCCGTAAAAAAAAAACTATACAAAAATAAAAACCCACCTTCAATGCCTCCCATAAATGTTGCTTGCTTTCTTTTGGTGTAACACGCCAGGATCCATACGCAGGAGAGCAATGTGTTTGAGCTAGCTTGCCAATCTCTGATGTAAATGAAGCTTTGTGCTCTCCTACCGGCTGATCGTCTATATTCCACTTTACACATTTCCAAGTATCTAAGAAACAAAAATTAGAAGATATTAGACGCCCTTTAAACAATTAGCATTAAGAATATTAAACATTTGACATCCAATAAATATTTATAACATTTTCGATCATGAACTCTCCATCTTCATTATCACTCTCAGACGAACTTTTATAAGTCTCAGGGTCATGTGGATTATTATGCTCATCTGATGGTGGTGTTGAGAATGATGTAGCATGCGACATATCTCCTTATAAGCTAGGGCCATAAAATAAAATAATTAAGACTAATATCAATGGTGATCCAACAGATAATATAAACACATAATAACAATTATATTCTGATAATTAGGACTGATAAGGGACATTATCTTCTGATTATAAAAAGGCATCCAAATGAAATGTTATCATGGCAGTGTGATGAAATGAGATATTAAATAGAAATGAGAGTATAAATGCATTCAAGGATGCAGGCACCTTGCATATCCCAAGAGGATTGCTGATGGAATGGACAGGGGCCAAGCACATCCACTACTTCCATAGCCACTCCCTAGAGTTGGTATAAATAGACAGATTAACAAACATCTTTATAAGTAGACATTACAACTATCATATGTCCAAAAAGGAATTGTTGAACTTCTATAAACCATGTTCAAAAAATGATGCATCACATACAAAAGCCAACACTAGGAAGATTTGTAAGACAAAGTTCGACGGCCACACTATGATCTCTCCCTGTGTGCGATCTCCCATTGTAGCGCCTCGCCCATCAAACAAAGCAGTAGAGGGATCCAATATTTCTTCTAGTACGATCTCAACTTCAAGACTCTCAGATGTTGAACCCGGAGCGCCGCCAATGTACTTTTCTACAGCAACGATCATCTTCTGAAAATTTTTTAACAAACACACACCAGTCCGTATTGGTGGCGAATTCAGTTGTTGAAACGCCTACAAATAACAAAGCTGATTAGCAAGTATAGACAACTTTGAGTGAGAGGTATTAAAGTATCATGTATAGACTACTTATGGGGTGGGTTCATCTACATACCCCTTCACACACAACATAGCACATACACTATACCACCCACATACACTCAGACCCTTTAAATGAATTTATATGTGACCAAATTTTAAATGGTCTTGTGAGAGTTGGGTCATTCCATTATGCACATAATGCCATAAGCACAATTATACGTCAACATAAGCACAATTATACGTCAACATTAGTCGTGCCTTTGGTTTTATCTCATGCGCTGTTGGTTGATTTAACCCTAATCGTTTTGGTTGAATTGATTTAGATTTGGGCCTAGCTGAGCTAAATTCTCCCTAAAACTGAAAAGTGGTCAATTTGGTGTGGCCAATCCAAGTCCGTTTTGATCAAATTCCACCCCAACCAAACCCGAAAGAGATGATTTGGGTCAAAGTCATGTTCGATTTGGTAGCTATTGTAACTAATTGAAATTCAGACCCGTTTAACTTTATTTGTCTTTGAGACCTTTGGCATACTCTCTTTTTCTTAGCTTTTGCATTATGAATTACCTTGGTTCTTCTTCACACCTTATGGTCAGGCAAATGTAGACAATGTGAAGCACAGTGGCAATGAGAGAGAGCGAGAGAGAGAGAGAGAGAGAGAGAGAGAGAGAGAGAGAGAGAGAGAGAGAGAGAGAGAGAGAGAGAGAGAGAGAGAGAGAGAGAGAGAGAGAGAGAGAGAGATGCTCTTATTATGACTGACTAACTATAAAACCACATGTTAATTTTTCTCCTACCAAATTTGAAATGATCATGTGAGAGTTGGGTCAATCCATTATGCACATGATGCCAAAAGAACAATTATACGTCAATATTTTCTGTTTTTGTAACAACTATAGTCTACCTTCTAAACTTTTCCTAGACCAAATCCTTGATCCAAAGAACTTGATCTTCTGTGTCAAGTTAGGTAATCATGTCTTTAATTTATAATTTACCTTTTGTTTTTAAAAGTGCAACCGCATATGTATAACTACCCCTTTTCAGACTATTGTCCAGAAATTCTGATGATAGATTTTTAGTCACCAGTTTTGGCACTCTCCTCCAAAACCGTATTTCTCTTATCCAAATGATCTAAATTTTTTAAGGAAGCTCCTTAACTTCCTCATAAACATCTCTGTAGAATTCGGCTGAATTTCACTAATTACACAATTATGTAGAAAATATCTATTTCCAAAACTAGTTAAACAAAGATCAAATTTGTCCCATTTCGGGGGAATTATTTTCCCAAATGAACATCAGATTTGCTTTCAAAACCAGATGTTAATACTAACATTGTACATAGAAGCCCAAATTTGAATTACCTGCGAACTACTGCCGGTATAGGCGTGTGATCTCTGGTTGTTGACCGTCGGTGATCCTTTTTATTCACAACCTGAGCACCCATCTGTTGAAGTTTCTTAAACTCAGTTTCTTTGGACTTAAGTCGCTCCTTGCATCCAGTCGAAGGCTTAATAGTGGTTTTAGAGACACTTGTACTCATGCCTTTCACACGTCCTCGGCTATCATGGCACATGACCTTTCAGGTTTTACAAAAGTAAGAGTTAGGAAGTAATAGATCGATTCTTTCCATGCAGTTGTATGAATATATATTAAATTCATTACAAACTTGTGCAATCGGATCATGATCTAAATCTCTCAGTTTGCTAGAAGGATCCTCACTAATAATTCTTCTGATCTCGATCTTCAAAAAAAGATATTATTTTAGTCGGATAATGAATTGGGTAATAATGAAAAGAGATTAATAATATATTGATTTTATTAGTACAGAGTGTTGGCTAGATGTAGAAGTGGGAGTTGTCCCATCCTTCCTATTATGCGTCACGAGGTATAATGTCGTTCTATCCATTGAACTATCGGGATTGTCCTTCATCTACAAAAGATTAAAGATATATACTTTTAATGCAAACAATAAAATTTTGTCAAATATTCACTGTTATTGACTCTTACCAGCTCCTATGCCGTACACGCTGCTCCCCGTCTTCCAGTCGTGTGGGGGTTTTGCATTGATTCTCTTGCAATTTTTCCCCTTTGTCGAAGCATGATATACTCATCCGTGGAGCACATGTCGACAAACCGCTCCCAGTCCTCTCGTCTCACATAGGAGGGCGCGCACATCGCTCTTCCTCTCGACATCTGTGGCCTTGGTATCGATGTAAGTTTTCACAAGTTTGTGCTTCAAATCCTTCCATAACTCATTGGCCTTTTTCATAACCCAAGCATAGCATCGCTCATGGACTATAAATTTTCTCTACGTCACAATTTCAACCAAATGGAAGAAAGCAATAAAAATATAAGGACACTATTAAATTCTTTTGCTACCCGTAAAAAAAAAACTATACAAAAATAAAAACCCACCTTCAATGCCTCCCATAACTGTTGCTTGCTTTCTTTTGGTGTAACACGGCAGGATCCATACGCAGGAGAGCAATGTGTTTGAGCTAGCTTGCCAATCTCTGATGTAAATGAAGCTTTGTGCTCTCCTACCGGCTGATTGTCTATGTTCCACTTTACACATTTCCGAGTATCTAAGAAACAAAAATTAGAAGATATTAGACGCCCTTTAAACAATTAGCATTAAGAATATTAAACATTTGACATCCAATAAATATTTATAACATTTTCGATCATGAACTCTCCATCTTCATTATCACTCTCAGACGAACTCCTATAAGTCTCAGGGTCATGTGGATTATTATGCTCATCTGATGGTGGTGTTGAGAATGATGTAGCGTGCGACATATCTCCTTATAAGCTAGGGCCATAAAATAAAATAATTAAGACTAATATCAATGGTGATCCAACAGATAATATAAACACATAATAACGATTATATTCTGATAATTAGGACTGATAAGGGACATTATCTTCTGATTATAAAAAGGCATTCAAATGAAATGTTATCATGGTAGTGTGATGAAATGAGATATTATATAGAAATGAGAGTATAATTGCATTCAAGGATGCAGGCACCTTGCATATCCCAAGAGGATTGCTGATGGAATGGACAGGGGCCAAGCACATCCACTACTTCCATAGCCACTCCCTAGAGTTGGTATAAATAGTATAAAATTCAAGTGAGATAATAAATCGGCCTAGCAGCTTAATGCTAGCGGCCACCAAAATTGCCTAGTACTCATCCACAGCAGAATCTAGCAAATTATACACCTTTTAATTTTTCTATATAGCAATATAATCGGTCCAACCATAATAGATAGTGCTTAGATTACCATGATCCTTCAATCGTCAAATTTTGGTCATGAAAACAATGTCTTACAGACCAACAATACCCACATAAAAGCTAAAGATATTCTTTACAATAAAAAGCCTAAATGGTCCATCCTCCAACAGTTAATGGAGTCTAGGACACCAAATTAATACCAAGATTACAAAAAGTTAGCTTATGGAAATATAGAAATCTAAAAATTCAATCTTATTAGGGCATGAAACCAATAGATAATTAAAATACTCACACCACATTAGCTACACCATCTAAAGGGGGCATACAAACCTCTACAATGTATAGGATATAAAAAGATATATGTATATGAACATTTTCCAAGGTTTGAGAATTCTGGTTCCGGTTCCAGTTCGGACCGGGCAAAAAATGAACCGAATCGGCCGTTGCAGCTAAAAATACTAAAAATTATTTAAAAAAAAATAAAATTGGGTCTGATTCGATAGTTTATGCAAACAACCAGTTAGTTTTGTATATTTCACCAAAATATGAACAAAGTGCAGTCTGTAGTGATTAAAACTAAAAGAAATTATCAAATATGGTCTCTGACTCTCTGTACAAAAAGGCTGCAGTAGTGTATTAGTGAAATCACAGAAAAAATTGTTGCATTTATCTTAACTGATAGTTCATAGAGCCATAGCTTGTATTTGACAGAAATTTAAAGTTGGGTGAGAAGGGAAAAGATAAAGAGAGAATAAACTACAATCCGGGCAGTTAAATCAAAACATAAACAACATATATACTAAAAAAACTCAGAAATCAGCTCTGATTAGAAACAACACTAGACATATCACACTATCACAAATATAGTCTTCACCTTTAATCCGATACGGTACAAAAGTAATCAGAAATCAGCTACAACACAGTGTAAAATAAGGAATTCAAGGTAAACACTGTCCAAAACAGGGCATATGTTCTGATAAGCAAGGGCCTATTTACATCGACTACCACTATACTACATTGATCAATTGCACAGCACCAAACTATGAGGGGTCTCCACCGAGAGTTTCCCCAAAGATGGTGCCTAACCACATGGAGAAGAAGAACTACATCAACTAGATTAAAAAGAAATGTCAAAGTACAAAGCACAGCATCTCATACCATGCCTATATAAGGTGCATTCCAAAGAGCAAATTTTTCTGAAGAAGCCAATCCAGAACCATAATGTAAATGCAACCAGGAAGAAAACGAATATACGTAGTGTACGATGTTCAAAGCCTAAATCATAGTCCCAAAAACGAACTTATTGCAAACTCATCAAAAATGTTCAAAGTTTAAACCATGTGAGAGCAGAGGAAAATGAATTCAATGCTATCATGGCAGTGTGATGAAATGAGATATTACCTGATGCTAAGATGAATCTTCGTTATCTTCCGTCACATCATCTTCAATGATATCATCCACTAAGGCACCTGTTAAAGCATTTGCATTCATTCTTGCCTCAAAGACTAAAGGATCTCACTACAACAAATTACACTTTTTCCGACGCGTTATCCCGGCACAACACCAATTTTGTCGCCAAAAGTTATACTTTTGCCGACGCTATTTTATTAGCGCCGGTAGAAGTAAACCTATTGCCGACGTTTTATATTTCGTCGGATAAAGTGATACATTTGCCGACGTAATAAATATTTTGCCGTCAAAAGTAAACTTATTTCCGGCGCAAATAATATATCGTCGGCAAAAGTTTAATTTTTTCCGACGAATTTTGTTTTCGTCGGCAAAAGTGAAACGTTTTGCTACACAAGCAAGTTTATGACGGTAAAAGTGAATCTTTTGCCAGCGCAACTTCTATTGCGTCGGCAACACTCAAATTATTTTTGGCTTAGTTTTTTCTCTCTTTCTTTACCAGTGTAAAAATAGAGTCGGCAAAATTTTTTGGGTGACTTATAATGTTATATACCGTTGTGCCATGTTATATAGATAATATGGGTTCGGGTTAGGGGTGGCAACGGTCGGGTCGGGTCGGATCGTGTCGTGTCTAGTTTCGGGTCGTGTCCAAAATCCCAAGACCCGGACCCGACCCGTTTAACTAACTGTGTCTAGATCCTAAACCTGTACCCCACCCGTTTATAAACGGGTAGACCCGTTTATAAACGGGTAGACCCGTTTACCACACGGGTCTATTCAGTTGACCTGATCCAACCTGGTCAGACTCGACCCAACCTGACCCGATAGACCCGTTGGTACTACATATTACAGTATCGGATTGCAGGTAGACCCGACCCGACCCGACACGACCCATTGAATTTTAAACAGGTCTTCCGGGGTCTACCGTGTCCAGACCCTAAACCCGGACCCGACCCGTTTATTAAACGGGTCTATCGTGTCGACCCGTTTACGACCCGAACCCGTTTAATCATTACCCAGACCCGCTAACTTCGTGTCGGGTCTGCCGTGTCGGGTCCAAACTTGCTAGCCCTAGTTCGGGTTTACCTGAGCCCTAACTCATAACCGACTCGATTCAGTCGGGTCAAGAAAAAATGGAGCCGAACCAACCCTGATTTTTAAAATACCCGACCCAACCCAACCCATTAAGTTCGGGTCGTTTCGGTTCTCAGGTTTACCTGACCCAAATTGCACCCCAACCTAAAACCATCAAGCTAAACCTAGACCGTCGGATTCAATAACCTGAATATCCTAATCTCTTGTACCCTCCCAATCGTGCATGCAGCAGCTACCATCCCTTCACCTCCTTCCTAATAACTGAAAACCTAGCCCCCAACACAAAACCTAAATCCCTGATTTTTTTTCTTCGTCTTCGGTGGCTAATCGAGGAGAGGAGGGCGTTGCAGAGGAGCAGTCGGTCAGCCGAAGGAGAGGAGGGCGTTGCAGAGGAGTAGTCGGTCAGCCTACCAGCCAGCAGGTACGCCCCCTTTCTCTTCCTTCCTCTCCCTCCCCGGCTTCCTTTTTTTCTTGATCCTATTCCCTCCCCTGATTTTCTTGAAGGCATTGCTTCCTCTCTCCATGTGGGGGGTGGAGAAGTGTTTGGGGGCATTGGGCGGTTTATAGGGGAAGGGGGGGTTTATATAGTTATTTGCTGAAAAAGGTGGTGGTTTTTTAAATTTGTTTTCTTCTGCATCTATAATTAGCAGCTGGTATTATTTTTTTTTGGTTTTTGTTAATGCAAAGATCCAAACTACATAATCCAATAACATTGACAAAATCTAGAAAGAAATTTAATATATATATATGAGGAATGGGATGCTGCCTATCAAAACAGCATTTTTTGCTGCTTTGAAACATTGTTTGACCATCCTAGAAGTTTTGGAATTTTATGAAATTTGGTGAGGGTGTTGTCTAGGGTAAGATGATCATCCTCACAAATTTTCATCAAATTCCAAAACTTCTAGGGGGTTCAAATGGTCGAAGCAAAATCAGTCGTCTGCAGTCACCGTTAAAATCTGCAGCATTTTGCTTCGACCATTTGACCCTCTTAGAAGTTTTGGAATTTGATAAAAATTTGTGAGGATGATCATCTTACCCTAGACAACACCCTCACCAAATTTCATCAAATTCCAAAACTTTTAGGATGGTCAAACAATGTCTCAAAGCAGCAAAAATGCTGTTTTGATAGGCAGCATCCCATTCCTCTCTCTATATATATATATAATATTTAATTTTATATAGATAGGGTAAAGCATGTGCGACGAGGAGAGATGATGAGGGTACAGAAGGAGAGAGGAAGATATCAAAGGAGGAAGGTCCCCCATTTTTTGGCTTCTTTTGACGACACCAAAATTATAAACTACACGCAAAATGATCAAGAAGTCCCTAAAATTAGTTTACCTATGATATTTGTGTTTTTGACACAATCTAGGGATACCAGAGTGTATTGTTTGATTTTTGTTCGAGGGCCTAATTTTCAATCTATGGATAATTATGATTTTTCGGTATGGTTGAAGGGTTCTTTTGTTTGACAACTCCTATGTTCTATTTTATATTTCTTAGATTATCAAGACGGGATTATTATTTGCTTCTTGTCACATGTTATGACTAGGGCTACGACTCGGGCAGGTTGGATGGATTGAGGGGTCAATTTAGGCCCAACCCGAGGGGAATGAACCCGGTCTCTACCCAAGCCCAACCCACCCGAGGTTGGGTTGAATTTTCCTAGCCTAAGCCCAACCCAAGGTCGGGTTGGCTAGGTGTATGGGCATGTTGGGCGAGTTGGTTAGGTTGGTCAGGTTGTGCGGGCATGTTAGTCGGTTTCAACATGGCAGATGAGAAAAAAAATAACATATAATAGTTCTTCTGCAATAGTGCAATACATAAAACATCCATCTGCATTCTTATATGGATAATGGTCAACCATTGGACGGATAAATATTCATCCAACAGTGACCATTAGAAACGGGATAAATGCCCATAAAGTTCCAACCACAGCGTGGCGACAATTAGTATGCGACAATTATTTTTCGGGTCAACTCTGGCCAAAAACCCCCAATCAGTTAATAACCTTAGATGGTTAGTTACTCTTGTCTGTTCGTCCGGATTCATATTTGTTTTGCACCGAATTGAATGGTTATCAATAATATTTAGTCTATATCTCACAAAGAGTTTTTTAACGCCTATCAAGGACCATAGTTATTTGCAATGGTTTTTAGCAAACTTATGGTTCTCCAATATTCATGGCAGGGCAGCGACGAGCGAGGCATTCATTGGGTCGGTTAGAACTGTGGATTTCAGTCGTACGTGGATCGACCCATCAGCGGTTACGGTAGTCAGATATGGACAAGAGTTGGATGACACTAATTAGGGAGAGATTAAGTCCGCAATATCGGGCCGGGGTTGATGCTTTTATTGAGTTTGCAAAGAAGAATGCGAGTGAGGGTAATAGGATTCGGTGCCCGTGCAACAAATGCATGAACCTTGACTGGCGTGAATTTGATATTGTGCAAGGTCATTTGGTCCAATATGGGATTATGGTATCCTATAAGATCTGGCTGCACCATGGGGAACGCCTTGATAATCAACCAGATGATTCGGACAATGAATCAGATATCGGCGAGGACAATGATAGGGATGAATATCCAGAATTGTTGGAAGATCATTATAGGGGGACATATATGGATCATAATGCTGCAGAGATGGATCAAGATGTGCGAAACTTTGAAAAAATATTAGAAGCTTCCCAGAGGGAGGTGTATCCTGGCTGCAAGAACTTCACTCTGTTAGCATTCATTATTAAGATGCTTCATGTAAAAGTTGAGAGTAAATGAAGCAATAAATCATTCGATAGGGTTTTGCAGATATTCAGGGACCTCCTACCAGAGGGTAATTTGGTTCCAGGATCAATTTATGAAGCCAAGAAGTTACTACGTGATTTGGGCTTGGGATACGAGCACATCGATGCATGTCAACATGCTTGTGCACTGTTTTGGAAGGAGAACTCACATCTTGAAAAATGTCCGATATGTGGGGAGTCTAGGTACAAGCTCATTGGGTGCAAGGGTAAGAAGATCCCTCGTAAGGTATTACGTTACTTCCCATTGACCCCGAGGTTGCAGAGATTGTACATGTCCAGGAAAACAGCCATAGAGATGAGATGGTATAACGATAAACGTATGGATGATGGGTTATTGAGGCATCCGGCCGATAGTGATGAGTGGAAGGAATTCGATCTTCAACATCCAGAGTTTGCCCAAGAGACCCGCAATGTGAGGTTGGGGTTGGCCACTGATGGGTTCAACCCTTTTGGGAACATGAGCAATGCATATAGTATGTGGCCAGTTGTACTTATGCCTTACAACCTACCACCCTGGATGTGTATGAAGGAGCCCTTTTTTATGATGTCCTTACTTATTCCTGGACCGCAGGTACCGGGGAATGACATTGATGTTTTTCTAAGGCCTTTAGTTGACGAGTTGAATGAATTATGGGAGAATGGGGTTGTAACTTATGATGCCTCTAAAAAACAGACCTTCCGGATGCATGCGGCTATATTATGGACCATTAACGACTTTCCTGCATATGGTAACTTGTCTGGGTGGAGCACAAAAGGTTATATGGCTTGTCCCCCTTGCAACGATGACCCGTTATCGCACCGGTTGAGGAGTAAGATCGGATACACAGGCCATCGAGCTTACTTGCCTGGGAACCACTCTTTGAGAAGGAGTAAGGACTTTAACGGTAAGCCTGAGCGTCACAGGAAATCATTGGAGTTACCTGTGGAAAAGGTACTAGAGCAATTGGATAAGTTGTCAAAAGTCTGTTTTGGGAAGCATTCAACAAACAAGAAAAGATCCCGTGAATCTAGAGCTCTAAATTGGACAAAGAAAAGCATCTTATTCGAGCTACCATACTGGAAAGAACGAAAGCTACGATACAATCTAGATGTCATGCACATTGAAAAGAATATATGTGAGGCGGTCGTTGGAACAACGTTGGGCATAGACGGGAAGAACAAGGACACGAATAAAGTGCGCCTCGATTTGGAAGATATGGGGATAAGGTCAAAATTACATTTAGAAAACCAACCCGATGGATCCGTTCACAAGCCCATGGCTGCCTACACATTATCCTCAGAAGAGAGAGAGGGTTTTTGTGCATTCTTGGCATCTATCAAGTACCCCGATGGGTATGCAGCAAACCTATCGAGGTGCGTGAGCATAAGAGGTGGTAAATTGTCAGGTCTGAAGAGTCATGATTGTCATATTCTTCTACAGCGTCTTCTTCCGATTGGGATGCATGGGTATGTTAATAAGGAGATTGGTACAACACTTTTTGAGTTAGGAAGCTTCTTCCAGGACCTTTGCTCTAAAACATTAAGGCGGAGCGATTTGGAAAAGTTAGAGGAACGTATAGTCCTCATACTTTGCAAGCTAGAGAGGATTTTTCCACCGGCTTTCTTTGATGTGATGGTCCATTTGGCTGTTCACTTGCCACGCGAGGCCATGCTTGCTGGACCAGTGCAATATCGGTGGATGTATCCGATCGAAAGGTATGTTAAAGTACTACATAATTCATTAGTTTTGTATTAGTAGAACTATATCCTACAGATAATTTTAATTCTATTTTATTGCTCGTTTGAAGGTTTCTTGGAACTCTGAAAGGGTACGTTACCAATCGAGCTCGACCAGAAGGTTCAATCGCAGAGGCTTATATTGCCAAAGAGTGTCTTACTTTTTGCGCAATGTATCTAAAAGGGGTTAATCAAGAGAAACGAAATATCGATTGTGGCAAACCTGGTCCGGGATTGTCGGTCTTTACCCAAAGTGCACGTCCCTTCGGACCAATCACAAGGGCTCCCGATGTATCCCAAAAAGATCTCGATATGGCTCAGTGGTTTGTGCTGTACAATAGCCCCGAATTAGAGCCGTATCTGGAGTATGTATTTAATTGTTTACATTTTTTATCAATTATATATTTTTACTAACCAAATATTAACACTTCATTGAATAGGGAACACAAAAGTATGATTCAAAATTCGAGAGGACGTAATATCCTTCATATACAACGAGAAGAATTTCCAGAATGGTTCAAACAACGTGTAAGTTATATAAAAGGCACATTAGTTATTGTCTGAATTAAAATTAAATTAACATTATCGAATACTTAATATACTAACTACATGTTGTTTATGTAGATGAATCAATTGCGAAGTCAAGGGTCACCAACTGCAACTGATGAATTGTGGTCATTAGCAAACGGCCCCGATATATTAGTTCATCTCTACGAGGGATGCATTTGCAATGGCGTTCGGTTCCATACAAAAAATCGTGACAACCGGTGTAAGAGTCAAAATAGTGGGTTGGTCGTGGAAGGAGACCATGATGGCCAGACAATCGACTTTTATGGTTACTTATGCAAAGTCTGGGAGCTAAAATACTTGCATGGGGGTAAGGTTGTTCTGTTCCAATGTGAATGGTTCAACACCAGTGGTAAAAACAGAATACACAAAGATACACATATCACAAGCATTGATGTCAGGGGTCGTTGGTATCAAAGTGATCCATTTGTGCTTCTAGTGCATGTGAAGCAGGTATTTTACGTTGATGATATCAAATTGGGTACACATTGGAAAGTCATAGAACTTGTCAAGCAGAGAGGAGTGTGGGATGTACCAGAACAAGATAATGATGATGCGTCTAACGATGCATTTCAACAGGAGGAAACCACCGAAGTTGTCCCAATCCTCATAGAACCTAGTACTAATGCTCCTTATTATAGGGATGATATTGATCCCGAGATTATTCACAGTGTTGAGCCAAATACGGATCATGGTGATGATGAGGATTTGACAATAGCAGAGTATGTAGACGATGAAGATAATATGCATAGTCAGTCCGACCCAGATATAGATCCTGATATGGATTATGATCTGTAACTTTTTTTTTCTTTATAAATAAACAAATGTCATGAAATAATAAAGTTCTTGGTTCATATCCTATTTTAGATGTTTTACATTCTGTCATTCATTATTATAGTTGTTTTGTATGTTATAGCTTGTCGCATATATATAGTGTGTAATTTATTTTTCTAACCCTATACTTGTATATTCATATCCTAGTTATCAAATATGCCAAAAGGTGGGAAATTATGGGTCAAACCTGGGTCGACCAGAAAAATGACAGAAATATACTTGAAGAAAAGGAAGAAGATAATACAGGATAATATAGCAAAAATGAGTGCTTTGGGGATACGACCTATCACAAGTTCTTTTATTGGGACAATGCCAGTTTATAAGAGATCAAGTAAAGGAGGAAACAAAAAGGTTGGTAAGGATGATGAGGAGTACATACTGCCTGAGGGTGATGATTTGATTAGCTCATCGAGTGAAGATGACATTGATGATTGGGAAGAGGTAATATTTGAGTGTGTTTTACTTGTCATTACTCGCACTTGTCATTACTCACACTTGTCATTACTTTTTTTTACTTTTCATTATCGGTAATTACTTTCTTATCATTATGTGTACTAATAATTCTTTTTACTCCGTTATGACAGGTGACACTTATGGCTCCAGGGAGGAAGTCCAAACATGCCCGGTTGACATCAGCTTGTGAGCATGAGAGGGGGATGGAGGTTACCTCGAGCCAGCCACCCCAGCCTAACCAGCACGAGCCACCCCATCTCGAGCCAGTATCGGTGGCCCAGCCCAGCCAGCTAGCCAGCCCCCCTACGATCGGGAGCAGCGTTGGTAAGAAAACATACTTTTTATATGTCAAATTTACCCGTCTTTTATATAAATCTATTTCAATTAACATTGTAGCCTTTGCAGGATCTGTCGTAGCCTCGACCTCTAGACGTGTACGCGGTGTTACACGAGGGAAGGCGGCAGAGAAATTGGTAAGGCAAATGGGTCACGCAATACCGATTCCGATTCCTTCCTCAAGCGGAGTGCCAGAGGGGGAACATGCAACATCTTTTGCAAACGAGCTCGGAAAAGAGATCCGATTATCTGCACCAGTTCGCAATCATAGCTGGGACGATATTAATGCTGGGATTCGAGAGTCAATAATTATGAGAGTTCGGGTATTTTTATTAATTCTTGCAATTTTAATTATAAGCATGTCTATTACAAATATTTATGCTAATTGCAATCGCAGCAAAGATTTAATATTGGAGACTATGAGAATGATCAAGCCATCCAAGAATCCGTAAGAAAGATGTGCATGAGGCGGTACAGAGATTGGAAGCATGAGTTATACGCCGATTATTTTGCTTTATTAGAAGAGGGGATTCTTGATCCGAAGAATCACCCACCTGAGCGAGTGAAATCGAATGATTGGGTCTTGATGATCAATGAGGTGTGGGAGACTAATGCTTGGAAGGTAAAGATCTCAAATTTATTATATTAAATTATCAAGATTATTTAATTTATTATGCTAAATTCTCTTTTTTATATTTATGTGATTGATTTTTCAAGTAAAGTTTATGTCTTTTTGTAGACAAAATCTTCTAAGGCGAAACATAGTCGATCAAAGATGCCCTACAACCATACAGCTGGTTCCCGATCATTTCCAGCAGCGATGTCCCTAATAGTAAGTTCTCCTTTACAAATTTTTTTTTTTAACCAGACTATTAATACTTATCTATATAATTTTAGAGAGCAAAGAATGATGGACAAGCTCCCCCTTTTCCGGACTTCTATAAAGAGACTCATTACAGTAAAAAGAAGGATGACTGGGTGAACGAGATGGCAAAGGATACCCATGTACGTATCCTTAAATTTACTTTCGTTAAATCAATCGATACAAATAAATTCATATACAAAATGATATTGATTTTATATTTTAAAAAAGGACAGGAGCGGTTAGTCAACAAGACTATCGAACAGTCTCAGCCCGAAGTCACATCCCCCATGACCGAGTTAGAGATCTCTGTTGAAGTGCTTGGAAAAAGGTTGGGTTATTTGAAGGGGTATGGGATCCACTATAAGGGGAGTTCATCTACCAGAACTGCCGTAGAGTCAGCTGCGCGAGATGCTGAGGTCGCAGCCTTGAAGGAGCAAGTGGCTATGCAAGCTGAACAGATGGCTATGCAAGCCCAGAAGACTGCCGACCTTGAGGCTTTAGTGCATCAGATGTTAGCACGGAGTATGCCTCCAGAGACCGGTGGTGGTGGAGGTTTCTCGTCAGGATGAGGTAAGACCTTAAGGCTTTAGTGTATAATTTTTTTTTTGGGTTATATTTGAGTGTGATTTCAGATTAGTATTGTTTAGTATTTCTATGTGTGGGGGGTTGTGATTAGGTTGTTAATGGGCTCGGGCTAGCTCGAGACCCACTGGGCAGGGGCCGATTTTATTTTTGATATTTCCAATTAGAAATGATTTGCTGATTTTCTGATTTGCTGATTTTTCTGAATTACTGATTTGCTGATTTTTGCAGATTTTTCTGATTTGCTGATTTTGCTGATTTTTCTGATTTGCTGATTTGCTGATTTTTCTGATTTTTCTGATTTGCTGATTTGCTGATTTTTGCAGATTTTTCTGATTTCCTGATTTTTCTGAATTGCTGATTTGCTGATTTGCTGATTTGCTGAATTGCTGATTTGCTGATTTCCTGAATTTGCTGATTTGCTGATTTGCTGAATTGCTGATTTGCTGATTTTTCTATCAAATCTTAAAGTAAATTTAGAACATACTTTTAAACATCCATAGCAAAACAAACTATAAGAAATCCAACTCATACGATTAAAGAAACTACATGAAAGCAGTATCCATATCTGGTGATCTCCTACTTCACTATTACAATGAAATGGAAAACAAACGTAAAGAATTTCTAAACCTTCTTCTCTAGATTTTCCTTTCTTCGTCCTTGTTCCTTGCTTTCTCTTCCTCCATCAAGAATTCCATTTTTTTCCTTTCCTCCTCTTCTCCTCCCTTTTTCCTTTTCTAGCTTTATGCTTTGGTTTGGAATAAGGCCTAATAGCTTTCCCCTTACCTTATTGTCTCTTCTTTTTTTCTTTAATTCCATTATTGTGTTGCTTTAGGATGAAGAAAGCTTCCTATAGGCTAATTTTTTTTAAGAACTTCTTGTTGTTTTCTTAGGTTAAATGCTTAGTTGTCTTTTCTTATAAAAATACTCCCACATGCCTAGTTGTCATGGATGTGGTGCTAATATAATAATTGGATTTGGTTTTATTTAGGTTTAGGCTTCAGTTAAGTAGGGATGTGGTGCTAATATAAAATGCAAATCATTATGTATCATCTAGAATTCAAGTCATTACAGTTTTCTTTCTCCATCAGTCCTATAGGCATTTAAGATAATCGAATGTGTGTCACTCTTTAGATAAATTTTTTCGATACTGCAGTTTGTATTCCTTTGACAAGTATTATCTATTATTATTTCACCTTAGGTTAAAATGACAAAGCAATGTTCTGTATTCTACCTTTGTTTGATCAAGGGGAAAAAATTAGTTGCAGCTTTGAACACGACACAAGCATGGCTGTCCAAGAAGAAAAAGAGTACCTCTAAATATTTTCTAAGAACTTCAATGGAAGACAAGACTTTCAACTCGCTATCAAATACTGATATACATTACCTCTGCAGTAAAAGCAAGATAACCTCCACGAAAATCTGGATTCACGGTGCTGTCACTTGCACTATAAATGAATGATATAACCAAATCAACATCATAAAAAGCTTCGGATATAACTGTGCATCTCCACCTTTTTCATAGGTTTTTTGAACAATGTTTTTTATAGGTGAACAAGAACTAGAGATACTATTTGTGAAACTCTAGTGTACGCTACATTCAGGATATAAATTTTATATGCTGTAAGAATTGTTGATAGCTTGATCTTCCAAAATGACTACTCCACTTGTTTGCTATGTACTAAGTCACTGTATAACAATTCTATGTTCCTTTCTTATGGGGGAACGCCAGTCATTAGCTTGCTTTTAGTTTGGACATTTCATCTTTTTTTATTGGTCCAGAAAATTCTTGATTGTAGAGGCCTCTAGTTTAGACTGTAGCATCATTGAACCCATTTTGGTGGGCACCTCTATTCGCCTCGCTGAAGTGGCCAATGACAATAGAGAATTAAAAATAACACTCTTAATAGAATGAAAAAATTTGAAGGGAATGCAGTTGATGCCATACAATGTAATATGTTTCATTACTGAGATTGTGCAATGGGCTCTACATTATCTCCTTTGTGACAATGACTCTATTTTTTATTTTTTTTGAAAAGTACTCTTTCTTCTATTTTGTAAGTAGATGTGGGACTTTGCTTTGTTTTTTTTATTTATTTGTATGTATGTCTTCATTTCAGAATCCACGCACAATCTACATCTCCAAGCCTCCTCCTGGGTAAGATTGGGATCATGGTGGAGTCATGGCATCAGACGTACGGATGGAGAGTTGTTGCCTGCACATGGACGAACGTCCTCCGGCCACCAACTCTGCTACCATATTTGGCTATTGTTTCAATGTGATGCTTTTCTCTTTGGTTGTAAGACTTTTTTTTTTGGAAAGGATTATAAGAATGTTATGCAGAGTTTTAATGCTCCTCGTCTTTAGTTAGATGTCTTTGTGGATGGCACAACTTTCCTTCTCAAGAGATCTCCTCTTTGGTTGTAAGACAGTTTTGTAGAGTTTTAATGCTCTTATTTAGTTAGATATCTGTGTAGATGGCATAATTATCTTTCTCAAGAGATCACTTGCAGTTTGTTATTTTTTTAATGGTTGTGAACATTGTGGGTCATAAACCAAGATCATTGGACACTAAGGTCTTGGTGACAAAAATTCATATATAAAACTTCTTTGTTTTCTTGAATCAATTGTGGATCGAGAGCAATCATAAGTAGTTGGAAATTGAACGGTTTACAATTATAGCAGGTTTGCAACTTTTGCAAGATTATTTTCTAAATAAAAATAAATAAAAAAATATAACTTTTGCCGACGCAGTTTGTGCCGGCAAAGGGTATATTTTAAAAAAAAAATTTACTATTGCCGACATATATACTACGACGGTAAACATGCACATTTACCAACGCTATGTACGTGCGTCGGCTAATGTGAACTTTTAGCAACGCATCATGCGTCGGCAAAGATTAATCTTTTACCGTCGGCGAAGATAACTTTTTCCCGACGCTTTGCTCTTGTGCCGGTAAAAATATACTTTTGCCGACACATTATGCGTCGGCAAAAGTCATTCTTTTACCGACGCTTCATAACCGCGTCGGCAAATACTTTCCCAGACGCACTATTACCGACGCAGTGCCGGCGTTGGTTAGTGCGTCGGGAAAGAGTTTTCCCGACGTTTTATTGATTATTCCCGACGTATTATTTCATCGGAAAATGTGTAATTTGTTGTAGTGTCTTCATAAGCATCAACATCCCGGTGTAACCTCTTCGGAGCATCGAAGACAATATGCCAGTTATCTCTAGTGAGATCTTTAACATAAAAGACTTGTCTTGCTTGAGTTGCAATAATAGAAGACTCGTCATCTTTCTTTGAACCACTTTTGAACCTCCCAAGATTTACAAATATCAAGTTCGTTTCTGGATCAACTACACAGCCATTCACTTTGTCTTCTATTCGAACTCAATCATAAAGGAAGACTACTTCTTTGAAGTCATAGTAATTCAACTCAAGAATTTTTCTGATAATTCCATAATAAGTGGCTTTATCTTCCATGAGGTTCTTATCCTTCTTACTTGCCCTAAAACTAGTTATAGCAGTTATGACGACCCCACTATTTTGTGTAGTTGTGTCCATTTCAGATTTCTTTGTACAAAATAAATATCCATTCATAGTGTAAGCATTATAGGAAATGGCGTTGAAATCTGGACCAGCAGCAAGCCTCTTCAGTTGAGACATTTCATTATTTTCTAGTTGTTGTCTTAGCCAAGGAATATATTCTACCACCCTTTCTGTAGCAAGCCTTCGATTTTGACTCCTAAATGTGTGCCCTTATTTGTATATCTCGTACTTCCTCTCTCAATCAAAATTTTCTGGACATTGTTGCAACACCCACCTGCGAACTTGTTGTTACTGCAGATGATCAAGAATATAGTTCTTTCCTTTTTTATCGACTGGATTAGCATAATCACAATTAACATCGAGTAACATTCTCTGACTTGCTTTATGGCTTCCTTTTCCACCATCAGATGACATATACTCCATACAGTATGACATCGACTCTTCCATTAGATATCGTTGTGTAATACACCCCTCTGGGTATGTTTGATTACCGACATATGATTTATACGTCTTCATCATCCACTCAAAAGGAAATATCCACCGAAACCTTACTGGTCCGCAAATCATTGCCTCATTCGCTAAATGCACCAAAAGGTGTACATGTCATGGAAACAAAAAAAGAAGGTGGAAAGTACATCTCAAGAACACATAATGTTTCCACCATTTGAGTTTTCATCTTTGAAAGTTCCACACGAGCGATGACCTTTGAGTATATAATATTGAAAAACATCAATAATTGATAAATAACAGCACATAATGACATTTGTTCCTTAAATGCATGCGACTTCAAGCTTTTAAGTTGAAATTCCTTTAAGTTCACATTATGCTTCCAATTAGCACTGTACCCGATAGAAACCTTCATTGTATAGAGTGTTTGACAAATTAATTCTCTTTCTTGACGGGATAGACAAAACGAAGTTTTAGGCAAGAGCAACTTATCATTTTTCTCAACTGACCATAATTTTCTCCTTATCTTCATAGCTTTAAGATCCAAACGGGTTTCAGTACCATCCTTAGTCTTACCCTTCACATCCATAATTGTTGCCAAGAGATTTTCTATCACGACGGTTATAAACTGTCGTTAAATTACTCGCAGGTAAAAAACAAATACCTCCATCTATCTCCTCCATCCATCTCATGATTCTCATTTTCCATGCATCGTAGTGGTGGGAGTATTATTCGAGAGACCATGGGATGAATCGTTGGTGGACCTCTACTACACTATGTCATAACAGTGAAATAAAGATGGCCAAAAGCCGTCGTAAGACCGTCGTTTTTTAGGGCATCGTAAAGTTAAAACAACTGCTTATAGCTGTCGTTGAAGCCGTTGTTTTAATGTTGCAAATAATGACGGCTGGTAACCGTCGTAATTAGAGACAGTCGAAAGCTGTCGTTATTGTATCGAACGACAGACTATAGCAGTCGTACATAATTTTAAAAGCACCCATGTTATAAATGTCAATTCCTTAGACTTTAGGAGCATTATTTCACATATATCCTTTTAATGTCTTTCATAATCAATACTATGTCCTACCATTATTGTGTGATCAAGAGAAGAAGATAAAAGATTTAGGCATATAACGAACTAGAAATATGAGCTTAATTTGAGCTGGGCTTGGGCTGTGGCTTCATAAAAAACTTTAGGGCTCGGTTTGGGCCAAGCTCGAAACTTTTAATTTGGGCTCGGGCCGGGTATGGACACACATAGGCTTGTCAATGGGTCGTGCTTCACGGGTTTCGGGTCGGGTCGTGTTTGGGTCATGTGAGAATCTGCTAGACCCATATACGACATATTAGCTTAATGGGTCAAGTTCTTTAGATCCAAACTCGATTTCACAAAACCTTTTCCCATATATATAATGCTACTCAGCCCGAAGGTTTTCTTGATTTTGGCAGCACAATTGACTTGGCAGCGTGCAACTGATGGCTGAAACCCACTAGAGACTTTAAAGTCGTTCACACCACTAGTTGCATGTTGCCACGACTATGGGGCTGAGCGGAATCGGAAAAACCTTCGGGCCGATTAGCATATATATATATATATATATATATATATATATATATATATATATATATATATATATATATATATATATATATATATATATATATATATATATATATATATATATATATATATATATATATATATATATATATATATATATATATATATATATTGCTCTTGCTCTATCTTGCTCTAAGCTTCACGAATAATTCTTCAAAAACATGAAACATCCTAAAACCTTCAGCAATCTCAAAAAAATCATTTAAATTTTAAGTAATATTAAAAAAACTTCTAGTTTTTTTTGATATATCCCTAAATCTCCTAAGAGGGGGGGATCCCCCCTCCGAGGGCTCGTTGCAAAGGAGGAGGAGGGGCCATCAGCACCTTCCCCCTCCTTGATTCAGCAAAGGAGAGATTATTATTGGGATCGTTTTTTTTTTCCTTTTAGTTTTACATCTGTCTAAGCCCACATTGACCACAAAAAGATTAGAGTAAAAAATTGCTAAGCTTAAATCAATTAAAATAAGAAATATATACATGAATTTGATGAAGTCAAAATAGTACAAATTCGTTCCCATAATGAAATCAAGTGCAAGCAGTTTGCATGATCAAATAAAATATATGAAAACATAAATTGGTTATATAACAAAGGGAAAACAAAAAAACTTTCAATAACATCTTACCTTAACTTTGAAGAAGACCATGATGGTTGAAATCTGGCTCTTAATCATAGCTTTCTTCCCTCGGGTGGATCACATATGCCTTCGACAAAGACACGTGTTGGTATAGTTCAAGAGAGGGTGAGGCGCGCTGAGATGGGGCGGCGTAGACCGAGGAGGTTGGCACAAGACAAGAGGGGGAGGTGCACTTCGGGATGAGGTGGTCGATGTAGGGAGGAGGGGAGATAAGTGCTAAGGTTCATGGGAGATCAATATTTAATATTGGGTGGCGATAGGGTTTGTTCGACCTTGGGAGCTTTATCTAGATAATACCAGACGACGCCGGGAGAAATTTTTGGATTGACGATCAACAACCCAATCAACAACACGATGCCGAGAAATTTCTGGTACGTACTTCTTCTATTTATGGTGACACATGCAATATTTGATAACTAATGCATTTTTTGGTACCTTGTAGTATTTCAGGTACCAATTGTTATCCGTGGTGTAGCCCGTTTGCCAACAGGCCAATCACGTTAAAGAAAATCATGTTTGGCTACGAGACTACGGTTTCCTCTATCACATGTTTATTTTCGCAAAATTTATTAATATTTTTAATTTGATAATCACAATACAAAGCCCTTTAATTTGAAATATGTGTGTGATGTTTTTTTTTTCATATATGGAGTTCATTGGAAAATGTTATTTTAACCTCCTCAGTTTGCCACTTTTCATGATTGATACTTGCTTACGGCCCAATCGTGATGTGCTACATCGTCAATTAAAAGTGCACAACCGGGACTGAACTTGGTATTAGACATATACCCTCGTTATGCCTTTTTACAGGGAAGGAAATCGAGTTGCTGGCTAGCAAATTAGTCGGCCGGATGTAGGTCCAACAAACTTTCTTTTGGATTTTGCAGACTGTAGTGCTTGCAAATTTCATAGGTTTTCATTTTCTTTTACATAAAGTGGACTACACCTGCACTCACTCAACCTCATGCCGCACATGTACGGCTAACCCAATAATTCACGCTTTTACACCAACTATTTTATATAAGGTATGGGAAGCAATGGATGCATCGAGTACGATTTTGTTCCAATCTCTTTAAAGAGGATGTAGCATCCTGCTCTCTCTCATTGCTCCATTTCAATGATATGTTTGTCATTCATACTGTTTATATGGTGAAATAAATGACCAAAAGCACTCGAGCTGGACCAATGAGAGAGAGCGGGATGCTCCAACCTTTTTAAAGAGGTTGGAACAAAATCGTTCTCTGGATGCACCACATCAGGATATCCATTGGAACAAAATGGATTTGCTGGCTGGCTAACACATGAAGAGACTTTCCTAAAAGGCAAACACAAGAAAACGTACACTACAAACAAACAAAGACGGGTACAAGAAAGGCATAGAAGCAGTACATGAGCCCGGCCACAGCAGCAGCTTCCACTGGAACGACACATCACACGTACAGACACGATACTTATTTCAACGCGACGACGACACAACACACACGGACACATCCGATTATTATTTCGAAACAGCAACGAACGTCATATTCGGTGCGTGCATGCAGACACTACTTACTGAGACGACCCAACGCAACTGCCGTTTACGCAACGTCCGCCTACGCAACGACACCCTGTAGGGCAAGGTGGTAGTCCGGGACCGCATTTGTCGCCGGGCCTGGGACAAGTCCTGCAGACTCCTCCCAAGCTTGAGCTTGAGATTGAGTGGGGGAGGAGAGTGCTCCCGCCGTCGGCCGCATCAGAGGGGAGTAGTAGTCCTTTTACAGCATCGCACTCCTTCATGCAATAGCAGGTGGGTCCACTGTACGGGCACGTGCCGCCCTTGTGGTAGCCTATCCTAACGCAGTCCGCTCGGCACTTCTCGTTAGACATGCACACCCCAAACCGTTCGTTCTTCCAGTAACAAATGTCTCCCACCAGCTCATCTGCACCCGGCCTGCCCTCTGCCCACACCATCTCATCTGCACACGCTGCGGAAAACATATATGTACCCATCACAACAGCGACATATTCATGCATAAGAGAAGAGAGAGAGAGAGAGAGAGAGAGAGAGAGAGAGAGAGAGAGAGAGAGAGAGAGAGAGAGAGAGAGAGAGAGAGAGAGAGAGAGAGAGAGAGAGAGAGAGAGAGAGAGTCACCGGTAGCAATGAGGATGAAGGAGACGAGCAGAAAGAGTAAAAGCACCGAACCCTTGGTCATGGAACCCATCCTCTCCACTCGCCTGGATTAGCTTACTTACTATGTGACTGCTTTACACTGACTCCTCCCATGTACTGAGATATTTATAGCGTCCAAAAGATAAGCTCAAAGATAATTATCGCTTCCTTCGAGTCCAGTGAAACATAGTAATAATGAAAGACGACGTGCCAAGCCTCCTCGGAAACATAGAATAACATGACCCCCTCTTCTCTTCAAAAAATAATTGCCATGCCACACACGAGACCCCCGTTTACTATTAAACAAAGAAGGACCGGGTTCCACAAGGCTACCTATACCAGTCGAACTTATCTCCATCCATCTCATTTTTCATGCATCGTAGTGGTGGGAGCATTATTCTAGGGGCCATGGGCCATGGGCCATGAGATGAATCGTAGGTGGATGCCTGAGATCCACCATAGGGCCATCGAATGGTCCCTATGAATTTTATAGTAGGTATCAAATTTGGTACCATAGAATTTCCATGCCATTAAAATCTTGGCTGCTTTTTTTTTTTTTTAATTACGTGAGCCCCGCTAATGGGGGCCAGTTATCCCTGCCGAACTTTGAGAAAACTGCAAAGAACCTTTAAGGAACCTTGTGCCCCCCCTACCATTGCATACTAATCACCCATATACCATCGCCCTCATGCCCACATCGAGTATATCCGTCAGACGAATCATAAGGGTCTAATGTGATTCATCCGTAAGAGGTGTCACATAACTTAAAAATTAAATCGGTTCATGAATTACTTTTTTTTTATAAGGAAATTACACTAACAAGTCAGTACACCCGTTCAGACAAATGCGGATAATAACAAAGTACACCCAACACGATCCTTGTTCACCATGTGCTACTAGAGCCATCAAAAACTAATTGCCATGTGACACACGAGACCCTCCGTTTACTATTAAACAAAGTACACTACAAGAAAGACGTATTGCTGATGTTAATACATATTTCCATCGGTGTAACTACTATTAATACCGACTGATATAATATATATATATATATATATATATATATATATATATATATATATATATATATATATATATATATATATATATATATATATATATATATATATATATATATATATATATATATATATATATATATCCGTCGGTGTAACATATTTAAATTTTGATTATTTTTTTGGATATTTAATACCGACGGGGTTTTATTATCCGTCAGCATAAATAATATACCGACAATAATAACAGTTACCTTCGAAAAAATATTATATTACCAACGCGCGCTCGATACAGTTGCCATCGATATTAAAATTTTTAATTATTAATTATCTTTAGTTATTTACCAACGGCTAGATTGGTATCCGTTGCTATTAAACATTGATTTAAACCGACAGATAATATTCTTGTCGTCGCTAAAACTATATTATACTGACGGATATTAATAGATCTGTCGATATAAATTCTAGACTTAAATTGGGGATCGATCTCGACCCCCTGTATAGATCCGATCGAACTGTCTACCCTCTTGCCTCCCCTCCCCTCCCGTGCGCCTCCGGCCGCCTGCTCCTCCTCTTTCCCCTCCTCCTCCTCCCTTTCCCTCTCCGGTGTCTCCTAACCTTCTCCTCCTCCTCCTCCCTGTCCCTCTCCGGTAACCCCGGCCCCTTAGTTTAATTTGTTCCAAATCTCACCCTAAAGTTTGAAATGTTAGCACAATACCCCTTTTGTCAACTACTCAATTTCCTCATTTCATAATTTATATACGATTAAAACTGAATTATAGGGGGCAAAATATAGTTTTTAAAATATACGGGGATTGTGTTTTTTAGCTAAATTTCAAGTAGGCAAAGTATAGATAAGGTCAACACCTTCCATCAACTGTTGGAGGGGGACTGTACGGTGATCATAATCTCCCCCCACAGGCTTTGAGAGCTCTGAGAAACAGAAAGTGGAGTTGGAAATAATGAATTACGGTCTAAAATATTTATAGGATCTGTTATTTATAGAGTTTTAGGAATATATGGGGTTTTGTAAATATTTTGGATGATTTACCAGACCCCAGACAGTCTCCAGGGACCCCAGACAGGGTTGATGGATCCCACCGTCGTCTTCGTAGCCTCAGGTGGGGCTGGCTGGTCCCACCGTTGTCTTCGTGGGCCCCAGGCGAGGCAGCTGGTGGCCACACCGTCATGCGTTAGCCAGAGTTTGCACCCACAAAGTTAGAATGTCGAGTCTCATGGTGGAGACGAGGACAACCGGCCGGGTGACGGGTAAAAATTAAGTCAATTGCCCACTCTGATATCATGTTAGGAGCCCTAACCGTAGGGGAGAGAGAGAGAGAGAGAGAGAGAGAGAGAGAGAGAGAGAGAGAGAGAGAGAGAGAGAGAGAGAGAGAGAGAGAGAGAGAGAGAGAGAGAGAGAGAGAGAGAGAGAGAGAGAGAGAGAGAGAGAGAGAGAGAGAGAGAGAGAGATATGCTAGGGTTTTGGAAGAAGTGTTTACTTCTCATTAGGGCCGATGGGCCAAATATATAGGTAACTACAAGGGTATGTATCATATACAGTAGGGGTGGATTGTTGGTGTGGTGACAGATAGTTATATATTAACACTCAACGCACACAGCTAGTAGGCAGAAACATCCATTACATGCTGCAACTACCATTGGAGAAGGGAAGACCCCAAGCAACGCACAAAGTGCCACAGCTAACGCTGCGTATCGAGACCCACGCTGCACTCCACGTGTACTCTCATGTGCACCTCCAGGTTGTGATCTTAATGGTGCATGCGCACAGGGAATCGATGCCATGTGGGACTTAGGATGCTCCGCTTGCTTAAACATCTCGGGGACCCGCCCACCCGCTTGGTTCCCTCACCCCACCGTAGAACCGTTCATCTCCTCCCTAGACCCCCCCCCCCCCCCCCCCCCCCCCCCCCCTTCCTTGCCTCCGGCCCGCTCTCTACTTTACCGGTGTTGAAGTAATCCTCCAACATGCAGTGCTGAACATACATAATAAAACACCTAAAAAGATTAGCTCAAAGATTATAATCTTTTTCTTCGAGTCCGAAGAAACATTGTAAAGTGCATGCCACGTGAAGCTCGAGACCCTCTGTTTACTATTAAAGTAAAGTGATTTTCAGTTTTCCATGCACTCAAACTCTTGGTTAGTTTCTTTTTTTTAATAAAGAAAACGTGGTGCTTTTATCTCTTGGCATATTCTTGGATATATTCGGATTTTTTTTTTAATAACGGAGGACGTGGCACACCATCCTGGTCACAAAAATTAATGCTCTGATGCTGCTAGAGCCATATTCAATTATCCAAGCCTCTTCCTAGAAAACATACAATAACGTGACCTTCAGTTTTCTTCATCCTGTGCTGCTAGAGTCATCAAAAAACTCACTACAAGAAATAGGGTCTTTACCGACGGACATTATTATCACCGTCGATAATAATACACTTTTTACCGACGGTGAATATAATATCCGTCGGTATTATAACTTCAATTTTTTAAATTTTTTTTGCACATTTATTTCCGACGGTCAAATAGTATTCGTCGGTAAAATGATTTATACCGACGGTATATATATGTACCGTCGGTAATATACTTTATACCGACGGCCACATAAAGACCGTCGGTACAATGTCACGACGAAACTCAGGGTAAAAACCGAGTCTCTGGAAAAAAAGGCACCCTGTGTTTCGTCGTGATATTGTACCGACGGACATTATATTTCCGTCGGTATAACTAATTTTACCGACAGAAATAATATGTCCGTCGGCACAATACCGACAGTAATTAAATATCCGTCGGTAAAATTGTCCCGACGAAACTCAGGGTAAAAACCGAGCCTCTGGAAAAAAATGAAACCCTGAGTTTCGTCGGCGATTTTTACCAACGGACGTTATATTTCCGTCGGTATAACTAATTATACCGACGGAAATTATATGGCCGTCGGCACGATACCGACGGTAATTAAATATCCGTCGGTAAAATGTCCCGACGAAACTCAGGGTGAAAACCGAGCCTCTGGAAAAAAATGGAACCCTGAGTTTCGTCGTAGAGTTTTACAGACGGATAGTGTTTTACCGTCGGTAAAAAGTGTATTTTTACCGACGGAAATAAAACATTCCGTCGGTAAAAACCCTGTTATAAATCAATTCTAGCGATCCCCTTCGATCTATTCTGTTTCGATCTCTCTCCCGGCCGCCCCTCTCTCTCTCTCTCTCTCTCTCTCTAAATCGTCCCCATCCCCGACCTCCCTCCCCCCCTCCCCGGCCTTCCTCCCCCCCTCCCCGGCCTTCCTCCCCCCTCTTGCGCGCCGGCAAGCTCCTCCTCCTCCTCCTCCTCGGGACTCCGGTGAGCTCCTCCTCGGGACTCCGGTGAGCTCCTCCTCCTCCTCCCTCTCCCCCCTAGTTAAGTAATTAAAACTATTTATTTTAGCTCAAAAATTTAGCACAAAAAAATCATTTATTTTAGCTCAAAAATTTTAGCTCAAAAATCATTTAGCTTAAATTCATGTTCAATAAAAATCATTTAGCTCAAAAATCATTTTAGCTCATTTATTTTAGCTCAAAAATTTTAGGTCAAAAATCATTTATTTTAGCTCAAAAATTTAGCTCAAAAATCATTTAGCTCAAAAATCATTTATTTTATCTCAAAAATTTAGCTCAAAAATATTTTAGCTCAAAGTTAGATTCGGGATATGTTTGTGTTTGTTTTGGATTAAATTCATGTTCAATAAAGATGACAATTTAAGTAATTAAAACTATTTATAAATAAGTTATTTTCTCTTTAGATTAATAAAATAACAGTCGAATAAAGGAATATTTTGAAATCATTCGTTTTGGATGTCAGTTAATTGTAGTCTAATTACATTTTACCCCATTGAAGTCTAATTACATTTTGCCCCATTGAAGTCTAATTACAATTTGCCCTATTGAAGTCAAATTACAATTACAAAGTGAGAAATTAAGTATTTGACAAAAGGAGTATTGTGCTAACATTTCAAACTTAGGGAGCGTTTTGGAACAAAGTAAACTATAGGGGGGTTAAGTGTTTTTGGTAGCGATTCATGTTTCGTGAGGACTCAGAGGCGATAGCGATTCACGTTTCGTGAAGACTCAGAGGTGATAGTGATTCACGTAGGCTGAGGTCTTGGTTGAGGCAGACTGAGACATGTTCTTAATAATATATATGGGATAATTTTTCTCAAAACTCGGCCGGGCTATAGCCCGATCGAGCACACTATTAGATCCGCCCATGACTTGACCCTTTCAACTATAACTATGCTCCATCGGCATGTTGACCTTCCTTCTTAAAATTTTAACCATTAGGCTTAATTTTTATCCCCAAAATACTCTTCCCAGTCGAAATATAAAGATTTTTCCCATCCATTAGCGATGTGGATGGCCTGTAGAAGTTTCGATTCGGTGTTTCATACCCGGGAACCGAAACCAAAATTGTGCGGAGTCTTATAATATTGTTTGAAATTATATGTCAGGTGTTGTATAGCCAGATAGACGAAGATGTCTTCGATCGATAAGAGTTGGATGCGTAATTCGAATCGCATGAGCCAAGAGTACAGAGAAGGAGTCAGGAAATTTCTGGATTTTGCATTTGAGCGTCTTGCACCGCTTGATGGAAAAATTGTGTGTCCCTGTATAGACTGCGGAAGGGTAATTAGGAAGGTTCGAGAGGAATGTGAGGTTGATCTGGTAATGCGTGGCATTGACATTAGCTATACCCGTTGGTTCTCGCACGGTGAGGAGCTAGATGCAGTCCCCATGGCTGCTCACGGTGAAACTTCAAACACAGTGATCGCTGATGATAATATTAATACAGACGATGAAGATGACATGCAGGGTATGATACATGATTTGCAAGGTGGAATAGGCACGAAAACACCGTCAGGTGATCAGCCCAATATCGAAGCGGACAAGTTCTACAGATTGCTTAAAGATGCCGAACAACCTCTATACCCGGGGTGTGAGAAGTTTTCAAAACTCTCTTTCACTGTAAAGCTTCTTCATTTGAAGTGCCTCAATGGTTGGAGTAATAAGTCATTTAATATGTTGGTAGAGTTACTGAAAGAGGCTTTTCCTATGGGTGAGACAGTACCGAAATCATTCTACGAGGCGAAGAAGATAATTAAAGATCTCGGTCTGGGTTATGAGAAAATTGATGCATGCGTGAATGATTGTATGTTGTACCGGAAAGAGTACGAACATGCGCGGTCATGCCACATATGCGAAGCAACGAGATATAAAGAGACGGATGCCGAGTCTAGTACCAGTCGAAGGAAGAAAAATGTATCTGCAAAGGTTCTCCTATACTTCCCGCTTAGGGACAGGCTTCAGAGGTTGTTTATGTCATCGAAGACTGCTGAGCACATGAGGTGGCATGCACGAGAACGTACAGATGACGGGATTATGAGACATCCGGCCGACTCTCTGACGTGGAAAGATTTTGATCATACCTATCCTGAATTCGCATGTGAAGTTCGCAACGTCAGGTTAGGGCTTGCTAGCGATGACTTCAATCCCTTTGGGAATATGAGTGTGTCGTACAGCATTTGGCCAGTTGTCCTAGTTCCATATAATTTGTCTCCCTGGATGTGCTTAAAAAAGCCATACACAATGCTCTCCTAGCTCATTCCCGGACCCAGGTCGCCTGGTAATGATATTGACGTTTACTTGCAGTCGTTGATTGAGGAGTTGAACGAGTTATGGGAAGTTGGGGCCGATACGTATGATGCCTCGTTGCGCCAGAATTTTTAGATGCATACGACACTTCTATGGACCATCAACGATTTTCCTGCATATGCCAACTTATCTGGGTGGAGTACTAAAGGAAAATTGGCGTGCCCTACATGCAATAAGGAGACAGATTCATTACGGTTGAAGAACAGAGGCAAGTTCTGTTATATGGGCCATCGAAGATTCCTTGTTGACGGCCATAAGTGGAGGCAGAACAAAAGAGCTTTCAACGGCAAGAAGGATCTTGCAAAGGCCCCGGAGCAGCTTTCGGGGGTAGAAGTCTTGTGCGAATTGGATCAGCTTGATACCGTGGAACTTGGGAAAGGTAAAAAGAAAAGAACGCATGAAGATTCTACGCGTGATCATAACTGGAAGAAGAAGAGTATTTTCTTTAAACTACCGTACTGGAGCAGCCTACTCTTGCGGCATAACTTGGATGTCATGCATATCAAGAAAAATATGTGTGACAACATTATAGGAACACTGCTGAATCTCGACGGTAAGATGAAGGATAATCTTAAATCTCGTCTCGATCTTAAGGAGTTGGGCATCCGAAAATCACTTCATCCCCAAGAGATTGGGGATAAGTATGTGTTGCCAGTTGCATGCTACACCATGAGCTCACAACAAAAGGCAGCCTTATGTGTATTCCTACGGTCTGTGAAAACGCCAGACGGTTATTCTTCGAATATCGCACGATGCGTGCAAGAGAACGACCGGAAGTTGTCTGGATTAAAGAGCCACGATTGTCATGTTCTTATGCAGCGATTGTTATTTTTTGCTATACGTAGGAATTTAACCGAACAGGTGTCCGATCCGTTAATTGAGCTCATCACTTTTTTCAGACAGTTGTGCTCGAAGGTATTTAGAGTGGACCAACTTGAACAGATGGAGAGGGATATTACGCTCACATTGTGCAAGCTAGAGATGATATTTCCACCTTCCTTCTTTGATGTCATGGTGCATTTGACCGTTCACTTGGCAAATGAGGCCAAACTCGGCGGCCCAGTTCATTACCGCTGGATATATTTTATCAAGAGGTAATCGTCTCGTCTCATTCGCACAATGTATTTGATCGTTCTTGATATATTCATCCAAATATTTTTTTCTCAAATTAGGTACTTGTGAACATTGAAATCATATGTTCGTAATAAAAGTCGTTCGGAGGGATCAATTGCTGAAGGATACCTAACAGAAGAATGTCTAACATTCTGCTCAAGATACCTACATGGTATAGACACGCGATTCAATCAACTTGAGCGGAACTATGACGGTGGTCCAATAGACTTCGATGGGGGTCTGTCTATATTTGCCGAAATGGGTAGACCTGTAGGAGGAGGCAAAACCCGTTGATTGTCTGTAGATGAGATTCAACAGGCACATATGTATGTGTTGCGCCAATGTGATGAAGTATGGTCATTCATTGAGTAAGCATTTTACGATCATTTACTTATTCTTTCAGTCCATTCATTAAGTATATATACTAATTATAATCTAATTCATAACCTGTAAAACAGGAAGCATAAAGCCATCATTAATAATCGGGGTACTCGAAATGCTCCCCAAATTCATGATCGTGAATTCCCATCGTAGTTCGAGAAACACGTAAGTATTCACATCATTACTGAATTTCATTGACATCCATTACCGAACAATAATTATGTGTTCATATCATGAATGTCATGTGGTTATTATAGGCACAAGAGCTGCACGACAACCACGATCCGCTGATGAATGTTGCAAGACGCAATATCGTACGATGGTTATATCGTGAACGGTTATAGATTTCGGACGAAAGATAGTAAAAAATCACGAAGAACCCAAAATAGTGGGGTTGTCGTCAACGGTGAGCAAGAAGAATTAGAAAATATCGACTTCTACGGCATCCTCAACGAGATTCTCGAGATTAAATTCCTTGGCCAAAATCGGATCGTATTGTTCAAATGCGATTGGTATGATGTTAATAATCGCGGGACTGGTTATAATGTCGACAAATACGATTTTATCAGCATCAATACTGGCAAGAGATTGAATACCCAATATGAAGATCCATTCATTCTTGCCTCTCAAGCGCAACAGATAATTTATGCACCGGATAATACCTCTCCAGGTTGGCAAATTGTAGTCAGGTCACCACCCAGAGATTTTTATGACATGGGAGACAAGGATGCGGGGGTCATCGATGATGATTTGGATGCATACCAGAATGATGAGATAATCATTGTCGACGCAGTGCACGACGAAAATGAAGATGTCGACAATATAAACTGGACAGCGAATGCAGATCAAATGATAGAAGAGGGATGCGATGAGAGTGACAGAAATAAGACAGAAAATGACTAGACCGTATGTAAATCAAATTGTTTCATATTTAAATCAAATTGTTTCATATATAAATCATATTGTTTCATATGTATATCATATTAATTTATACTGTTTCATATGTAAATCATACCGTTTCATATGTAAATCAAACTGTTTCATAAATCATACTGTTTCATATGTAAATCAAACTGTTTCATATTGTTTCATATGTAAATCTTACTGTTTTATATGTAAATTAAACTGTTTCAGATGGCATCACGATCATATGTTCGTAGAGGCAGGGGTGGGGTAGCTCGGAGCGCTCCGGCTGCCACCCCAGGGTCCGAGGCTGAGCCGTCCGGATCTGGTAGTGCTGTTCCTCTCTCCACATCAGCTCCTGATGTGATCGCAGCCTCCGGAGCTTCGAGCAGTGCTCAGTACTCGGCTACAGCGTCTACGCCCACAGGTAATGTTTAGATCTAAAGTTTTATACATGTTGTAAATACTTCTTCAGTACTGATGTATATTTTATTTGCAGGGTCGAGGATCACCAGGCACGTAGACGACTGGGGCGTGACGACGGCCCGGTGCTTGTCGGCTTTACGCGAGCCGCTTTCCCTACAGTGGAGCGGCAGGAACTTTGTGGGCGAGCACGCTTCTGACGCCACCACGTGGGTCGGCATTATAGTACGGGAGGAGAGGAATGCCCCGATTATGGGGTTAAGGGGGTGGAAGAACATTGATGCATCCTATAAGGAGAGGATGTATCAGTAGTTTTTGGTACGTTAGTTTCATTAAAGCATTTTAGAATAATATCGTACTTCTTTATAATTTGATTTGATAAAATGACTTGTTTCTAAATTGATTTTACTGGAGAAATTTAAATGGGAGAACATGGAAACTGACACCCATCGGGAGGACTTGTAAAAGATGATGGGTGAGCGGTACAGGGATTACCGTCATGAGCTCTACCAACTCTACGGTTACTTGGTCGGCCAGCCGGCTGAGGAGGTACAGGCTGTGGCCGGGACGAGAGACGCGCCACCGCTACACGTTCTACAGTTTTTGGTCGCTCACTGGGCCACCCCTAGCTTTCAGGTATAATTATAATTTTATTGATTCGTACTTGTTTTAATGTTATACTAAAAATTTGTATTGATGTTTCAAAATTTAATCGATTGACACAGGCGAAATCTGCTATAGGCAAGCAGAATAGAAGTGCCTGGACGACACCTGCTCTAGTGAAGGGGAGGACCTCCATGCCCCAGCTTGCCTAGCAGCTGGTAAATGATACACATATTGTTATTATTTAAAGCTCTATACATGTTATATTAACTCATCTATTTATTTTATATGTCCAACAGACACAGTCCTTGGGCCACGAGCCTAATAGGATTGACCTTTTTGAGGCCTCTAGGAGGCGGCGTATCGATGGGGCATTTCTGGACGACAGGGTTGCCTCGCAAGTGGTAAGTAATTAAAATACTGTTAATATATTCTTATACATATGCCATAAAATATCATTGAATATCATTGGTTGTTTTTATATAGGAGAGGATGCGACTTCTGGTGACCCCATCGGGCGAGGCCGGCTCCTCCTCTAGCTCAGTATCTGTCGACTCAGCGATGGATACTGTGCTGAGACCTGCCACGCACGGCCGTGTCCTCTGTACGGGCCTTGGAGTCACGCCCTCCTCCTACTTTGGACGAGAGGGTATGCGCTCGAGGGCACGGGACACCCAGACCGGTGCTATCACTCAGCTGCAGTCTGCGCTAAACGCGGAGCGAGAGCAGAGGCAGGCCCTCGAGCAGAGGATTGAGGCGGAGCGAGAACAGAGGCAGGCCCTCGAGCAGAGGGTTAAGGCGGAGAAGAAGGCCCTCGATGAGGAAAGAGAAGCTCGCAGGGAACTGGAGCGTAAATTTTATGAATTCATAAGCCGGTCTAGCGGTGGCTCATCCTCATGATCAGGTACTTACTAATCTTTATAATATTAACAAAAAATATGAATCTTACTAATTTGAGTTTAGATCCTATTATCACACTTATGATTTTCCAACAGTTAGACTCTAAATCGGTGAATCGGATCGTAAATTGTTCAAATATCCAATTAGAACCCGCTCGCAAGTCCGAAATACGAAATAATTCCAACTTCGAATTATCGGATGCCGATCCGATGACGATCCGATCGAATCCAAACCTATTTCAAATCCGAAACACGCTAACTTATGATTTTCCAACACTTAGACTCTAAATCGGTGAATCGGATCGTAAATTGCTCAAATATTCAATTAGAACCCGCTCGCAAGTCCGAAATACGGAATAATTCCAAGTTCGAATTATCGGATGCCGATCCGATGATGATCCGATCGAATCCAAACCTATTTAAAATTTGAAACACGCTAACTTATAGTTTTCCAGCACTTAGACTCTAAATCGGTGAATCGGATCGTAAATTGCTCAAATATCCAATTAGAACCCGCTCGCAAGTCCGAAATACGGAATAATTCCAAGTTCGAATTATCGGATGCCGATCCGATAACGATCGGATCGAATCCAAACCTATTTCATATCCGAAACACGCTAACTTATGATTTTCCAACACTTAGACTCTAAATCGGTGAATCGGAGCGTAAATTGCTCAAATATCCAATTAGAACCCGCTCGCAAGTCCGAAATACAGAATAAATCCAAGTTTGAATTATCGGATGCCGATCCGATGACGATCGGATCGAATCCAAACCTATTTCATATCCGAAACACGCTAACTTATGATTTTCCAATACTTAAACTTTAAATCGGTGAATCGGATCGTAAATTGGTCAAATATCCAATTAGAACCCGCTCGCAAGTCCGAAATACGGAATAATTCCAACTTCAAATTATCGGATGCCGATCCGATGACGATCCGATCGAATCCAAACCTATTTCATATCTTAAACACGCTAACTTATGATTTTCCAGCACTTAGACTCTAAATCGGTGAATCGGATCGTAAATTGTTCAAATATCCGATTAGAACCCGCTCGCAAGTCCGAAATGCGGAATAATTCCAACTTCGAATTATCGGATGCCGATCCGATGACGATCCGATCGAATCCAAACCTATTTTATATCCGAAACACGCTAACTTATGATTTTTCAACACTTCGACTCTAAATCGGTGAATCGGAGCGTAAATTGGTCAAATATCCAATTAGAACTCGCTCGCAAGTCCGAAATACGGAATAATTCCAACTTCAAATTATCGGATGCCGATCCGATCGAATCCAAACCTATTTCAAATCCGAAACACGCTAACTTATGATTTTCCAACACTTAGACTCTAAATCGGTGAATCGGAGCGTAAATTGGTCAAATATATAACCAATTAGAACCCGCTCGCAAGCCCAAAATACGAAATAATTCCAACTTCGAATTATCGGATGCCGATCCGATGACGATCGGATCGAATCCAAACCTATTTCAAATCCGAAACACGCTAACTTATGATTTTCCAACACTTAGACTCTAAATCGGTGAATCGGATCGTAAATTACTCAAATATCCAATTAGAACCCGCTCGCAAGTCCGAAATACGGAATAATTCCAAGTTCGAATTATCGGATGCCGATCCGATGATGATCCGATCGAATCCAAACCTATTTCAAATCCGAAACACGCTAACTTATGATTTTCTAGCACTTAGACTCTAAATCGGTGAATCGGATCGTAAATTGCTCAAATATCCAATTAGAACCCGCTCGCAAGTCCGAAATACGGAATAATTCCATGTTCAAATTATCGGATGCCGATCCGATAATGATCGGATCGAATCCAAACCTATTTCATATCTGAAACACGCTAACTTATGATTTTCCAACACTTAGACTCTAAATCGGTGAATCAGAGCGTAAATTGCTCAAATATCCAATTAGAACCCGCTCGCAAGTTCGAAATACGGAATAATTCCAAGTTCGAATTATCGAATGCCGATCCAATGACGATCCGATCGAATCCAAACCTATTTCAAATCCGAAACACGCTAAGTTATGATTTTCCAGCACTTAGACTCTAAATTGGTGAATCGGATCGTAAATTGCTCAAATATCCAATTAGAACCCGCTCGCAAGTCTGAAATACGGAATAATTCCAACTTGGAATTATCGGATGCCGATCCGATGATGATCGGATCGAATCCAAACCTATTTCATATCCGAAACATGCTAACTTATGATTTTTCAACACTTCGACTCTAAATCGGTGAATCGGAGCGTAAATTAGTCAAATATCCAATTAGAACTCGCTCTCAAGTCTGAAATACGGAATAATTCCAACTTCGAATTATCGGATGCCGATTCGATGACGATCCGATCGAATCCAAACCTATTTCAAATCCGAAACAAGCTAACTTATGATTTTCCAACACTTAGACTCTAAATCGGTGAATCGGAGCGTAAATTGGTCAAATATATATCCAATTAGAACCCGCTCGCAAGTCCGAAATATGGAATAATTCCAACTTCGAATTATCGGATGCCGATCCGATGACGATCCGATCGAATCCAAACCTATTTCAAATCCAAAACACTCTAACTTATGATTTTCCAACACTTAGACTCTAAATCGGTGAATCGGAGCGTAAATTGGTCAAATATATATCCAATTAGAACCCGCTCGCAAGTCCGAAATATGGAATAATTCCAACTTCGAATTATCGGATGCCGATCCGATGAGGATCCGATCGAATCCAAACCTATTTCAAATCCAAAACACTCTAACTTATGATTTTCCAACACTTAGACTCTAAATAGGTGAATCGGATCGTAAATTGTTGAAATATCCAATTAGAACCCGCTCGCAAGTCCGAAATACGGAATAATTCCAAGTTCGAATTATCGGATACCGATCCGATGATGATCCGATCGAATCCAAACCTATTTCAAATCCGAAACACGCTAACTTATGATTTTCCAGCACTTAGACTCTAAATCGGTGAATCGGATCGTAAATTGCTCAAATATCCAATTAGAACCCGCTCGCAAGTCCGAAATACGGAATAATTCCAAGTTCGAATTATCGGATGTCGATCCGATGACGATCGGATCGAATCCAAACCTATTTCATATCCGAAACACTCTAACTTATGATTTTCCAACACTTAGACTCTAAATCGGTGAATCGGAGCGTAAATTGGTCAAATATATATCCAATTAGAACTCGCTCGCAAGTCTGAAATAAGGAATAATTCTAAGTTCGAATTATCGGATGCCGATCCGATGATGATCGGATCGAATCCAAACCTATTTCATATCCGAAACACGCTAACTTATGATTTTCCAATACTTAGACTCTAAATCGGTGAATCGGAGCGTAAATTGGTCAAATATCCAATTAGAACCCGCTCGCAAGTCCGAAATACAGAATAATTCCAACTTCGAATTATCGGATGCCGATCCGACGACGATCGGATCGAATCCAAACCTATTTCATATTCGAAACACGCTAACTTATGATTTTCCAACACTTAGACTCTAAATCGGTGAATCGGATCGTAAATTGGTCAAATATCCAATTAGAACTCGCTCGCAAGTCCGAAATACGGAATAATTCCAAGTTCGAATTATCGGATGCCGATCCGATGACGATCGGATCGAATCCAAACCTATTTCATATCCGAAACACGCTAACTTATGATTTTCCAACACTTAGACTCTAAATCGGTGAATCGGAGCGTAAATTGATCAAATATCCAATTAGAACTCGCTCGCAAGTCCGAAATACAGAATAATTCCAACTTCGAATTATCGGATGCCGATCCGATCGAATCCAAACCTATTTCAAAACCGAAACACGCTAACTTATGATTTTTTAATGCTTAGACTCAGTTATAGATATAAACCATTTTTTTAACAAATACATGTTAATTGCAGAAGCAGGGCGGCGTCAGGGGATCGATGAGAGCACCAGCGTTGGTGGCGGGCGGGGGTGGTTGAGATAGGGCATCTCTCAGTTTTGGATTGTGTAAATATTATTTTGTAATATGTGGTTATTATTTGATAATTTGCTGTAATTTTTTATCAATTTAGGTAATATTTTAAAATTTGCGGTAATATTTTATAAATTGTGGTAATATTTGATAAATTGTGGTAATATATTGTGGTATTGTTGTAAATCACAGGAATTAAATAACATTATTTAGGTAAATTTATTAAAAAAAAACATACTTATTACCGACGGAAATTAATTATTCCGTCGGTACTAAAGGTTTTATTTTTTTTTAAATTATAAATAAGTTGCCGACGGAATATAATATCCGTCGGTAATATATATATTATTGCCGACTGGACATATATAGCCGTCGGTAATATATATATTATTACCGACCTGAAATATATATCCGTCGGTAATATATAAAGTATTACCGACAGGTTATATTATAACCGTCGGTAAAAGTCTTATATATTACCGACGGACTATTATGTATCGTCGGAAATAATATATTATATTAATTTTTAATTGTTTAAATCTTACCGACGGCTTTAATATTACCGTCGGTATTAATTATTATTACCGACGGTAATTTTTGGTCCGTCGTATTGTTTTCCCCGACACCTTTTTTCCCGACAGCTGGCGACGGAAATATCTTCCGTCGCTATAAAATATTACCGACGGAATGTTAATATTACCGACGGATATTGTCCGTCGGTAATAACTGTTTTTTTTGTGGTGACTATTGCCAGGTGGCACACGAGACCCCCCTTTACTATTTAATTACGTAGGGGTTCCACTACATACTGGTACGTACCCCGCCAATTGAAAAATGCGGCACTAAACGTCCAATCCATCTCCACCATTCATCTCATTCTTCATGCATCATAGTAGTGGTGGGACCATTATTCAGGGGCCATGGGATAAACCCAAGGTGGATGCATGAGATCGACCATAGGGTCATCGGATGGTCCCTAAGAAGTTCGAAGTAGGTACCGATATGATCAGTACGATAGAATATTTATTTCCCTTAAAGTAAAGTGATATAGTATCCCATGCAGTCAAGTTCTTAGTTGTTTTTTTATTAATTACGTGAACCCCGCTCATGGACAGAGCCACATGGGGGCCAGTTGCCCCTCCCAAACTTTGAGTTAAATTCAAAAAGCCTTGTGATTCGTTTTTTCTTCCGGCGGATCGCACTGCGCGAGCTGTTGTGCCGCCCCTGTCATTGCATGCTAAGCACCCATACCACTGCCCTCATGCCCACATCGATCGATTATATCCATCTGATGAAATATAAGGGAATATTTGGGGAGCAACATGTGTCGATCACAGTTTCAATGACCACAATCTTTGCGCCATGGGATGAAACAGGGGAATGCCACCACGTACCACCAACCGTCGCCTCCGTTTACTGCTAAAGTACGTAGGGGTTCCACTATGTACGGATACCCTGCCGTGGCCGCATGTACTGCACCCAGTATGGAGCATCTGGGCTGCCATGGCTCGCACGGCGAGCGGCCAGCGACACCGGCACATGGCATAGCGTAATGTCGCACCTTGGAGGATTGATGCAGTACCAATCATTGTCGGCGACGATATTACCCGAAAGATTTCAAGAAAAACAAGGTCACAACCTAGCTCTGATACTAGTGTAAGGATCTCCTACATAGATCCGAGCATAACCAAGAAGATTTGATACGAAGAATCGAACAATAAACAGTGGAAGCGATATAGAAACTTTATACCTCTCGTTGAAAACGACATGATCCTTTATGATTCGCTAGGTTGCTGCAATCGATCTTCCATGACGTCGACGGTGTAAATCCCAGATGACAAAGAGAGGGAGAGGAGAGAAAATGTGTCTCTAGTTTAGTACTTGGTCGTCATGAATATCATTTGGATGTGAGGCATCTCATTTATAACTAAATCAGGACACCATCCCAAAACCCTCCATGGGATTAATGAAGGGGTGGGACTCATCACTTAATTAACCACTTCATTAACGGGTATGATTTTAGTTAAGCCCCATTAGATTTTTAACCAGAAAGCCTAAGTGGGTTTATACCTGGTCAGCCTCATGACACACATGTGCGTGGCTTACCCCACACTTCACCCTTTTACACCATTATATATAAGGTGTGGGAAGCAATGAATGCACTCCATCCGAGCATTCCTTGGTTTACGGGTGCAAATGATTAATATGGCTACGTTTACCACCAACCTATCATGCCTCTTGGTTGACTCGTCCGATCTGACTATGACAATGACAATCAACACAGTACGGTCTACTTAATTAGCTTAGTAATTCTCCAGCAAAGAGCCACAAAAAAAACCAACACTTTGTACCGAATGCTCCCATGCTGTGAGATGCGGCATCCCTATTTATAGTGTCCACCCACAAATACTTATCATGCTAAGGTGATTAACAAAACATTTCGGAAAGGGGATCTCGTCAGATCTCGTCGGAGGTAGCAGAAAGGGGATCTCGTCGGAAAGGGGATCTCGTCGGAGCTCCCATACGCCGTCGCTATCCCCTCCACCGAGCTCCCTTTCGTCGCCGCTATCCCCTCCACCGAGCTCCCCGACGCCACCACGTGGCCCAGGTGAAAGGGGATCTCGTCGGAGCTCCCATACGCCGCTGCTAGAGCCAGGAGAGTTCGAGCGGTGGAGATTAGGGTTCTCGTCGGAGCTGAGGAGTTGATCTTGCCGGAGCTTAGGGTTCTCGTCGGAGCTGAGGAGCTGAGAAGGGGATCTCGTCGGAGCTGAGGAGGAGACCTCGTCGCAGCTGGGTAAGGGGTTCCTGCCGCAGCTCAGGAGGGGATCTCGTCGCAGAAGGGGTCATCTGACAGCCGTCGGAGGAGATCTCGTCGCAGTTGAGAAGGGGATCTCGTCGGTGTTTCTCGTCCGAGCTGAGGAGGGGACCTCGTCGCAACGCCGGGGGCCTCCGGCGAGTAGCAGCTTGGGCAGATCCAGGGGGGCCTCCTCGACTCCGGCGAGTAGCGGCCTCCTCGACTCCAGCAATGGTGTGGCGACGATCCAGAGGCACAGGGAGCTCCCGGGGTGGGGCGAATGGTGGTGGAGGGCATGGCTCCTTCAGGGGTGGCGACTGGCCCCCCATTAATCCCAACCTCATTCCCATAGATCCCAACCACCGCCACCACCACCATCCCGCCTCGTCTGGTCCTATTCCCACCCCGCCTCCCCCTCCCCCTCCCCCTCCACCCTTCTCCTCCGCAGCAGCACGATTCGCCAATATTCGGGGGCAGCCAGTGGACGGCAGACCTATGCTGATGTCCTGCGGACTCCCAGGCAGCGGGAAGAGGGGGTGAGGGTGCATCCCACTAGGTCAGGGGGTGGACGAGGATCAATCTGGAGAGGGCGACGTTGCTACCGGTGTGGCGAGCGCGATCATCTCATTGCTGACTGTAGGAGCTCCCTCGTCTGTTTCAGGTGCGGCAAGGTGGGCCATGTCTCGACCCGGTGCGGCATGAGGCGATCCCAAAATCCCATTCGAGGTCCTCGTGGTGTGTTTGGCTCCACAACAAGATCGTGATCCAGGTCGTTTGTCTCCCTCCGGAGCGACCCGCGTCGGGAGGAGATGGTGGAGTCGCTGTCCAGATCCGGAATTTGCCGAGTGTTTCGTCGTCAGACCAACCAGGCGGAGCTCTCTGAGTTCCTGCGCTCAGAGTGGCCAGGGTCGTGGCGGTGGCCAGTGCGAGAGATCAGAGTCGGCGAGTTTTTGGTGGAGTTCCCTTCCTCGCATTTCCTCGGGACTGAAGTGGCGAGAGGGATGAGAGATCTTGGGCCAGTATCAGTCTCCTTCGCGCATTGGGATAAGCTTCGAGGATCTGTGGAGAGGCGGCGAAGATCAGTGGTGCGGGTGACAATTTTCGGACTTCCTTTCGACGCTTGGGGGGAGTCTTCGCTTTGGGACCTGTTGGGCGACTACGGTGAGGTACGCGAGTGTTTCAACGTGTATCCGAATATCGTTCATCGTAGGTTCTGCCAGGCGAATGTAGTTTGCTTCGATCTGGTCCTGATCCCATCTTTCGTCCGTCTCTCGCATGGGACTGGTGTTTTCGAGGTACGACTTCGCCTTCAGGTGCTCGGCGACTGCACTCTCCTTACCCTGTCCTCAACGATCCAGATGCCTTCGGACAACCACACGGTGGACTCTGATCCGGTGTTCCCTCCAGGATTTGAGTCCCCGGTGGTTACTCCTCTTCAGGACACGGGGCTCCGTCAGGCCTCGGAGTGGTCGATGCCTACGCCTGGGGTGCGCTTCCACCAGCACGAGGTAGTGGAAGTGGGAGGCAGTAGTAACCCACCCTCGATGTCTTCGGACCCGGGTGGCAGACGTGGGAGCTACAGTGATGTAGGTTCCCCCTCTTTGCAACAAATCTCGAAAGAAGGTGAGTTGCCTCGCCATCTAGTGAGCGAGATCTCTGCAGGATATCCCAACTATGATTCAAACATGGAATCGGGGGCGGGTTTTACTCCTTTTGCAGGCTTTCCTACATGTGAAGAGGAGGCACGAGGCAACTATAGCAACCCTTTTGTGGACATTGATGAGGGAACACGTGTGGGGTCCGTAGACTTGGGGGACCGGCAATCCAGAGAGCGTGATAATTTTGATTCCGAAGAGACGTCCTCTTTGACTTTAGAGGAAGAGGTCCCTATTGCGGTGGACTCTTCTTTGTGCTCCAACAGGGAACTCATTGCCTCTTCCGAAGTTGGTAGGGGACCGTCAATGGGAGCGGAGCCCCAGGGGAGTGCTTCCGGTCAATTGGGATAGCAGCCAGATCAATCAATCTTGCAGGTCAGGAGCATCCCGAGGAAGAGCTTCAGACAGCTACTACGACGTTCGACGGAGGACCACACGCTGGAGCAGGCACTTGTGCAGTCGAAACTGCGTCTTTTGGAGCTAGACCTTGCAGATCCTAGCCTCTCCTTGCCGCTCACGTTGCTAAGAGATGATGAGATTTTGGATATTGCTAGAAAGTGTGGGTTCATATCTCCTCCGGACCTTGATGGTGCTAGATTCTTTTTAGATAGAATCAGAGACTTGGAGGCTCAGAGGGCTAAGAATGCAGGGTCGATTTGATGGTGCTTTCTTGCGTGGGGTGGTGCTGGCAGATCCTTGAATGAAGATACTATCGTGGAATGTTAGAGGTTTGGGGAAATCGGAGAAGAGGAGAGCTGCTAGCTCCTTTGCTTCGATGCACGATGTCGATGTAATCTGCATTCAGGAGTCGAAGAGAGAGAACCCGACGAATCATTTCTTCCGGTCACTGAGCACCAGGAAGATAGATCAGTGGCAGTGCAAAGACGCAACGGGTTCTGCTGGAGGCATATTGATAGGTTTCAGCGATGATCTTTTTCTGCTTCGGAGATCAGTGGTCGGTATTTTCTCCCTGTCGGTAGTCCTCCAGAACAGGTCGGATGGTAGAGAATGGATGATCACCTCGGTGTACGGACCGACGGATCATAGCCGGGGGGATGAGTTTTGGTTGGAGTTATCGCACCTGAGGCTTGACTTCGTTGGGCCTTGGGTACTAGCCGGCGACTTCAACATCACTAGGAGCTCGGACGAGCGGCTAGGCAGTGAGGGTAGCATGTCGGCCATGACATCCTTCTCAGACTTCATTAGGCGGCAGGAACTAGTGGATCTACCGCTCTCGGGGCGAAACTTCACTTGGAGCAACAAGAGAGAAGCTCCAATTTTGGCCAGACTAGACCGCTTCTTGATCTCGGTTGATTGGGATGTCCTTTACCCGGAGACCTCTTAGGTGGGCCTCGCAGCTTGTATGTCTGATCATACCCCCCTATTGTTGGCGATAGATTCACTACCTGTTGTTCGACCGCCCTTCAGATTTGAGATGATGTGGACACTGCAGGAGGGTTTCTCGGATCTTTTGGCGGGTTGGTGGAGCGAGCCAGTCACTCTTCAGAACTCAGCATTGAACATGGTTAGCAAGCTGAGATTTCTAAAGAAGAGTCTGAAAACTTGGAGCAGGGACCACTTCGGGAGCATCTCTAAGTAGAAGGCCTCTCTTATGGCTTCCATTCTTGCCTTAGAGGTCAAAGAAGAGGCAGCTCCTCTCTCAGTGGTGGAAAGAACTGAGCTCGAGAGGCTTAATTCAGTCCTAGGAGATGTTCTCAGAAAAGAGGAGGTCATGTGGCGCCAGAGATCGAGAGAGCAGTGGGTGAAGCTCGGGGACTCCAACACGGCCTACTTTCACCGGGTGGCCAATGGGAGGAGGAGGAAGAACTTCATCTCGTCACTACACCATGAGGGAGAAGCCCTTTCGTCGACTCATGATATCCTACAAGGTGCAACCTCCTTCTTTAGGGAGTCTTTTTGCGATGACGGTCAGGCTAAGGCATTGGTTGAATGGGAGTCTCTTCACATGCCTCGATTGAGTCCGGATTCAGCTATGGACATGGACTTCACGGAGGAGGAGTTTCGAAAGGCGGTGTTCAACTCCAAAGGTGATGGGGCTCCAGGCCCGGATGGCTACCCGATGAGCTTCTACCAGAAGTTTTGGGACGTCGTCAAGCTGGATCTGTGTCGGCTGCTATCAGACTTCTTCCGAGGTAGAGTGCACCTTCATTGTATCAATTACTCTTGGCTCCTTTCGTAACGCAGACCCTTCGTCGCTCAAGTCAGCATAGATTCAAAGGGAGGACAAGCGATCAGAAAGTAATCTAGAGTTTTGAAATTCGAACCCGTACTTAGGAGCCATGGACCGTGCTTTTATAGCCTTTTTCCGACCACTGAAAGCTGACATGTACCAATTCTCCAGTGCACCCTCGTGCTAGCACACGGGTCTTTAAATGCGCTTGTCGCCTCACTGGCCAACTGGCGGCCCGGGGTCGAGAGGGGGAATGCTTCGGTCTTGTCCGCTCTAGGTGGACACTCTGGAAGTCTCTGGAGGACTTATTTTCGAACTTGGCTCACAAGCATCCGCTTGGTTCAGCGGGGGTGCGGACACATGTCGACTTGATACCGCCTTACTGTATTTGATCAAGAACAGAGATGGACACGACAGGTTGGGTCATGGTGCGAGCTGGCTACGAGTGACGTCCTTTAGAGACTTTCCATCCTATTGCCCTACAAGCAAAATGTGATCTCTCCCGTGAGCGAGTTGCTGCAGGCGACGTGGATATCCTTTTCAGCTTTATATAAGCAAAAGGCGATATACCTCGTGATGTGAGTTGACTGCGGGCGACGTGGATATTCTTTTAAGTTTCTTATAAGCAAAAAGGCGATATCCCTTGGGGTGCGAGCTGGCTGCGGACGACGTGGATATCCTTTTAAGTTTCCTATAGTCAAAAAGACGATATCCCTCATGGTGCGAGCTGGCTGCATGGGCGATATGGAGGAGTTGTGCTCTTGTTGTATCAGATGCTGAATCTTCTGAAGTGTCCCTTGAGGTCCAAAGACTCTATTTGATCGCCGCATTACTGCACCAGTGGATCAATATCCAACAAGGATGGAAGGCATATTCAAGGCAAGTCCTCTGATCAGAGGTGATCTTGTGTTTCAAGATGGCAGGCCGACCCTTCAGAGACTTTCCATCCCTATTGACAAATGGCGACCTCTCGCATGCGAGCTGACTTCAGGCAAAGCATCTGCGAGCTGGCTGTAGGCAACACGATCTGTGAGCTGGCTAAGGGTGACGTGCAACCTGTGAGCTGACTGTGGACGATGGCGACCTGTGAGTTGCCTGCGGGTGTGGCGGTCTAGTACTAAAGCATCGGATCACCTCAGAACTTTAGTTGAGCATGCCTGCTCAGACGAGAGTAGTACTAGGAGGGGTAACTTTCGGGGTAATCCTTATCCCGGAATAGTTTGCTGACTAGGGGCGATCTCATGAGCTAGGTTGGCGAGCTGGTGCTCTTTTTCGGGCACCATCATTACTTCCTCCTAGATGGACAAGTGCATCGAACTTTGACGAGGTCTGTATAGGAGTCAGACGATGTCGCTTTTATAGGATGAGGTCACCCTTGGCATTTAATGGTGAGTCGATCCATATCTCTTTTTGACACATCACATTTATGAGGAGTTCCACTACGGTACTATACAGCCTGAACACATCTTCACCAACCATCTCATTTTCCATGCATCGTAGTGGTGGGAGCATTATTCTAGGGGCCATGTGATGAACCCTAGGTGGATGCCTGAGATCGATCCACCATAGGGCTATCAGATGATCCCATGAATTTTGAAGTAGGTACCGATGTGATCAGTACCATAGAATTTCTCCTAAAAGTAGAGTGATTAGGTATCATATGCAGTCAAGCTCTTCGCTATTTTTTTTAAATTTCGTGAATAGTGCCACATGTGGACCAGTTGCCCCTCCCAAACTTTGAGGAAAATGCAAAGAGCCTTGAGATTCGTTTTTTCTTCAGACATATTGCAGTTCGCGCAAGCAGTTGTGCCCCCCTGTCATTGCATGCTAATCACCCATACCATCGCCCTCATGCACATCGATCGATTATATTCGTCTGATGAAACATAAGGGTCTAATGTGATTCATCCGTCGGAGGTGTCACAAAGCTAAAAAGTTAAAACGGTTCATCAACGTCTTTTTTTTTTGATAAGAAAATTACACTAACGAGTCAGTACACCTATTCAGAAAGCACATATAATAATTGTATGTGAGATTTCCTCTATCCCAAAACCCAGGTGTTGAGATGAAGTCCTAACATACAAATAAGGATCGTTTCCGCTCTCTACTTTATCAAGGTGGGACAAATTCTCCAACACTCCCCCTCATGTGCCGGCCAATTTTTTTTTGGTCCTTGTCCACATTGGCAAATGCATGATACGGCCAGGGCGTTTATTGACCTGTTGTTTATCATAAACGACGGGCATGGACTGTCACACTGTGTGATGGGCTTGGACCGTTGCATAAGACCGTCATTCTACGAGCGATTATGGCCGTCAGATTAAGACAAAAAATACAATACTTGACCATCGTTTATCTGTAGAGTTTTTTTTTTAAAAAAATGCAACAATTCAAATCTGGCAACAATCATATACATACAATAATTGATCTAATTCGAATTCTATTTGTTAGCTACAAATTTCCAAAACAGACAAAAAGATGTTTGACTTCTGTCGATACGATGAATATGAAATATAGCTCATGTTCCATCCTAGTTGCGGAAAAAAGATAAATCAGAGCAATCTGATGGAGTAGCCCCCTATCTTTGAGGCTCTGAACTTCTAGTAATTGCTTATGGAAAAATACATATATAAATGATAGTAAAGTCACTTGAAAATATAGGGAAGTCGAATGACAAGTGTTTACACTTTACATCATGAAGGATATCGGACAAATTTTAGTCTGATATCATGTTTTTGTTCACTTAATAACAACACCTGGGATTCACTAAACTATATCATTATAAATAATCAGAGAAAAATTCCACACCTTCTCTTCCTCTAGGCCAATAACGTAAATAATGGGATGTATGCACACACAGTAGCATGACATTGAAGTTTGGTATGGAAGTAGCTATAGAATGAATGTATACATATAACATGAAAAAAACGTACTTTGAGCCATCATGCAGTGAGACATCAACAATTGATGATCGATACTGCTCGCGTTAACCCTTTCAGCCGTCTGTTCAGAATACAAATCAAATAATGGCCTTGACTATTTCCAATAAAATAAGGAAAAGAAAAGCAGTAATATTAAATCAAAATTCATAAAGCAAAATCTCTGTTGAACACAGATTTGAAGGAAATATCACCTGAGAAAGTTGATTGGTTGCTTCATTAGAACTCGAATAGGTCGTTACATCTATAAAATAGCCGGATAACATTTTCAACCCTATTTGTGCACAATTCGGGCCAATTCATCCTATTTTGGACCGACTCGATGCGATTCATGCTTCATTAGAACTCGAGTTGGTCGTTTTGTCTCTAAAAATATCAGATTTCATTATGAACCCTATCGGTCATGGTTTGGGTCAATTCATTCTATTTTGGACTAAGTCGATACAATTCATGCTCAATGCATACTGGAAATGGTCGTTTCATGTCTTAAATGGTCGAATTGTATTGTGAACCTTAATTGTGCCCGATTTGGACCGATTCATGTAATTTTGGATCGATTCGATATGATTTGTGCTCGATTCATACTCAAATGGGTCATTCCATGTCTAAAATTTTCAAATTGCATTATGAACCCTTTTCGTGCACGATTTGGACTTATTCATGTTATTTTGAAACTATTCGATATAATTCGTACTTTATTACAATTCGGATCGATCATTTCATCTCTAAAATGATCTGATTACATTAAATATAAAAGATTTATCAAACTTTCTTGCAAGACAAGTCTTCTTATAAACAGTAAACACTCTATTTCTAATTTGTGCTTTATTAGAACTCAATTCGGTCATTTCATATCTAAAAACTAACATGAATCGACCCTGATTACTACACTTAATCGGTTGTTTGGACTGTTTCGTGCTTGATTCATACACAAACTGGTCGTTTTGTGTCTAAAATGTCCGTTTCTTGACAATAATTGATCTAATTCGACTTTTATTAGTTAGCTACAAATATCCAAGACAGACAAAAAGATGTTTGATTTCCGTCGATACAATGAATATGAAAGACAACTCATGTTCCATCCTAGTCACAGAAAAAAGATAAATCACGGCAATCGGATGGAGTAGCCCCTAATATTTGAGGCTCTGAACTTATGGTAATTGCTTATGGAAAAATACATATATAAATGATAGTAAAATCACATAAAAATATAGGGAAGTCGAATGACTAGTGTTTACACTTTACATCTTGGAGGATAGCGAACAAATTTTACTCTGATATCAAGTTTTTGTTCACTTAATAACAACACCTGGGATTCACTAAACTATATCATTATAAATAATCAGAGAAAAATTCCACACCTTCTCTTCCGCTAGGTCAATAACGTAATAATGGAAAGTACGTGCACACAGTAGCATGCCATATAGAAGTTTGGTATGGAAGTAGTTATAGAATGAAGGCATACATATAACATGAAATAAACATACTTTGAGCCATCATGCAGTGAGACATCAACAATTGATGATCGATACTGCTCGTATTAATCCTTTCAGCTGTCTGTTCAGAATACAAATCAAAGAATGACCTTGACCATTTCCAAGAAAATAAGGAAAATAAAAGCAATAATATTAAATCAAAATTTCTAAAGCAAAATCTCTGTCGAACACAAATTTTGAAGGAAACATCACCTGAGAAAGCTGATTGGTTGCTTCATTAGAACTCGAATAGGTCGTTTCATCTATAAAATGGCTGGATTACATTTTCAACCCTATTTGTGCACAATTTGGGCCGATTCATGCTATTTTGGACCGACTCGATGCGATTCATGCTTCATTAGAACTCGAGCTGGTTGTTTCATCTCTAAAATTATCAGATTTCATTACGAAAGATATCTTTTCTAATTTTGGTCAATTCTCACTATTTCGGACCAATTCGACATGATTCGTGTTCGATTCATACTTGAAATGATCGTTTCATATCTTAAATGGTCGAATTGCATTGTGAACCTTAATCGTGCCCGATTTGGACCGATTTATGTAATTTTGGATCGATTCGGTATGATTTGAGCTCGATTTATACTCAAATCGGTCATTCCATGTCTAAAATTTTCAAATTGCATTATGAACCCTTTTCGTGCTCGATTTGGACTTATTCACGCTATTTTGAAACTATTTGATACAATTCGTGCTTCATTACAACTCGAATCGATCGTTTCATCTCTAAAATATTTTGATTACATTAAATATAAAAGATTTATCAAAGTTTCATGCAAGACAAGTCTTCTTATAAACAGTAAACACTATATTTCTAATTTGTGCTTTATTAGAACTCGATTCAGTCATTTCATATCTAAAAACTAGCATGAATCGACCCTGATTACTACACTTAATCGGTTGTTTGGACTGCTTCGTGCTTGATTCATATACGAACTGGTCGTTTCGTTGAGATGAGGTCCTAGCATACATATAAGGATCGTTTCCGCTCTCAACTTTATAAAGGTGGGATAAATTCTCCAACACTCCCCCTCATGTGCAGGCCAATTCTTTATGATCCTTGTCACGTGGATGATAGATGTATGTGTGGGGACCACACCTGACAAGTGCATGATACGGCCAGGGCGTTAATTGACCTATTGTTTATCATAAACGACGAGCATGGACCGTTACATATTGTGACGGGATTGGACCGTCGCATAAAACCGTCATTCTACGATCAATCATGGCTATCAGATTAAGACAAATAAGACAATATTTGACCAACGTTTATTTGTAGAGTTTTTTTTTTAAAAAAAATACGACAATTCAAATCTGGCTACAATCATATACATAGAATAATTGATCTAATTCGAGTTCTATTTGTTAGCAACAAATATCCAAAATTTACAAAAAGATTGATGTTTGACTTCCGTCGATACGATGAATATGAAAGACAGCTCATGTTCTATCCTAGTTGCGAAAAAAATATAAATCACGGCAATCTGATGGAGTAGCCCCCAATCTTTGAGGCTCTGAACTTTTGGTAATTGCTTATGAAAAAATACATATATAAATGATAGTAAAGTCACTTGAAAATATAGGAAAGTCGAATGACAAGTGTTTACACTTTACATCTTGAAGGATAGCGGACAAATTTTACTCTGATATCAAGTTTTTGTTCACTTAATAACACCACCTGGGATTCACTAAACTATATCATTATAAATAATCAGAGGAAAATTCCACACCTTCTCTTCCTCTAGGTCAATAACGTACATAATGGAAAGTACGTGCACACAGTAGCATGACATATAGAAGTTTGGTATGGAAATAGCTATAGAATGAAGGTATACATATAACATGAAATAAAAATACTTTGAGCAATCATGCAGTGAGACATCAACAATTGATGGTTGATACTGCTCGCGTTAACCTTTTCAGCCGTCTATTCAGAATACAAATCAAAGAATGAGCTTGATCATTTCCAAGAAAATAAGGAAAAGAAAAGTAATAATATTAAATCAAAATTCCTAAAGCAAAATCACTATCGAACACAGATTTGAAGAAAATAACCTGAGAAATTAAGTTGATTGGTTGCTGCATTAGAACTCGAATAGGTCATTTCATCTATAAGATGGCCGGATTAAATTTTCAACACTATTTGTGCATAATTTGGACCAATTCATTCTATTTTGTATTGGCTCGATGCGATTCATGCTTCATTAGAACTCGAGTTGGTCGTTTCTTCTTTAAAATTCTCAGATTTCATTATGAACCCTATCTGTCCTGGTTTTGGTCAATTCATTCTATTTTGGACCAATTCGATAAGATTTGTGCTCGATTCATACTTGAAATGATCGTTTTATATCTTAAATGGTCGAATTGCTTTGTGAACCTTAATCGTGCCCGATTTGGACCGATTCATGTAATTTTGGATCAATTCGGTATTATTTGTGCTCCTTCATACTAAAATCAGTCGTTCCATGTCTAAAATTATCAAATTGCATTATGAACCCTATTCATGCTCGATTTGGACTTATTCATGCTATTTTGAAACTATTCGATACAATTCGTGCTTCATTACAACTCGGATCGATCGTTTCATCTCTAAAATGATCTAATTACATTAAATATAAAAGATTTATCAAACTTTCATACAAGACAAGAAATCATGCTTCATTAGAACTCGATTTGGTTATTTAATATCTAAAAATTAGCATGAATCATCCCCGATTACTACACTTAATCGGTTGTTTGGACTGCTTCGTGCTCGATTCATACTCGAACCGGTCGTTTTGTGTCTAAAATGACCGAATTGCATTGTGAACCTTATTCATGTCCCATTTGGACACATTCATTATATTTTGGAAAGATTCGACATGATTTATGCTTCATTAGAACTTAAATAATTTATTTTATCTCTAAAGTGATCAACTTATAATATGAACCATATTGTGCCCAATTTAGGCTGATTCATGCTATTTGGGTCAATTCATGCTTGATTCATACTTGAATAGATCGTTTCATGTCTAAAATAGTCAAATTATATTGTGAACCCTATTTGTGTCCGATTTAGACTAATTCTTGTTATTTTGGATTGATTCGTGCCAGATTCATATTCTAATAAATTGTTTCATATCTAAAATGATTGAATTACACTGTGAATCAAATTCATGCGATTTAAGGTGATTCAACCTGTTTTGGATCATGATATTAATCAAATGATGATGATGATCTTGATTGACTTAAACAAATATTTTGCAAAAAAAATGTCAAGTCATGTCACCAAAATCCCAAGGAACTATAAGTCAAAAAAAAAATAAAAATATACCACAGGAGGTGTTGGTGGATTTTGTGTAAATGTGCCAGCACCAAAATCCCAAGGAACTATAAGTCAATAAAATAAAAGAAACATATCAAAATGCCTAACATAAATATCCCTCAATCATTTCAGAAATTTTATATTCTTTAAAAATTATACGGCTACATTTTAGCATCCTACTTTTGCATAACATAGTTTGTTTTTTCTTCTTTTTTTTCAATAACAAAAGATGAAACATATCAATTAGGCAGAAAAAATAATGCTTTCGTGCCAGTAAAGCCATCTGCAAATGATCCAAGCCTCCAAAATAATTGTCTTGTGGCACATGAGACCCTCCGTTTACTATTAAAATACATAAGTTCCACTACGGTACCACACCGACCGAACCCATGCATCTCCACCATCAATCACATTTTCGATGCATCGTAGTGGTGGGACCATTACTCTAGGGGCCATGAGATGAACCCTAGGTGGATGCCTAAGATCGATCCACCATAGGCAGTGGCGGTCACAGAAACTCTAAAAATTAAAAATTTTATCGTGGAAGGGGATAATCAAATCCTTATTCATCTCCTCTCAGATGTGGATTTTTCTCAACCATGGCGGATACAAAATATTATATTTGACTGCAGGATCATTACTCGGGATTTCACCTCGGGTAGGTTCTCTCACGTGAAAATGGATTAGAAGCTTGTGTCGATACCTTGATAAAAATTCAATGATCCTCGTCCAGGGAACCATAGTAAAGTGCATGCCATTTGAAGCACGAAACCCACTGTTTACTAGTGAAGTAAAGTGATTACCGGTATCCCATGCACTCAAACTCGTTATGTTTTTTTACATGAAAGGAGATCGAGTTGCTGGCTGGCAAATTATATAGAGTGGAATGTTCTACCTCTGTTATGCCATTTTATAGGGAAGGAAAGAAATAGATTTGGTGGCTGGCAAATTGAGACTTTCCTAAAAGGCACTTCATTCTATTTTGGAAAGATTCGACATAATTTATGCTTCATTAGAACTAAAATAATTTATTTTATCTCTAAAATGATCAACTTATAATATGAACCATATTGAGCCCAATTTAGGCTGATTCATGCTATTTGGGTCAATTAATGCTTGATTCATACTTGAATAGATCGTTTCATGTCTAAAATAGTCAAATTATATTGTGAACCCTATTTGTGTCCGATTTAGAATAATTCTTGTTGTTTTGGATTCATTCGTGCCTGATTCATATTCTAATAAATTGTTTCATATCTAAATTGATTGAATTACACTGTGAATCAAATTCATGCAATTTAACGTGATTCAACCTATTTTGGGTCATGATATTAATCAAATGATGACGATGATCTTGATTGACTTAAAAGAATATTTTGCAAAAAAAAAAGTCAAGTCATGTCAGGGACCTCAGGGTATATGAATAAGGGACCATAAAAATGGAATGGGATGACAAAGTTAAAAAAATAAAAATATATCACAGAAGGTGTTGGTGGATTTTGTGTAAATGTGCCACCACCAGGATCCCAAGGAACTATAAGTCAATAAAATAAAAGAAACACTTCAAAATGCCTAACATAAATATCCCTCAATCATTTCAGAAATATTATATTCTTTAAAAATTATACGGCTACATTTTAGCGTCCTACTTTTGCATAACATAGTTTGTTTTTTCTTCTTTTTCTCAATAACAAAAGATGCCACATGTCAATTAGGTAGAAAAAATAATACTTTCGTGCCAGTAAAGCCATCTGCAAATGATCCAAGCCTCAAAAATAATTGTCTTGTGGCACATGAGACCCTCCGTTTACTATTAAAATACATAAGTTCCACTACGTTGCCACACCGACCGAACCCATGCATCTCCACCATCAATCACATTTTCGATGCATCGTAGTGGTGGGGCCATTATTCTAGGGGCCATAAGATGAACCCTAGGTGGATGCCTAAGATCGATCCACCATAGGCAGTGGCGGTCACAGAAACTCTAAAAATTAAAAATTTTATCGTGGAAGGGGATAATCAAATCCTTATTTATCTTCTCTCAGATGTGGATTTTTCTCAACCATGGCGGATACAAAATATTATATTTGACTGCAGGATCATTACTCGGGATTTCACCTCGGGTAGGTTCTCTCACGTGAAAATGGATTAGAAGCTTGTGTCGATACCTTGATAAAAATTCAATGATCATCGTCCAAGGAAACATAGTAAAGTGCATGCCATTTGAAGCACGAGACCCACTGTTTACTAGTGAAGTAAAGTGATTACCGGTATCCCATGTACTCAAACTCGTTATGCTTTTTTACATAAAAGGAGATCGAGTTGCTGGCTGGCAAATTAGTCTGCTCGATGTAGGTGGAACAAACTTTTCTACTGATCTTTTGGATTTTGTAGACCGTAGTGCTTGCAATTTATATAAAGTGGAATGTTCTACTCAGTCAACCCAATATCGATTGGCTGTGGGCGGAGTTATCAGATGCACATGAATAATGAAACAAGGACTTTACACTTTGCTACCTCCGTTATGCCATTTTATAGGGAAGGAAAGAAATAGATTTGGTGGCTGGCAAATTGAGACTTTCCTAAAAGGCACACATAAGAAAACACTACAAACAAACAAAGACGGGTACAAGAAAAGCATAGAAGCGGTACATGACCCTGGCCATAGCAGCAGCTTCCACTGGGACGACACAACACACGTACGGACACGATACTTATTTCAACGCAACGACGACACAACACACATGGACACGTCTTATTATTATTTGGTAGCAGCAACGAACGTCAAATTCGGTGCGTGCATGTAGACACTGACTAACAGTTCCCCTTGCAACGTCCGTTTTCGCAATAACACCCACTACAGCAACGTCCGTCACCACCACCGCATTTCTCGCCTCTTTCTTGACAATGGCTGCCGACTCCTCCACCTCCCTGCACCAATATGCTTGAGTGTGGGAGAGTGCTCCCGCCATCGGCGGCATTGGAGGGGAGTACTAGTCCTTCTACAGCATCGCACTCCTTCATGCAATAGCAGTAGCGTCTCACGCCCTTGCACTTGCCGCCCATGTCGTAGCCCTTGCTAATGCAGTCCTTTGCGCAGTTCGCGCTAACTAAGCACACCCCAAACGCTTCGTTCTTCCAGTAACAAATGTCTTCCACCAGCTCATCTGCACCCGGCCCGTCCTCTGCCCACACCATCTCATCTGCACACGCTGCGGAAAACATACATATGTATCCATCACAACAGCAACATATTCATGCGTGTCCGTGTCCGTGTCCGTGTCCGTGTCCGTAAGCGTATGAGAGAGAGAGAGAGAGAGACTCACCGGAAGCAATGAGGATGAAGGAGACCAGCAGAAAGAGAAAAGGCACCGAACCCTTGGTCATAGAACCCATCCTCGATCTCCACTCGCCTCGATCACCTTACTTACTATGTATGTGACTGCTTTGCACTGACTCCTCCCCCATGTACTGACTCCTCCCCCATGTAGTGAGATATTTATAGTGTCCAAAAGATAAGCTCAAAGATATATAATAATCTTTTTCTTCGAATCCGATGAAACATGTAAAGTGCATGCCATATTGCCATGTGAATCTCGAGACCACACCCGGTAGGTGCGTGAGTGATACGGCCATGGCGTTTATTGACCGGGTTAAGTGCCACCGTCCGATTCCATCTCATTTTTCATGCCGCTCAGCCCGATTGACATGGCGGCATGCAATTGGTGGTGTAAAAGACTTAAATATCGCTCGTGGGTTTCAGCAACCAGTTGTACGCTACCATGTCAATCGGGCCGACGTAATAGAGAAATCGTTTTTTTTTTTAATAATGGAAGACGTTCCAAGCCGCCTCGGAAACGTAGAATAACATGCACCGTCTCTTCTCTTCACCATGTGCTGCTAGAGCCATCAAAAAATAATTGCCATGTGACACACGAGACCCTCCGTTTACTATTAAATAAAGTAGGGGTCCCACTATGGTACAACACTGAATCCATCTCCTCCATCCATCTCATGATTCTCATTTTCCATGCATCGTAGTGGTGGGAGTATTATTCGAGAGACCACGGGATGAATAGTTGGTGGACCACTACTACACTATGTCATAACAGTGAAATAACAACAACCAAAAGCCGTCGTAAATAAATAATACGACGGCTTAAAGCCGTCGCTAAAACCGTCGTTTTTTAGGGCATCGTAAAGTTCAAACGACAGCTTATAGCCGTCGTTGAAGCCGTCGTTTTAAAGTTGCAAATAATGACGGCTGCTAACCGTCGTAATTAGTAACAGTCGAAAGCTGTCGTTATTGTATCAAACGACAGACTATAGCAGTCGTACAAATTTACTGTCATATTTTATTACACGACGGTTGTAAACTGTCGTTTCATAAATGACGGTTATAAACTGTCGTTAAATTACTCGCTGGTAAAAAAAAAATACCGAATCCAACTCCTCCATCCATCTCATGATTCTCATTTTCCAAGCATCGTAGTGGTGGGAGTATTATTCGAGAGACCATGGGATGAATCGTTGGTGGACCATGGGCATCTCTCTCTCTCTCTCTCTCTCTCTCTCTCTCTCTCTCTCTCTCTCTCTCAATTTGGTAGGAGAAAAATTAACTTGTGGTTTTATAGTTAGTCAATCATAGTAACCATCGTAATTAGAGACAGTCGAAAGCTGTCGTTATTGTATCGAACGACAGACTATAGCAGTCGTACAAATTACACGACGGTTGTAAACTGTCGTTTAATAAACGACGGCTATTAACTGTCGTTAAATTACTCGCAGGTAAAAAAAAAAAAACGGAATCCATCGATCTCCTCCATCCATCTCATGATTCTCATTTTTCATGCATCGTAGTGGTGGGAGTATTACTCGAGAGACCACGGGATGAATCGTTCGTGGACCTCTACTACACTATGTCATAACAATGAAATAACGACGACCAAAAGCAGTCGTAAATAAATAATACGTCAACATAAGCACAATTATACGTCAACATTAGTCGTGCCCTTGGTTTTGTCTCATGCACTGTTGTTTGATTTAACCCTAATCGTTTTGGTTGAATTGATTTAGATTTGGGCCTAGCTGAGCTAAATTCTCCCTAAAACTGAAAAGTGGTCAATTTGGTGTGGCCATTCCAACTCCGTTTTGATCAAATTCCACCCCAACCAAACCCGAAAGAGATGATTTGGGTCAAAGTCATGTTTGGTTTGGTAGCTATTGTAACTAATTGAGGTTCAGACCTGTTTAACTTTATTTGTCTTAGAGACCTTTGGCATTCTCTCTTTTTCTTAGCTTTTGCATTATGAATTACCTTGGTTCTTCTTCACACCTTATGGTCAGGTAAATGTAGACAATGTGAAGCACAGTGGCAATGAGAGAGAGAGAGAGAGAGAGAGAGAGAGAGAGAGAGAGAGAGAGAGAGAGAGAGAGAGAGAGAGAGAGAGAGAGAGAGAGATGCCCTTATTATGATTGACTAACTATAAAACCACAAGTTAATTTTTCTCCTACCAAATTTGAAATGATCATGTGAGAGTTGGGTCAATCCATTATGCACATAATGCCAAAAGAACAATTATACGTCCACATTTTCTGTCGTTAAATTACTCGCAGGTAAAAAAAAAATACCTCCATCCATCTCCTCCATCCATCTCATGATTCTCATTTTCCATTCATCGTAGTGGTGGGAGTATTATTCGAGAGACCATGGGATGAATCGTTGGTGGACCACTACAACACTATGTCATAACAATGAAAATAATACGTCAACATGAGCCGTCGCTAAGACCGTCGTTTTTTAGGGCATCGTAAAGTTAAAACGACGGCTTATAGCCGTCGTTGAAGCCGTCGTTTTAATGTTGCAAATAATGACAGCTGGTAACCGTCGTAATTATAGACAGTCGAAAGCTGTCGTTATTGTATCGAAAGGCAGACTATAGCAGTCGTAGAAATTTACTGTCATATTTTATTACACGATGGTTGTAAACTGTCGTTTAATAAACGACAGTTATAAACTGTCGTTAAATTACTCGCAGGTAAAAAAATAATACCTCCATCCATCTCCTCCATCTATCTCATGATTCTCATTTTCCATGCATCGTAGTGGTGGGAGTATTATTCGAGAGACCATGGGATGAATCGTTGGTGGACCTCTACTACACTATGTCATAACAGTGAAATACGACGGCTTAAAGCCGTCGCTAAAACCGTCGTTTTTTAGGGCATCGTAAAGTTAAAACGATAGCTTATAGCCATCGTTGAAGCTGTCGTTTTAATGTTGCAAATAATGACGGCTGGTAAACGTCGTAATTAGAGACAGTCGAAAGCTATTGTTATTGTATCGAACGACAGACTATAGCAGTCGTACAAATTTACTATCATATTTTATTACACAACGATTGTAAACTGTCGTTTCATAAATGACGGTTATAAACTGTCGTTAAATTACTCGCTGGTAAAAAAAAAATACCGAATCCAACTCCTCCATCCATCTCATGATTCTCATTTTCCAAGCATCGTAGTGGTGGGAGTATTATTCGAGAGACCATGGGATGAATCGTTGGTGGACCTCTACTACACTATGTCATAAAAATGAAATAACGACGGCCAAAAGCCGTCGTAAATAAATAATACGACGGCTTAAAGCCGTCGCTACGACCGTCGTTTTTTAGGGCATCGAAAAGTTAAAACGACGGCTTATAGCCGTCGTTGAAGCCGTCGTTTTAATGTTGCAAATAATGACGGCTGGTAACCATCGTAATTAGAGACAGTCGAAAGCTGTCGTTATTGTATCGAACAACAGACTATAGCAGTCGTACAAATTACAAGACGGTTGTAAACTGTCGTATAATAAACGACGGCTATTAACTGTCGTTAAATTACTCGCAGGTAAAAAAAAAAAAGGGAATCCATCTCCTCCATCCATCTCATGATTCTCATTTTCCATGCATCGTAGTGGTGGGAGTATTACTCGAGAGACCACGGGATAAATTGTTCGTGGACCTCTACTACACTATGTCATAACAATGAAATAACGACAGCCAAAAGCAGTCGTAAATAAATAATACGTCAACATAAGCACAATTATACGTCAACATTAGTCGTGCCCTTGGTTTTGTCTCATGCACTGTTGTTTGATTTAACCCTAATCGTTTTGGTTGAATTGATTTAGATTTGGGCCTAGCTGAGCTAAATTCTCCCTAAAACTGAAAAATGGTCAATTTGGTGTGGCCATTCCAACTCCGTTTTCATCAAATTCCACCCCAACCAAACCCGAAAGAGATGATTTGGGTCAAAGTCGTGTTTGGTTTGGTAGCTATTGTAACTAATTGAGGTTCAGACCTGTTTAACTTTATTTGTCTTAGAGACCTTTGGCATTCTCTCTTTTTCTTAGCTTTTGCATTATGAATTACCTTGGTTCTTCTTCACACCTTATGGTCAGGTAAATGTAGACAATGTGAAGCACAGTGGCAATGAGAGAGAAAGAGAGAGAGAGAGAGAGAGAGAGAGAGAGAGAGAGAGAGAGAGAGAGAGAGAGAGAGAGAGAGATGCCCTTATTATGATTGACTAACTATAAAACCACAAGTTAATTTTTCTCCTACCAAATTTGAAATGATCATGTGAGAGTTGGGTCAATCCATTATGCACATAATGCCAAAAGAACAATTATACGTCAATATTTTCTGTCGTTAAATTACTTGCAGGTAAAAAAAAAAATACCTCCATTCATCTCCTCCATCCATCTCATGATTCTCATTTTCCATTCATCGTAGTGGTGGGAGTATTATTCGAGAGACCATGGGATGAATCGTTGGTGGACCTCTACAACACTATGTCATAACAATGAAAATAATACGTCAACATGAGCCGTCGCTAAGACCGTCGTTTTTTAGGGCATCGTAAAGTTAAAACGACAGCTTATAGCTGTCGTTGAAGCCGTCGTTTTAATGTTGCAAATAATGACAGCTGGTAACCGTCGTAATTACAGACAGTCGAAAGCTGTCGTTATTGTATCGAAAGACATACTATAGCAGTCGTAGAAATTTACTGTCATATTTTATTACACGACGATTTTAAACTGTCGTTTAATAAACAACGGTTATAAACTGTCGTTAAATTACTCGCAGGTAAAAAAAAAATACCTCCATCCATCTCCTCCATCAATCTCATGATTCTCATTTTCCATGCATCGTAGAGGTGGGAGTATTATTCGAGAGACCATGGGATGAATCGTTGGTGGACCACTACTACACTATGTCATAACAGTGAAATACGACGGCTTAAAGCCGTCGCTAAAACCGTCGTTTTTTAGAGCATCAAAGTTAAAACGACAGCTTATAGCCGTCGTTGAAGCCGTCGTTTTAATGTTGCAAATAATGACGGCTAGTAACCGTCGTAATTAGAGACAGTAGAAATCTGTCGTTATTGTATCGAACGACAGACTATAGCAGTCGTACAAATTTACTGTCATATTTTATTACACAACGGTTGTAAACTGTCGTTTCATAAATGACGGTTATAAATTGTCGTTAAATTACTCGCAGGTAAAATAAAAAATACCGAATCCAACTCCTCCATCCATCTCATGATTCTCATTTTCCAAGCATCGTAGTGGTGGGAGTATTATTCAAGAGACCATGGGATGAATCGTTGGTGGACCTCTACTACACTCTGTCATAATAGTGAAATAACGACGGCCAAAAGCCGTCGTAAATAAATACTATGACGGCTTAAAGCCGTCGCTAAGACCGTTGTTTTTTAGGGAATCAAAAAGTTAAAACGACGGCTTATAGCCGTCGTTGAAGCCGTCGTTTTAATATTGCAAATAATGATGGCTGGTAACCGTCGTAATTAGACGCAGTCAAAAGTTGTCGTTATTGTATCGAGCGACAGACTATAGCAGTCGTACAAATTTACTGTTATATTTTATTACACGACGGTTGTAAACTGTCATTTAATAAACGACGATTATAAACTGTCGTTAAATTACTCGCAGGTAAAAAAAAATAAGCAGAAAGCTTGAGATCTGAAGTAACACAAGCTTTAAATCATTTGTGTTGTCAGTGACTTATACAACTTCCATCTGTGTAGAGAATAGTAGTCATTGTCAATGAAACAAGCCTCAACAGATATTGTAATAATTGAATTTAGAGAACAACAAATATGAATATTACAACAAAACCATACATCATAGTCAACACATTTACCCCACATCCATCACAGATTAACAAACATCTTTATAAGTAGACATTACAACTATCATATGTCCAAAAAGGAATTGTTGAACTTTTATAAACCATGTTCAAAAAATGATGCATCACATACAAAAGCCAACACTAGGAAGATTTGTAAGACAAAGTTCGACGGCCACACTATGATCTCTCCCGGTGTGCGATCTCTCATTGTAGCGCCTCCCCCATCAAACAAAGTAGTAGAGGGATCCAATATTTCTTCTAGTATGATCTCAACTTCAAGACTCTCAGATGTTGAACCCGGAGTGCCGCCAATGTACTTTTCTACAGCAACGATCATCTTCTGAAAATTTTTTAACAAACACACACCAGTCCGTATTGGTGGCGAATTCAGTTGTTGAAACGCCTACAAATAACAAAGCTGATTAGCAAGTATAGACAACTTTGAGTGAGAGGTATTAAAGTATCATGTATAGACTACTTATGGGGTGGGTTCATCTACATACCCCTTTACACACAACATAGCACATACACTATACCACCCACATACACTCAGACCCTTTAAATGAATTTATATGTGACCAAATTTGAAATGATCATGTGAGAGTTGGGTCATTCCATTATGCACATAATGCCATAAGCACAATTATACGTCAACATAAGCACAATTATACGTCAACATTAGTCGTGCCCTTGGTTTTATCTCATACGCTGTTGGTTGATTTAACCCTAATCGTTTTGGTTGAATTGATTTAGATTTGGGCCTAGCTGAGCTAAATTCTCCCTAAAACTGAAAAGTGGTCAATTTGGTGTGGCCATTCCAAGTCCGTTTTGATCAAATTCCACCCCGTCCAAACCCGGAAGAGATGATTTGGGTCAAAGTCGTGTTCGATTTGGTAGCTATTGTAACTAATTGAAGTTCAGACCCGTTTAACTTTATTTGTCTTAGAGACCTTTGGCATACTCTCTTTTTCTTAGCTTTTGCATTATGAATTACCTTGGTTCTTCTTCACACCTTTTGGTCAGGCAAATGTAGACAATGTGAAGCACAGTGGCAATGAGAGAGAGAGAGAGAGAGAGAGAGAGAGAGAGAGAGAGAGAGAGAGAGAGAGAGAGATGCTCTTATTATGACTGACTAACTATAAAACCACATGTTAATTTTTCTCCTACCAAATTTGAAATGATCATGTGAGAGTTGGGTCAATCCATTATGCACATGATGCCAAAAGAACAATTATACGTCAATATTTTCTGTTTTTGTAACAACTCTAGTCTACCTTCTAAACTTTTCCTAGACCAAATCCTTGATCCAAAGAACTTGATCTTCTGTGTCAAGTTAGGTAATCATGTCTTTAATTTAAAATTTACCTTTTGTTTTTAAAAGTGCAACCGCATATGTATAACTACCCCTTTTCAGACTATTGTCCAGAAATTCTGATGATAGATTTTTAGTCACCAGTTTTGGCACTCTCCTCCAAAACCGTATTTCTCTTATCCAAATGATCTAAATTTTTTAAGGAAGCTCCTTAACTTCCTCATAAACATCTCTGTAGAATTCGACTGAATTTCACTAATTACACAATTCTGTAGAAAATATCTATTTCCAAAACTAGTTAAACAAAGATCAAATTTGTCCCATTTCGGGGGAATTATTTTCCCAAATGAACATTAGATTTGCTTTCAAAACCAGATGTTAATACTAACATTGTACATAGAAGCCCAAATTTGAATTACCTGCGAACTACTGCCGGTATAGGCGTGTGATCTCTGGTTGTTGACCGTCGGTGATCCTTTTTATTCACAACCTGAGCACCCATCTGTTGAAGTTTCTTAAACTCAGTTTCTTTGGACTTAAGTCGCTCCTTGCATCCAGTCGAAGGCTTAATAGTGGTTTTAGAGACACTTGTACTCATGCCTTTCACACGTCCTCGGCTATCATGGCACATGACCTTTCAGGTTTTACAAAAGTAAGAGTTAGGAAGTAATAGATCGATTCTTTCCATGCAGTTGTATGAATATATATTAAATTCATTACAAACTTGTGCAATCGGATCATGATCTAAATCTCTCAGTTTGCTAGAAGGATCCTCACTAATAATTCTTCTGATCTCGATCTTCAAAAAAAGATATTATTTTAGTCGGATAATGAATTGGGTAATAATGAAAAGAGATTAATAATATATTGATTTTATTAGTACAGAGTGTTGGCTAGATGTAGAAGTGGGAGTTGTCCCATCCTTCCTATTATGCGTCACGAGGTATAATGTTGTTCTATCCATTGAACTATCGGGATTGTCCTTCATCTACAAAAGATTAAAGATATATACTTTTAATGCAAACAATAAAATTTTGTCAAATATTCACTGTTATTGACTCTTACCAGCTCCTATGCCGTACACGCTGCTCCCCGTCTTCCAGTCGTGTGGGGGTTTTGCATTGATTCTCTTGCAATTTTCCCCCTTTGTCGAAGCATGATATACTCATCCGTGGAGCACATGTCGACAAACCGCTCCCAGTCCTCTCGTCTCACATAGGAGGGCGCGCACATCGCTCTTCCTCTCGACATCTGTGGCCTTGGTATCGATGTAAGTTTTCACAAGTTTGTGCTTCAAATCCTTCCATAACTCATTGGCCTTTTTCATAACCCAAGCATAGCATCGCTCATGGACTATAAATTTTCTCTACGTCACAATTTCAACCAAATGGAAGAAAGCAATAAAAATATAAGGACACTATTAAATTCTTTTGCTACCCGTAAAAAAAAAACTATACAAAAATAAAAACCCACCTTCAATGCCTCCCATAACTGTTGCTTGCTTTCTTTTGGTGTAACACGGCAGGATCCATACGCAGGAGAGCAATGTGTTTGAGCTAGCTTGCCAATCTCTGATGTAAATGAAGCTTTGTGCTCTCCTACCGGCTGATCGTCTATGTTCCACTTTACACATTTCCGAGTATCTAAGAAACAAAAATTAGAAGGTATTAGACGCCCTTTAAACAATTAGCATTAAGAATATTAAACATTTGACATCCAATAAATATTTATAACATTTTCGATCATGAACTCTCCATCTTCATTATCACTCTCAGATGAACTCCTATAAGTCTCAGGGTCATGTGGATTATTATGCTCATCTGATGGTGGTGTTGAGAATGATGTAGCGTGCGACATATCTCCTTATAAGCTAGGGCCATAAAATAAAATAATTAAGACTAATATCAATGGTGATCCAACAGATAATATAAACACATAATAACGATTATATTCTGATAATTAGGACTGATAAGGGACATTATCTTCTGATTATAAAAAGGCATTCAAATGAAATGTTATCATGACAGTGTGATGAAATGAGATATTATATAGAAATGAGAGTATAAATGCATTCAAGGATGCAGGCACCTTGCTTATCCCAAGAGGATTGCTGATGGAATGGACAGGGGCCAAGCACATCCACTACTTCCATAGCCACTCCCTAGAGTTGGTATAAATAGTATAAAATTCAAGTGAGATAATAAATCGGCCTAGTAGCTTAATGCTAGCGGCCACCAAAATTGCCTAGTACTCATCCACAGCAGAATCTAGCAAATTATACACCTTTTAATTTTTCTATATAGCAATATAATCGGTCCAACCATAATAGATAGTGCTTAGATTACCATGATCCTTCAATCGTCAAATTTTGGTCATGAAAACAATGTCTTACAGACCAACAATACCCACATAAAAGCTAAAGATATTCTTTACAATAAAAAGCCTAAATGGTCCATCCTCCAACAGTTAATGGAGTCTAGGACACCAAATTAATACCAAGATTACAAAAAGTTAGCTTATGGAAATATAGAAATCTAAAAATTCAATCTTATTAGGGCATGAAACCAATAGATAATTAAAATACTCACACCACATTAGCTACACCATCTAAAGGGGGCATACAAACCTCTACAATGTATAGGATATAAAAAGATATATGTATATGAACATTTACCAAGGTTTGAGAATTCTGGTTCCGGTTCCAGTTCGGACCGGGCAAAAAATGAACCGAATCGGCCGTTGCAGCTAAAAATACTAAAAATTATTTAAAAAAAAATAAAATTGGGTCTGATTCGATAGTTTATGCAAACAACCAGTTAGTTTTGTATATTTCACCAAAATATGAACAAAGTGCAGTCTGTAGTGATTAAAACTAAAAGAAATTATCAAATATGGTCTCTGACTCTCTGTACAAAAAGGCTGCAGTAGTGTATTAGTGAAATCACAGAAAAAATTGTTGCATTTATCTTAACTGATAGTTCATAGAGCCATAGCTTGTATTTGACAGAAATTTAAAGTTGGGTGAGAAGGGAAAAGATAAAGAGAGAATAAACTACAATCCGGGCAGTTAAATCAAAACATAAACAACATATATACTAAAAAAACTCAGAAATCAGCTCTGATTAGAAACAACACTAGACATATCACACTATCACAAATATAGTCTTCACCGTTAATCCGATACGGTACAAAAGTAATCAGAAATCAGCTACAACACAGTGTAAAATAAGGAATTCAAGGTAAACACTGTCCAAAACAGGGCATATGTTCTGATAAGCAAGGGCCTATTTACATCGACTACCACTATACTACATTGATCAATTGCACAGCACCAAACTATGAGGGGTCTCCACCGAGAGTTTCCCCAAAGATGGTGCCTAACCACATGGAGAAGAAGAACTACATCAACTAGATTAAAAAGAAATGTCAAAGTACAAAGCACGGCATCTCATACCATGCCTATATAAGGTGCATTCCAAAGAGCAAATTTTTCTGAAGAAGCCAATCCAGAACCATAATGTAAATGCAACCAGGAAGAAAACGAATATACGTAGTGTACGATGTTCAAAGCCTAAATCATAGTCCCAAAAACGAACTTATTGCAAACTCATCAAAAATGTTCAAAGTTTAAACCATGTGAGAGCAGAGGAAAATGAATTCAATGCTATCATGGCAGTGTGATGAAATGAGATATTACCTGATGCTAAGATGAATCTTCGTTATCTTCCGTCACATCATCTTCAATGATATCATCCACTAAGGCACCTGTTAAAGCATTTGCATTCATTCTTGCCTCAAAGACTAAAGGATCTTCATAAGCATCAACATCCCGGTGTAACCTCTTCGGAGCATCGAAGACAATATGCCAGTTATCTCTAGTGAGATCTTTAACATAAAAGACTTGTCTTGCTTGAGTTGCAATAATAGAAGGCTCGTCATCTTTCTTTGAACCACTTTTGAACCTCCCAAGATTTACAAATATCAAGTTCGTTTCTGGATCAACTACACAGCCATTCACTTTGTCTTCTATTCAAACTCAATCATAAAGGAAGACTACTTCTTTGAAGTCATAGTAATTCAACTCAAGAATTTTTCTGATAATTCCATAATAAGTGGCTTTATCTTCCATGAGGTTCTTATCCTTCTTACTTACCCTAAAACTAGTTATAGCAGTTATGGCGACCCCACTATTTTGTGTAGTTGTGTCCATTTCAGATTTCTTTGTACAAAATAAATATCCATTCATAGTGTAAGCATTATAGGAAATGGCGTTGAAATCTGGACCAGCAGCAAGCCTCTTCAGTTGAGACATTTCATTATTTTCTAGTTGTTGTCTTAGCCAAGGAATATATTCTACCACCCTTTCTGTAGCAAGCCTTCGATTTTGACTCCTAAATGTGTGCCCTTATTTGTATATCTCGTACTTCCTCTCTCAATCAAAATTTTCTGGACATTGTTGCAACACCCACCTGCGAACTTGTTGTTACTGCAGATGATCAAGAATATAGTTCTTTCCTTTTTTATCGACTGGATTAGCACAATCACAATTAACATCGAGTAACATTCTCTGACCTGCTTTATGGCTTCCTTTTCCACCATCAGATGACATATACTCCATACAGTATGACATCGACTCTTCCATTAGATATCGTTGTGTAATACACCCCTCTGGGTATGTTTGATTACCGACATATGATTTATACATCTTCATCATCCACTCAAAAGGAAATATCCACCGAAACCTTACTGGTCCCTAAATCAATGCCTCATTCGCTAAATGCACCAAAAGGTGTACATGTCATGGAAACAAAAAAAGAAGGTGGAAAGTACTTCTCAAGAACACATAATGTTTCCACCATTTGAGTTTTCATCTTTGAAAGTTCCACACGAGCGATGACCTTTGAGTATATAATATTGAAAAACATCAATAATTGATAAATAACAGCACATAATGACATTTGTTCCTTAAATACATGCATCAAAAGCACTGGTAGTAGTTGCTGCATAAGGATGTGGTAATCATGCGACTTCAAGCTTTTAAGTTGAAATTCCTTTAAGTTCACATTATGCTTCCAATTAGCACTGTACCCGATAGAAACCTTCATTGTATAGAGTGTTTGACAAATTAATTCTCTTTCTTGACGGGATAGACAAAACGAAGTTTTAGGCAAGAACAACATATCATTTTTCTCAACTGACCATAATTTTCTCCTTATCTTCATAGCTTTAAGATCCAAACGGGTTTCAGTACCATCCTTAGTCTTACCCTTCACATCCATAATTGTTGCCAAGAGATTTTCTATCACGACGGTTATAAACTGTCGTTAAATTACTCGCAGGTAAAAAACAAATACCTCCATCTATCTCCTCCATCCATCTCATGATTCTCATTTTCCATGCATCGTAGTGGTGGGAGTATTATTCGAGAGACCATGGGATGAATCGTTGGTGGACCTCTACTACACTATGTCATAACAGTGAAATAAAGACGGCCAAAAGCCGTCGTAAGACCGTCGTTTTTTAGGGCATCGTAAAGTTAAAACAACTGCTTATAGCTGTCGTTGAAGCCGTTGTTTTAATGTTGCAAATAATGACGGCTGGTAACCGTCGTAATTAGAGACAGTCGAAAGCTGTCGTTATTGTATCGAACGACAGACTATAGCAGTCGTACATAATTTTAAAAGCACCCATGTTATAAATGTCAATTCCTTAGACTTTAGGAGCATTATTTCACATATATCCTTTTAATGTCTTTCATAATCAATACTATGTCCTACCATTATTGTGTGATCAAGAGAAGAAGATAAAAGATTTAGGCATATAACGAACTAGAAATATGAGCTTAATTTGAGCTGGGCTTGGGCTGTGGCTTCATAAAAAACTTTAGGGCTCGGTTTGGGCCAAGCTCGAAACTTTTAATTTGGGCTCGGGCCGGGTATGGACACACATAGGCTTGTCAATGGGTCGTGCTTCACGGGTTTCGGGTCGGGTCGTGTTTGGGTCATGTGAGAATCTGCTAGACCCATATACGACATATTAGCTTAATAGGTCAAGTTCTTTAGATCCAAACTCGATTGCACAAAACCTTTTCCCATATATATAATGCTACTCAGCCCGAAGGTTTTCTTGATTTTGGCAGCACAATTGACTTGGCAGCGTGCAACTGATGGCTGAAACCCACTAGAGACTTTAAAGTCGTTCACACCACTAGTTGCATGTTGCCACGACTATGGGGCTGAGCGGAATCGGAAAAACCTTCGGGCCGATTAGCATATATATATATATATATATATATATATATTGCTCTTGCTCTATCTTGCTCTAAACTTCACGAATAATTCTTCAAAAACATGAAACATCCTAAAACCTTCAGCAATCTCAAAAAAATCATTTAAATTTTAAGTAATATTAAAAAAACTTCTAGTTTTTTTTGATATATCCCTAAATCTCCTAAGAGGGGGGGATCCCCCCTCCGAGGGCTCGTTGCAAAGGAGGAGGAGGGGCCATCAGCACCTTCCCCCTCCTTGATTCAGCAAAGGAGAGATTATTATTGGGATCGTTTTTTTTTTCCTTTTAGTTTTACATCTGTCTAAGCCCACATTGACCACAAAAAGATTAGAGTAAAAAATTGCTAAGCTTAAATCAATTAAAATAAGAAATATACACATGAATTTGATGAAGTCAAAATAGTACAAATTCGTTCCCATAATGAAATCAAGTGCAAGCAGTTTGCATGATCTAATAAAATATATGAAAACATAAATTGGTTATATAACAAAGGGAAAACAAAAAAACTTTCAATAACATCTTACCTTAACTTTGAAGAAGACCATGATGGTTGAAATCTGGCTCTTAATCATAGCTTTCTTCCCTCGGGTGGATCACATATGCCTTCGACAAAGACACGTGTTGGTATAGTTCAAGAGAGGGTGAGGCGCGCTGAGATGGGGCGGCGTAGACCGAGGAGGTTGGCACAAGACAAGAGGGGGAGGTGCACTTCGGGATGAGGTGGTCGATGTAGGGAGGAGGGGAGATAAGTGCTAAGGTTCATGGGAGATCAATATTTAATATTGGGTGGCGATAGGGTTTGTTCGACCTTGGGAGCTTTATCTAGATAATACCAGACGACGCCGGGAGAAATTTTTGGATTGACGATCAACAACCCAATCAACAACACGATGCCGAGAAATTTCTGGTACGTACTTCTTCTATTTATGGTGACACATGCAATATTTGATAACTAATGCATTTTTTGGTACCTTGTAGTATTTCAGGTACCAATTGTTATCCGTGGTGTAGCCCGTTTGCCAACAGGCCAATCACGTTAAAGAAAATCATGTTTGGCTACGAGACTACGGTTTCCTCTATCACATGTTTATTTTCGCAAAATTTATTAATATTTTTAATTTGATAATCACAATACAAAGCCCTTTAATTTGAAATATGTGTGTGATGTTTTTTTTTTCATATATGGAGTTCATTGGAAAATGTTATTTTAACCTCCTCAGTTTGCCACTTTTCATGATTGATACTTGCTTACGGCCCAATCGTGATGTGCTACATCGTCAATTAAAAGTGCACAACCGGGACTGAACTTGGTATTAGACATATACCCTCGTTATGCCTTTTTACTGGGAAGGAAATCGAGTTGCTGGCTAGCAAATTAGTCGGCTCGATGCAAGTCCAACAAACTTTCTTTTGGATTTTGCAGACTTTAGTGCTTGCAAATTTCATAGGTTTCCATTTTCTTTTATATAAAGTGGACTACACCTGCACTCACTCAACCACATGCCGCACATGTACGGCTAACCCAATAATTCACACATTTACACCTACTATTTTATATAAGGTATGGGAAGCAATGGATGCATCGAGTACGATTTTGTTCCAACCTCTTTAAAGAGGTTGTAGCATCCTGCTCTCTCTCATTGGTCCATTCCAATGATATGTTGGTCATTTCATACTGTTTATATGGTGAAATGAATGACCAAAAGCTCTCGAGATGGACAAAATCGTTCTCTGGATGCACCCCATCAGGATATCCATTGGAACAAAATGGATTTGCTGGCTGGCTAACACATGAAGAGACTTTCCTAAAAGGCAAACACAAGAAAACGTACACTACAAACAAACAAAGACGGGTACAAGAAAGGCATAGAAGCAGTACATGAGCCAGCTTCCACTGGAACGACACATCACACGTACAGACACGATACTTATTTCAAGGCGACGACGACACAACACACATGGACACATCCGATTATTATTTCGAAACAGCAACGAACGTCATATTCGGTGCGTGCATGCAGACACTACTTACTGAGACGACCCAACGCAACTGCCGTTTACGCAACGTCCGCCTACGCAACGACACCCTGTAGGGCAAGGTGGTAGTCCGGGACCGCATTTGTCGCCGGGCCTGGGACAAGTCCTGCAGACTCCTCCCAAGCTTGAGCTTGAGCTTGAGCTTGAGATTGAGTGGGGGAGGAGAGTGCTCCCGCCGTCGGCCGCATCAGAGGGGAGTAGTAGTCCTTCTAAAGCACCGCACTCCTTCATGCAATAGCAGGTGGGTCCACTGTACGGGCACGTGCCGCCCTTGTGGTAGCCTATCCTAACGCAGTCCGCTCGGCACTTCTCGTTAGACTTGCACACCCCAAACCGTTCGTTCTTCCAGTAACAAATGTCTCCCACCAGCTCATCTGCACCCGGCCTGCCCTCTGCCCACACCATCTCATCTGCACACGCTGCGGAAAACATATATGTACCCATCACAACAGCGACATATTCATGCATGTGTGTCCATAAGAGAGAGAGAGAGAGAGAGAGAGAGAGAGAGAGAGAGAGAGAGAGAGAGAGAGAGAGAGAGAGAGAGAGAGAGAGAGAGAGAGAGAGAGTCACCGGAAGCAATGAGGATGAAGGAAACTAGCAGAAAGAGAAAAGTCACCGAACCCTTGGTCATGGAACCCATCCTCTCCACTCGCCTGGATTAGCTTACTTACTATGTGAGATATTTATAGTGTTCAAAAGATAAGCTCAAAGATAATAATCTTTTCTTGGAGTCCGATGAAACATAGTAAAATGCATGCCATATTGCCATGTGAATCTCGAGACCTACTGTTTACTATTAAAGCAACCCATGCACTCGAACTATTAGCTAGTTTTTTTTTTTTTCATAATGAAAGACGACGTTCCAAGCCTCCTCGGAAACATAGAATAACATGACCCCCACTTCTCTTCAAAAAATAATTGCCATGCGACACACGAGACCCTCCGTTTACTATTAAACAAAGAAGGGCCGGGTTCCACAAGGCTACCACACCAGTTGAACCCATCTCCTCCATCCATCTTATTTTCCATGCATCGTAGAGGTGGGGGCATTATTCTAGGGGCCATGGGCCGTGAGATGAATCGCAGGTGGATGCCTGAGATCTACCATAGGGCCATTGAATGGTCCCTATGAATTTTGCAGTAGGTATCAAATTTGATACCATAGAATTTCCATGCCATTAAAATCTTGGCTGCTTTTTTTTTTTAAATTACGTGAGCCCCGGTAATGGGCAGAGCCACAAGGGGGCCAGTTGTCCAGTACAACAAACTGGATTTTTTGCGGCGGAGTAATCGGCGGCCAACTCCACCTTGTCGAAAAATGTATCAAATCCGGAGGCCATCCAACGCCACCAAAAAAAACCAAACACATCCGGCGGCCAACATCCACTCGGCCGAAAAAGATGAGTAGATCCGGTGGCCAACCGACGTGGCCAGAAAAGACCATGCAAATCCAGCGGCCAACATCCACCCAGCTGAAAAAGATGATGAGTAGATCCGGCGGTCAACCGACGTGACCGGAAAAGACCATGCAAATCCGGTGGCCAACATCCACCCGGCCGAAAAAGATTAGTAGATCTGGTGGCCAACCAACGCGACTGAAACAACGACCAACATTGGGGAAGATGGGGAGGGGCGGGTCGGAAAGGGAGAGTCATCTCCGTCGCTGCCGCTGGTGGGGAGGTGTCGGAGAGCGAGGAGGGGCTGAACGCCCTCCTCCTTCATCGCCGTCGTGCCTGCTCAAAACTGAACAAAAGAGTACTGGTCATCCTATTAAAAAAAAAATCTACAGTTGTTGTAGATAGGTTAAATAAATATAATTCCCACTACTTATTAGATTTCATCGAAAGGAGAGTTGGTAATGTTGTCAGTGTTACGCGGGCCTGACCTTGGATCGAAGCTCGATAATGGGAGCTGGCAGGGGTTTGTTGTGCTTTCAGGTTTTTTTTTTTTATACAGCAGCGCCCAATCCATCCGCAAAAAGAGCCGCAAATGAGGCAAACCTGGCCGCCGTTATACCCCAACTATATGCGGGGGCTCGGCCGTTTATATCTTTTTTCGACGGACCCATTTACGACTACCATAAGCGGCGGCCAAACGGCCGATTATGACTTTTAACGACCAATATTAAACATCCCTCCCAAACTTTGAGAAAACTGCAAAGAACCTTTAAGGTACCTTGTGCCCCCCCTACCATTGCATACTAATCACCCATATACCACCGCCCTCATGCCTATATCCGTCTGACAAATCATAAGGGTCTAATGTGATTCATCCGTAAGAGGTGTCGCACAGCTTAAAAGTTAAACCAGTTCACCAATTACTTTTTTTTTATAAGAAAATTACACTAACTAGTCAGTACTCCTGTTCAGACAAATGCCGATAATAACAAACTACACCCAATACGATCCTTGTTCACTACCTCCTGAGGAAAGATCGACTGCTTTACAAAACAACCACCAGTGACCCGAGCATAGTTGGCTAACCTGTGTGTGTGTTTCTAGTACAACACATGCCCAATGACTAAATAGAGCGCATGACGTCCCCTTTTTGACTTGGAGTGCTTCACTCGCTTCCGAGATGCTCTGTATCACAAGAGGAGTGTAGCGTTGAGTTACCAAGGGTGGTGGAACTTTGATTCACTAGACGGGATGTTCCTCGTTGAGCGCTCGAGTATGAGAAGGTTGAGGTAGGTCAACTTGCTTCCTGGTTTATTTAGGCACGTCCATGCAGCTTCGAGGTTCATGATTGTGTTACTTGTTACTCTGCCATGTAAGAAAGGGTCGCCACTCAGCCATTAAGTCGTTAATTTGGGATGTCAGTTATCATTGGCCCTCCAGAATCCCCATCCAGATCTCGTCATGGAGGCTCTTCGTTGGAGGACTTTCGACAAATGCTTCAGTGACTTCTTCATGATAAGCTCAAAGATAATAATCTTTTTCTTTGAGTCCGATGAATCATAGTAACGTTCATAACATATTGCAATGTGAATCTCGAGACCCTCTATTTACTAATAAAGTAATCCATGCGCTCGAACTATTAGCTAGTTTTTTTTTTTTTTTAATAACGTAAGATTTGGCGCTTTCATCTCATGGCATATCCTTTGATATATTCGGATTTTTTTTTAATATCGGATCGAAGATGTGGCACACCAATCGGGTCGCAAAAATTAATGCTCTCATGCTGTTAGAGCCATCCTCAATTATCCAAGCCTCCTCCTAGGAAACATAAAATAACATGACCCCCACTTCTCTTCACCATGTGTTGCTAGAGCCATCAAAAAATAATTACCAGGTGACACACGAGACCCTCCGTTTGCTATTAAACAAAGTAGTGGTTCCACTAGGGTACCACACCGAGACCGAACCCATCTCCTCCATCCATCTCACTTTTCATACATCATAGTGGTGGGAGCATCACCATAGGGCCATCGGATGGTCCTTATGAATTTCGAAGTAGGTATCGAATTTGGTACCATAGAAACTCTTTTAAAGTACGTAGAGTGCTCGATATCCCATGCCATCAAACGCTTGGCTGTTTTTTTTTAAAAATTACGTGAGCCCCGCTTATGGGCAGAGCCACATGGGGGTCAGTTGTCCCTTGTGAACTTTGAGAAAACTACTAAGAACATATCCATCTAACGAAACATAAGGGTCTAATGTACTTCATTCGTAAGAGGTGTCACATAGCTTAAAAGTTAAAAGATGTTCAACAATTACTTTTTTTTATAAGTAAATTACACTATACATCTAGTCAATACACATGTTCATACAGCTACGGATAATAACATACTACAGCCCCTACGAGCCTTGTTCACCACCTGCCGAGGAAAGATCGACAGCCTTATGGAACAACCACCAGTGACCCAAGCATAGTTGGCTAACCCATGGGTGTATTTTTAGTACACCACACCCCCAATGACTAAATGGTGAGCACGGTGTCGCCTCTTTGCCTTGGAGTGCTTCGCTTGCTTCCGAGATGCACTGTATCAACATGAGGAGTGTAACCTTGATTTACCAAAGGGGGTGGAACTTTGATTCACATGACGGGATGTTCCTCATCGAGCGCTCGAGTCTAGGAAGGTTGAGGTGGGTCAGCTTGCTTCCTGGTTTTTTCAGGCACGTTCATGCAGCTTCGAGGTTCATAATTGCATGACTTGTTACATTGCCATGGAAGAAAGGGTCTCCTCTCGGCCAATAAGTTGTTAATTTGGGACGTCATCTTTTTCTCGCTCTCCAGGATCCCCATTCGGATCTCGTCATGGAGGCTCTTCGCTGGAGGACTTAATTTCGACAGATGCTTTAGTGACTTATCCACTCTTCGTTGCCACTGAGGTGGCATTCTTCCGAGTGGATTTAACCATACGTTTTATAGTTGCTTTGAGAGTCGTGGCTCGTTGATGAGACATCATTTGCCCACGGGTCACTGTGGGGGAAAACTAAGACCGTTATACGATTTTTCGCCAACAGTCGATTGAGGATTGAGTTTTGAGTGTGGAGCACTATAGCGTGCTGAGCTGTCAAGTATTCACTATATGAGTATAGAGAATATAATATAGAGAGGGAGATAGATAGATAGGTAGATAGATGGAGAGAGAGAGAGAGAGAGAGAGAGAGAGAGAGAGAGAGAGAGAGAGAGAGAGGTAGGCGACACAAGATGTGATGATGAAGTTCGGTCGAAGCCTATGAATCGTGTGGTAAGATGCAACCTTGAATCCACTAACTCTAAGAAAAGTAGAAATATTCTTGACAAGCCAATGAGTTGTTATACCAATAGACAAAGGGAGAAGTGGGCTCGACTAGAGTCTGATTACTAGAAACTTCTAAGAGCACTGAAAAGTAGGAAATGGATTTGGTAATATATCCGTTTAACGAAACATAAGGGCCTAACACGATTCATGCATAGGAGGTGTCGCACAGCTTAAAATTTAAAACGGTTCATCAATTACTTTTTTTTATATAAGTAAATTACACTAACTAGTTAGTACTCCCGTTCAGACAAATATGGATAATAACATACTATAGCCCATACGAGCTTTGTTCACCACCTTCCGAGGAAAGAATGATCGCCATACGGAACAACCACCAATGAACCGAGCATATATAGTTACCTAACCTGTGGGTGTATTTTTAGTACACCACACCCGGCCCCAATGACTAAATGATGTGCACGGTGTCCCCTCTTTGCCTTGGAGTGCTATGCTTGCTTCCGAGATGCTCTATATCAACACGAGGAGTGTAGCCTTGACTTACCAAGGGTGGTGGAGCTTTGATTAACTGAATGGGCTATTCCTCGCTGAGGGCTCGAGTTTGGGAAGGTTGAGGTGGGTCAACTTGCTTCTTGGTTTCTCCAGGCGCGTCCATGCAGCTTCAAGGTTCATGACTGCATGACTTGTTACTTTGCCATGGTAGAAAGGGTCGCCTCTCGGCCAGTAAGTCGTTAATTTGGGATGCCATCTTTCTCTATCCCTCCAGGATCCCTATCTGGATCTCGTCATGGACGCTCTTTGCTAGATGACTTTCGACAGATGCGTCAGCGACTTCTCGACGCTTCAGTATCGCGGAGGTGGCAATCTTTCGAGAGGATTCAACCAAACGTTCCATAGTTACTTTGAGAGCTGGGGCTCATTGATGAGACATCGTTTGTCCACGGGTCATTGTGGGGAAAAACTACGACCGTTATACGATTTCTTTCAATAGTCGATTGAGGATTAAATTTTGAGTGCGGAGCACTGTATCGTTCTGAGCTATCACACATGCACTATTTAAGTGTGTGTGTGTGTGTGTGTATATCTATAATACATATCACAGCGCGTTCGATTAATTTACAACCGTGCCACTATGCCATAGTTATTTCAGACTGTCCGATTATATAAAGAAATGCTAATATAAAAAAGAGCATGCTGATGTAAAGGATAATTGAGATTCATTTGGGTAGGGGGAACGGATGAGATTGGATGGAGTTAAGATGGAGGGGTGAGATTGAGAAGAATAATAATTAAATGAACAAAGGACCATATTGTGAATAAATTATATTTTATAATATAATTGAGGGTTTTTATGTAAAAAATTGAGGACGCAGTAGGTATTAATTCTATTGTTCACACGTTTTCCCCACTGATGGTTAATTACCTAGAGCTGCCACCTATGAGTGTGGTCCCCCCTCACCTTAATTGTAGAGCCCCGATTTCTCTCTCTTTTCCCCCCTTGATCTCTCTCTCTTTCTTCCCGACTACCCTTAAAACCCTGACCTCATAGAGAACTGATCTCATGCGATATCGTGATAATGCGATAATCGTTTCTGGCCATCCGATCGGTATAAATCGGACGGCACAAATCATTTCCCTCCGATAAAAATTTTAACCGTTTTCGGCCGTCCGATCGGCATGAATCGGACGACACAAATCCTTTCCGCCCCGGTTAAAAAGCTTTAACCGTTCGATCGAATAATCGAATGGATGATATCCGTGAGATCTCATTCGAATAGGACAAAAAGTAATCATACTTTTTTGTCCTATTCAAATGAGATGCCATATCGTGATAATGTGATAATCGTTTCTGGTCGTCCGATCGGTGTGAATCGGACGGCACAAATCCTTTCCCTCTGATAAAAATTTTAGGACGTCACAAATCCTTGCCGCCCCGGTAAAAAAGTTTTAACCGTTCAATCGAATGATCGAACGGATGAGATCGGTGAGATCTCATCAAAGTAATCATACTTTTTTGTCCTATTTAAATGAGATCTCACGGATCTCATCCGTTCGATCATTCAATCGAACGGTTAAAGCTTTTAACCGGGGCGGAAAGGTTTTGTGCCGTCCGATTCATGCCGATCGGACGACCGGGAACGTTAAAGCTTTTAACCGGCGGAAAGCAGTGAGATCTCATTCGAATAGGACAAAAAAGTATGATTATGTTTTGTCCTATTCGAATTTGATCTCACGGATCTCATCCGTTCGATCGATCGAACAGTTAAAGCTTTTAACCAGGGCGGAAAGGATTTGTGCCGTCCGATTCACGCCGATCGGACGATTGGAAATAGTTAAAGCTTTTAACCGGGCGGAAAGGATTTGAGCCGTCCGATTCACACCGATCGAACGGCCGGAAATGATTATCGCATTATCGCATCCAGCACGATATGGCATTAGATCGGTTCTCTCTCTCTATATATATATGCTAAAATACGGCGTGCGGTGCGTACGACGTCACACCACAGCCGTCTGATGCACCGCTGCGTGCATCGTACGCACCGCAGCGGTGCATCAGACGGCTGCGGTGCAACGACGCACGCACCGCCACACCTTAGCATGCCTATATATATATATAACAAAGGAAGGAGGTTTTGTGCTGACTAGGACAATTTGGAACCAAATGCTGACTAGACAAAAGAAACAGTCATCACAGCCGTTCACTCACTCTCTCTCTCTCTCTCTCTCTATATATATATATATATATGCACAATATTAACTTCTTCCCTATATATAAGCACAACAATTAGCTCCCTTACACCATATGCACTGTCTATATAACAAGGGAAGGAGGTTTTGTGCTGACTAGGACAATATGGAACCAAATACTGACTAGACAAAAAGAAACAGTCATACAGCCGTTCATTCTCTCTCTTCTTCTGATCTCTCTTGCTTCGTGCCAATCGAGGGGTGTCTTGCCGCCGAAGACGGCCTGACAGGTGTATTATCACCGAAGGCAGCCCGCTGCAGTGCCGGCGGCCAAGTGACATGTGTTGTCGCACCGAAGGCTCCCGCTTCGTACTAAACGGCACGGGCATGCCGAAGGCGGTCAAGTGTATTGTCGTCGCATACGACGGTGGGGGTGGGGGTGGGGGTGATGATGCTCGGGGGGTGTTTTGCCGCCGAAGGCGGCCCGCCGCAGTGCCGACAGGCACGGGCATGCACTAGTATATATATATATATATATATATATATATATATATATATATATATATATATATATATATATATATATATATATATATATATATATATATATATATATATATATATATATATATATATATATACTGGGGCATGCTATAATGCGGCATGTGGTACGTGCGAAACAGCACCGCAGCCATCTGATGCACGCGCTGCGTGCATCACATGCACGCAACGGTGCATCAGACGGTTGCGGTGTGGTGCCGCACTTACCGCATGCCTCATTATAATATTTCACTATATATATATATATATATATATATATATATATATATATATATATATATATATATATATATATATATATATATATATATATATATATATATATATATATATATATATATATATATATATATATATACTAGTAAAAACCCCGTGCCCAAGGACACGAAAAAGATTTCGAGAGCGACGAAAATACATTGAGAGCGGTGATAAATTTAGAGGGTGGTGATAATATTTCGAGGGCGGCAATAATAATTCATAGGCAATGATATTAATTGGAGAGAGAGAGAGGGGGGGGGGGTTCATAATATTTCAAGGGTGGCAACGGAACGTTTCAAGCGGTAACTATATTATTAGGGGTTTCAATAATTCGAGGGTGGCAACAGAATCCTGACGACTGCCAACCCCATTTAGCCTGATCACCATGCAAACTAACAATTGTGGTGAGGTTTTAACTCGGAACCCCCTCCCTCTAGGTTGCTCTCTCTCCCCTCTCTCTCTCTCTCTCTCTCTCTCTCTCTCTCTCTCTCTCTCTCTCTCCTTTGGCAGAGGGGACAACCCTAAAACGACCTGACTCAAGGCATCACCCATGCTGTGGTAGCATTCGACGGTTGCCGACTATTTTCACCCCCGACCGACATACAAACGAATGACTGTGAGGGTTCAACCTAAAGACGACCCAATCCAAGGTCTACCAGAGTCCCAACCTGAAACCGACTCATATTTAATTAGGTCCACAAAACTTAGAACCGAATCAACCCATTTAGTTAAAATACCGGAACCAACCCGACCCATTTAGATCGTGTTGGGTCGGTTCTCGGTTTTACCTGACCCAAGTATCACCCCTAGTACTACTATTTTCCGCGGAGGATTATGGTTGGAGGACGGCACCATCATTCATGGCGCTGCACTACACCGTGTGCATAAATTGCTACATGGATGTGGTCGTCATGATGATATATATATATATATATATATATATATATATATATATATATATATATATATATATATATATATATATATATATATATATATATATATATATATATATATATATAGTGAAAACTCCATGCCCGGGGCACGCAAAGAAGTTCGAGGGCGTTATAAAAACTTTCATGGGCGGCGACGATATTTCGAGGGAGGTCATATTTTGAGAGGTGACAATCTTTTTTCTCACTCACTCCCCCCCAATTTCCATCGCATGAGCACCTATTATAGGTGTCGAAGGTAGCAAAACATATTTTTGCTACGTAGTTTACCGTCGCTGCCACCCATCAAAGGTTGCACACTTGCAATCATTATCCGTCATTACCTCCACTCGTTGTTCCTCATTGGTGTTGCCATCCACCTGTCGTCGATACTCGACGCCACCGCTATTGATGTGCCATCCTTAGTCGCTGTCGATCACAAAAAAAAAAACTTATGCCACTGTTGCCCACCTCCACTAATCGCCAAAAAAACCCACGTCGCCACTACCGGTCGCTACCCCACCGCTACCACCCGCCACCGTCATTTGCCACCGCTCGCACTATCGCTTACGCCGATAGCTGCTTCTTATTGCTGCTCAACGCATCCTACCATCGTAATTGCCCGCCACTGCATAAAAAAGAAATATTTCCATATCATTTCATAAAACCCAATAGGTGGTGTTCTTCTATACTAAACATGATTGCATTATGCCGTCATAAAAACCAAGCGCTGGCCGATACCCCCCCCCCCCCCCCCCCCCTCCTTCCCCCTACCACCCCCTCAATTATAAGAACAGGAAACTGAAATGATGAAGAGACCCCAAAACATCCCTGCAAGCAGATGGTGGCAAATTCAAAATGACAACAAATCTCCATACTGATAAGCAGAAAGAAAGAGCTCGTGCTAAAACTATATATAGAAAGATTAAAACAATTGAAACAAACATCAGAAAAATAGACATGACAATTTTAGAAGAATTAAAACAAATGGGTGCAACTACAATATTTTACATGCCCATTTCAAATCAAGCACCTTTTATGTTTTTCTCTTTACACAACAAAGAAATAACCATATTTTTCCTCTCTTTAATGCCCTGACCCTCTAACTACAAATTTTTGGAAAGCAAATTAAAAACCCGACAAATAATTTTGGAGGGACTTTTGCTCAATCGTTTGAGCGAGGACTCCACTGGTGAGCAAAATTCCTCTACATTATTTGGTTGTTGGAGTGAGGCTGTTGGAGTGGAAATCAACTACACTCCATTAATTCTCAGTAGCATCTCTCTCTCTCTCTCTCTCTCTCTCTCACCCTACTCTTACTGACTGCTGCTAAACAACCCCAAAAATTAAAAAACAATGAAGGGGAAAGAAAGATGAATGTAACGCTACCGGCGGTACCCCAGTTGCCACTCCACGAACAACCTCGACCCCCTGAAAAAATAAAAAGGAAACAAAAGGAGAGTCGATAATCCTTAAACAGGGGGGAAAGAAAAAATATGTTGAGATAGGGAAAAGAAAATGAGGACGACATGTTCCAGCCCCGCCAGAGGCAATACCCCAGTTACCATTCAGTCGGCAACCTCGACCTCGACCGCCTAAAAAAGAGAAAGGGATGGGGAAAAAAAGGAAAGGGGATGGGGAAAATACAAAGAAAAAATTGGGAGAGCAGCAATAATCTAGAGAGAGGATAAAAAAGAAATGAATACCTACTCCTGTAGAGGCAGTGTTTTGTCCGGCAGCCCCAACAACCCCGACCTCGACCGCCTAGAATAGAGAGAGAGAGAGAGAGAGAGAGAGAGAGAGAGAGAGAGAGAGAGAGAGAGAGAGAGAGAGAGAGATGGTTAAAAAAAGAAAAAATGAAGTAGAGGGAGAGCATCAAAAAATGAAAAGAAATTGACCACCACAACCCCCGGAATACCCCTCTCCTCCCCTTCCTCCACGTCTCCTCCGCTCTCCTCTCCGCTTCCTCAGGAACTGTAAAAAAAAATCCCACTTCTCCTCCAATTCTGCAAATCTGCAATTGCAAATCTGAACCCCTCACCTCATCGAATTTCGGTGCCCACGCCGAATGTGGGTTAGTTTTAAGTATGCAAGCAAAATAAAACATTTTAATTATATCAGCAGATTCATTGGTTAATTTTAACCCAATTGCTTTATAAACCTAAGAAAAATGGTAACATCTCATTAATCATAACTTGTAATTCATTGAGAATGATGTTGTATTGAAATAAGAATCCAACATTTAACTCGAGAAGGATACATAAAGAGAATTTTACTCGTCTCGATATATAGCAAGCCCATTGTTTTTTAGAGTCTCCGCAATGGTAATTGTTGCAATGGCTGCATCATTAATTGAAGGAGCAAATTAGTTATCAAGAATGTGGAACATTCGTAAGATATATAAGAATATGAGGCATTTTGAGCTAGTTAACAACTATTTTTGTAATCCACTTGAATTTAAAATCTTAAAGCAATCTTTAAACACCTAGAATAAACTCAACGAGAGCCTTGTGATGGCTCTCGTTGACCATCTTGGCGGAGATTCAGGCTCTAGAGGTGAAGGGGGAGTCGGCCACCCTTTCACCTACGGAGTCGGTGAGGCTGAAGGAACTTAACGAGAGCCTTGTGATGGCTTTGAGGAAGGAAGAGGAGATGTGGCGGCAGCGCTCGAAGGAGCAATGGGTGAAGTCGGGGGATGCAAATACATCCTACTTCCACAGAGTCGCTAACGCCAGGAGGAGGAAGAATTTTCTGACCTCTTTGAGGCACGAGGATAGGGAACTATCGACCACGGCGGACATCTTAGAGGCTTCCACCTCCTTCTTCAAGTCTTCTTTCTTGGAGTCGGATGCTCCTACGGGTATTTCTTTCGACTGGGAAGGTGTGGACCTCCCGAGGCTGCCGTCCGGCTCCAGCATCGATGCAGATTTTTCCGACGAGGAATTCCGGAGAGCGGTTTTTCAGTCCAAGGGAGATGGAGTCCCGGGGCCGGATGGATTCCCTATGTCCTTCTATCAGGAGTACTGGGACATGCTGGCCAGCGATCTCTGCCGGCTACTGCGGGATTTCTTCTCCGGGAAGGTGCGTCTTCATTGTTTGAATCACTCGTGGATAATTCTCCTCCCTAAGAAATTTTCTGCAGAATCTATTCGGGATTATAGACCGATCTCCCTCTCGAACTGTCTATACAAGATTATTTCGAAGGTCCTCGCCAATAGGCTAGCGGACAACATATCCCTGCTTGTCTCCCCCTCCCAGACCGCTTTTATCAAGGGGCGTCTTATACTGGACAGTGTAGCAGCGGCGCATGAGGCGATTTTTCACCTTCGCGAATCTGGAGAGGAAGGAGTTTTGCTGAAGATCGATTTCGAGAGGGCTTTTGATCAAGTCAGATGGGACTTCCTGCTTGATCTTATGAGGGCTAAAGGTTTCTCTAGTGGGTGGCTGAGCTGGATTAGAGAAATATTGGGTTCCTCGAAATTATCTTGTTTGATAAATGGGGAGCAAGGCAGGGACTTCAAGGTGTACAAGGGGTTGAAGCAGGGGTGCCCGCTATCCCCCTATTTGTTCATTTTGGTTGTGGACGCCTTTGATGCCGCAGTCCGGAAGGCGAATGCCGAGGGCCTGGTTAGGCGGGTGGGCGGTCATGGTTGGACTACGTCTAATCTGCACTATGCTGATGACTCCCTCTTATTCACAGTGGCGTGCCCCTTCCAGATGGTCTCCCTCAAAATTCTTCTTTATGGTCTGGAGTTGACCTCAGGCCTGAAGATCAACTTCCAGAAAAGTAGTCTTTACTACATCGGCTCAGGAGATGCAGGTGGTGGGCTTGCCAGACTTCTAAACTGTAAGGTAGCCTCCCTACCTATGAAATATCTAGGTCTGCCTATCAGTGACAGAGCCCTGAGGAGGGAGGATTGGGAGCAGCTAATTCTCAAGATCGAGAGGAGGCTTGAGGGCTAGAAAGGAAGATTTCTTTCTTCGGGTGGCAGGCTGGTGCTAGTGAACTCAGTCCTTTCTGCTATCCCCTGCTATTATCTTTCATTCTACTACCTGCCTTCGTGGGTAATTGACCGGATTGACAGGATTCGGAGATCCTTCCTTTGGCATGGGGTCGATGCTGCAGGAGGTTACAACCTCATGAGGTGGGATCAGGTTTGCCTCCCGAAGAAGATGGGTGGTCTGGGAGTTCTGGATCTTCGTAGATTCAATATTTCCATGCTGGGAAAATGGTGGTGGAGATTGCAACAGGGAACTGGGGGTTCCTGGAGAGATGTCATATTGGCTAAGTATTTTAGGCGGTTCTCCCCTATGCAGGTGCGGGGTCGACTGTCAGGCCGGATATCCCATTTCTGGCGGGGCATTCTCAGGGTCAAGGATCTGTACAGGGAGGCCACTAACCTGGTGCTAGGTGACGGGAGAGATATCAGATTCTGGAGGGATACTTGGCTGGGGGATAGACCTCTAGAGCATCTCTTCCCAGCTCTTTTCGCGGTGGTCCGGAACAAGGGAGCTTCAGTCCGATCCCAGGCTAGTAGGAGGCGAGGGCCTATTGGATGGCGCTTGAGGTTCGCTTCTCCTTTAGACCAGGACGGTCGGCGTGAGCTTCGGGACCTCCACCTGATTCTCCAGGTGGCCTCGTTTCGACCGGTCAAGGATGAGGTTCGTTGGAGCGGCAATTCCTCAGGACTTTTCTCGGTTAGATCCTTCTATGATCATCTCCTTCTACGGGTGCAGATGCACGGCTCGTCTAAGGCGATATGGAAGTCGAAGGCTCCCTCGAAGGTCCAGATTTTTTCCTTGTTGGCTTCGAGGAATAAGATTCTGACGAAGGCCAATCTGATTAGGCGTCACCACCCGCAGACAACAGATGCTTCTTGCACCTTCTGCGCCTCGGAGGAGGAGACGGCATCGCACCTTCTGCTTGGGTGCCCTTTCGCGAGGGTTCTGTGGGATCACTTCGAGAGCATGGCAGGTCTTTCTTCGCATCCCCGGTCCCTTAGAGGGCTTTGGACTTCTTGGAGGAGGAGGCGAATTCCGGTGGCGATTCGAAAGCCATGGGACGTTTTGGCCATGACGATACTCTGGGTTATTTGGCTAGAGCGGAATAGCAGAATTTTCTCTGGTAAGTCGGCAGGGCAGGATAAGCTGCGGATTTCGGTGATCTCTTTCTTCCGCGCTTGGATAGCGCCTTGGAGGGATACACTTGGGGCGGAGGCTACCATTTTTTGTAACAACCTTTTATCTTGAGTGATTAATGGATTCTGGTTGGGGTCCGCCAAACCCTCCCTCCGCTAGGAGGGGTTCTCAAAAAAAAAGAATAAACTCAAAGTGTGACATTTACAACGAAATGTACACATTTTTTTGCTCTAACAGTACAACTACTACACATAACAGATCCTTTACCCCATAAGCAATCTCAGACTACAATGCATGCATAAAAGCAAAAATAAAAAATAAAAAAACCAACTATTTATTAAAGATATTTAGTACTCATTTGCGGCTCATCATATTTTAATCACCACATAGACGGATTGGCATGGTAGCAACGATATTATTTTAAGAGAGGGCAATATTTTGAGGGCAACAATAATAATTCATGGACAACGATATTATTTCAAGAGAGGGGGGGGGGGTTCATAATATTTCGAGGGTGGCAACGGGACGTTTCGAAAGAGGTAACTATATTATTAGAGGGTACGAATACACTTGCATACTTGTAAATGAATGTGTGAACACAATATACGGACACCCGAAGAACAAATAATTAAAAATAATAATATTTTTATGTGAAAACTCATGTTCCAAAAGCCCTTTCGAACTCGGACCGCCTTTGACAACAACACCCCCCTTCGGCACTACAATGATTGCCTATCAGGTGAACACATGATCTTTAAAAAAAAAAATGATATTTCAGATGAATTCCAGATTGGATTGAAGGAGCTGCGCTCTCTTGTTGATCAAAATAGATGAAAATTGGCTCTTGTTAAAAAAAAACACTACATTTCATATGAACTCCAGATTGTCAAGATTTCTACTAAGTTTTTTTTAGCCTTCTAATTAAGCCATACACAAAATAGCTAAGATGTGTGTGTGTGTGTAAGAGAGAGAGAGAGATCATTTGGCATGGTCCCGACAGACGAATGGATGCAGGGGCATCGTCGATGGAGCCCACATTTGTTCGCAGCGATAATTTTCAACGGAGCAATGACATTTGGTCTGACCCCGACGATCGAATTGATGTGAATGCCAACTTGGGCATTGTTGATGAATTTTACCCCACCATTCCAGTTCCATTCAATTATCAGTCGGATCCTGGGCCCCATGAGTAACTGAGGCTCATGCTTGGATGGAGATGATAAAATCATTTCTCATAGTATTATTTAGTTTTTTTAAAACCTAACTGATGGAAGTCTTATTCAGTTATAAGATAAATTACAAAAACTAACAAATCATCAGCCAATTATAAAAATCAAAGCATTTGATTGAAAAAAGCCTTATTAATTTGAGATCTGCTGATTTTAGCATTATGTAATGAGCCTACTCTCTTGACACTAGAAACAGATCGAGATTAATCCAGTGGCAAGTTAACAGCAAGGGAAAAAAAATTAAGTGGGTGGCAAATACATAATGTAGTTCTAACATGGATGTGTATCTCTAGGGAAATGAGGCAAAAAGGCTCAAGTATAACTTCTAATAGAGCTCCCACTAAGCATATGAAGCATAAGGAAATCAAAGCTAAGAATACATCAATGAATCATACAGACAATTCATAGATTAAAAAAATTCATAACCCAGATTCAAAAACATGCAATGACTTATACTGGTCAATTCACAAGAAGTGAGTAGATACGGGCACCTATAATCTCTAGAGACCATGAATCCTCACCCCGCTAGATCAAAGAAATGTGCACCTATAAGCAACCAAATCTGATTTTAGATCTATCAAGATTTTTTTAGGATAAAGAATTGGAAGTGAAGGAATTCAATCACATCAGATTTTGATCACCAAGTATTCAAATCAAACATTACCTTAAAGCTTATGTTGCCAATGTAGGCAATCACATGCTTATCTTTGCCGCTTGGGCGTACCCAAGGGTCGCTACCATGAATCATCCAATGGATCTGTACTGTATAAGGAACTCATATCTGCAAGACAATCAAAAGATTCAAAATAGTTATTCTCAGTTACGAATCATATAGCTAGATATAACACAACAATGTATTGGGATTGCACCATTGCCGAATCAGCCGTCACACACCTTTGCGATCTAGCATTTACCCTCACCATTCTAGATGGCTTCCACCATTGTAGTTCCAGTTCTAGATTACATTGTACGACCCATCATGCATCTCCACCTCGATGGTGTAGCCTACGTCTATGAGGAAGATGATGGTGTCTGCCCGCACCATAGCATCATCGAGACGTCCTGGACCATCACCTAAATTCAATTTTAAAATTTATAAAGTAAGAAGTTTCATACGGTAACCAGCGATAATAAGCTTCCCAACTTACAAAAATAAAAAATCAAGCAAGAAATATCAAATCAGATCAAAGGAATACAAAAAAAAAAATCAAGCAAGAAATACGATAATAAGCTAGCATACCACAGCTAACAGGGGAGAGAGAGAGAGAGAGAGAGAGAGAGAGAGAGAGAGAGAGAGAGAGAGATGGGGGGGCGCACAGCAGTGACAACCCCCCCTTCTTTTAGTTGCGACCACAACCGCCCCATCGAAGACCGTCTTTTGTGGCAACTTAAGCAAAATTATGTTTACGATATATACAACTACTAAGCAAAATCAGCAAAACAAACAATAACCTCTAATTTGGAATAACATTTTCAATGTGGTGTTTATATATTGTTGATGGTGACAGAGCAGTGGTATTATATGGTACAGCAGGTGGCTCGAACATATTGGTTATTGGTAAGCCAATTCTATTCAAATAAAAGAAAAAAAATACTTTTTATAGCCTCAAACATCATGGACTTCATGATGTTTCAATATTTTATAATTTTGTCTACATAGTTGCAAAAAGTCCTAAAAAAATCCAATATAAAAAGATTCAACAATATCATAATTGAATGGTTGAAGATAAGTTTCCTACTAAATCACTACTTACATGATTTCTATAAGCCTTCTTAATAGATACCTTGGATTCCACTCTTGGCCTGGCCACAACAACCCCAACAATTGCACATCATAAAAAAGTATGAGGAAGAAAAAAAAAACAAAGATCAAATCTGAATTATGATTCAAATGCGTTGCGGGGCTTATCCAATTCTCATCATATTTGAACTTCGATTCATAGGCATTGAGAGGGATATGGCTGGGTGCTGGGGTTGGGGAGGATGGAAGAGGAGTTGGGGAGGTGGAGGGGAGGAAGGTGCATGCAGAGTTGAGGAGGGGATCATCGACAACTGGCGAGGCTCGATGGACGCTGGTGAAGTGTCGAAGCACATTAGGGAGGGTACGATTTTGTTCCAACCTCCTTAAAGAGGTTGGATGTTCCCGGTCTCTCTCATTGGTCGATATCTAGGGCTTTTGGTCATTTCACCATGATAAACAGTATGAAATGACAAACATATCCTTGGAATGGACCAATGAGAGAGACCGGGAACATCCAACCTCTTTAAAGAGGTTGGAACAAAATCGTACTCCGTTGGGGATAATGGAGCTCAGTGATGGCTCGGCTCTCCAGCGACGTGATGTGATAGTGATGGCACTCTCCGGTAGAGAAAGAGAGAGAGAGAGAGAGAGAGAGAGAGAGAGAGAGAGAGAGAGAGAGAGAGAGAGAGAGAGAGAGAGAGAGAGCACGGGGTTAGCCATATCTTTTCTTATTTTAATTTTTTTCCTCTTACTTTTTTTATAAGTCTTTCCATATTTTTACAAAAAAACCCAAACTGCTTGTGTCTTTCTCTCCCTCCCGAGGTGAATCGCACTCATCATAACCTAGAGAATAATCCTGACCAACAATTACATTCACATCTATAAATCTCAGCCACTCTTTATATATATAAAATTAGAGGATATTATATCTTTTATTTCAATTAAACTTTGGATGACATGAAGCCCTGAACATCTAAAATGTAGATTCCGATGCAACTTAAGAAACCATGAAATGAAGCAACAACATAGTGATTAATCCACGTTAATGATGGGTTTTTATTTTTTTTTATGTCTATAGCTTTTAGAAACCAAATATCATTGAAATTTCATGATTTAAAATCTATGTACATAGATGCAGGAATTCATGCCAAGTATAGATCTCGAAATTTGTACAATCCTAAGGAAAGACATTAGAATGGGAACCCAAGAAAACAAAGGAACCCAAAAAACAATCGAAAACTATAATAAAAACATATCTGAGGGTTTCTTAGAGGAAGCAACAAAATCTTTTAGGTAAGGACAGACTGCGAAGGTACTCGGGCGCGTCTCTCACCTGGTGTGGAGAAGGCGATAATGGCAATTGAGGAGGAAGCTTGGCAAGGAAGGAAGCCGACGGGGTATCCATCGCCAGTGGGGGCAAATAGATCGCGGAAGAAGTGGAGGCAGCTAACATCAGCACGGGATAGACAGCGTCGATCGGCACATGAATCGAACTTGGTAGTAGTGGAAATGGAGGAGCAGCTATCTGCTTGTTGTTCTTTACGATCCTGCATTCTCAAAAACCCATTAAGGTGCATCTCTTTGAGAAATTTAAAAATATAAAACCAGAGTGCTTAGAGATAGTCGATATCAAAAAGGGTTATCACGATATAGAGCATTCCCTGATAAGCCCCAAAATAAACAGATTAAAAAAAACATCAACAGCTTTAAAAAAAACAAAAAAATTAGAGAGTTGAAACTGAAGATTATAAGTACAATGCCGATCTCATAAGGGATCTGCCCTGTTAGCCGATTCCTCTTCAAATATCATCGCAAACTCTTAAGCTCCCCAACTTCGAAGAGCGGTCCCCACTGAAGTTTATGTTGGAAATCTTTCTGCAAACCCCCAGCGAGCATTAGCAACCGCACCTTCATGTTCCCACAAAAAGTACAGCAACATGGAAAAAGGGTGGGTGAACATACAGGGAAATGACGGTGGCGGTGAGGCCGCTGCAGACTACGCCCTGCTGGTCGCAATGGCCGTTGGCACCAGAGGTCCAGTTGAGGAGCACATAGGCGTCGTTGCTGAAGGATGCCTTGAGCAATATCAGCCCACGGCCTGATGGAACACACCGGAGAAAAAAATGTAAGAGAGAGAGAGAGAGAGACGACATCCTCCACGGGTAAATCGCGATAAGCCCCGCTTCTCCTGTAAGAATGGCTTAGTGGTCGGGTTGGCAGCGATTGTAGGCAGATCAGGATCGAGAAAATCGAAAGGCCCAGCAGAGGTCTCCGGTTGTCATCGTCGCCACCGACAGGCTATGGATCAGTGAGAGCGGCTCGACGGTTGATCCGCGGTGATGGTAGGCAGAGGTCTCTGGTTGGCGATCGACCCAGCCAAGATTTGCTTTGGAGAGAGAGAGAGAGAGAGAGAGAGAGAGAGAGAGAGAGAGAGAGAGAGGGTGCAGGATTCCAGAGCGAAAGGGGGAAGGGGCAGCCGGGGTGCAGGATGCCTGAGTTGAAGGGGGAAGAGGCAGCGGGGGTGCTTGCCGGTGGGGCAGGATGCCTGAGCAGAGGAGAGAAGAGAGCCGCTTAGATTCGCTTTGGAGAGAGAGAAGGGGAGGGGAAAGCTGAAGGCGAGAGAAAGAGAAGGGGGGCATGAAGGAGAGAGATAGAGAGAGAGAGAGGGAAGGGTTCCTGGAGGACTCCAACGGCGAGATCGGGGCCGGATCGCAGAGAGAGGAAGGGGGTCGGAGCCGGATCGGGGTCGGAGCTGGATCGGGGCTGGAGGAGAGAGAGAGGGAGGGGGTCGACTGCGATCAGAGATAGCGTGGCCTCCGACAGCGAGATCGGGGCGTGGCTGCAATCGGGGTCGAGTGCCGGATCACGAGAGGGAGGGAGAAGGAGGGGGTCGGGGCCAGATCGCAGAGAGAGGGAGGGGGTTG